>OY986439.1:545000-870000 GCA_963920525.1 Dichetophora obliterata
ACAAGGGGGCGTGGCACCTCCTATACAACCCTAATTTGTTATATCGAATAGATTTGGAGTTATATTTCGCACATCTTCCGAATTCAGTATTCGACCTCAATTTACACAAGCAGTTTTGCTAATTATGACTTTTGTTAAGGGGGCGTTGCACCTCCCATAGAACCCAAATATTTGCTATCGTATCATTGCTACCACGATCCCTTGTCCAAAGTTCATAAAATAAAATAAACGATTAGACATGCATAGAATACTACTACTTCCCCATGCATACAGTATTAGTGATTATGCGGGTTCACAGTACACATGCTCTTGTATGACATCGCCATGTAAAATGGATATGAGCTTACATTTATGCTGGCATGCATACAAAACATCAAACGTATGCGTACATCATCAATGCTGTATGCATGAATGTACTTACTGGGAGGTTAAAGCATAGGACCATGCTAGGATTCGAAATCGTGACCCCTGGGTGACAGTCAAGCGCGCTAACACTAAACTAGAATTAGCCGGCTGCCATTTTAGGTTATCAACATTTCTAGATATCAAAAAAAATTTTTAAGAATGGTTTTGTGATATAACAAATCGCTAAAATTATATCGACGGTTTGAAGGCATGAATAGATAGAGTATTCACTAGAAATAGAATCGTTAAGAATTTTTCTGCACCTTTCACTGTAGACGAGTAACTGTCATGTTAAAATGAAGTAAGATTATTTCTACATACGAATGTAAACCGTGACTTGCTCAGAAAGCCAATTATGTTTTGTTTGCCGTGTAGTGAACTTTAAAACGTTTGTTGTCATCGCTGCGGTTTTTTGCTATCATTATTAAATGAACGTAGGTATGTTATTATAATAACTAGAAAGCGTGCAAGGGATATGCATTCTTATCCTTGGCGTTCGTCTTTTTCTGGTAGTTAGCACAAGGAATTCAACTATTTGGTATAGCAACCTAATTAATATAATGAATCTATTCCAAATTTAAAAGTTACGTGCACCGGTGTCATAGAAAGTAGTGACTATCGTAGAAAGCAGGACGAACTTTTGAACATCGTTTGTTTACATTTTAATTTATTTAGTTTTAGTTAAAATTTTGAAAGAACAAAGTTTTCACAGCCGTAAATATATGGAATTACTTTATCGTTAAATGCAGTAAGTGAACAACAGACTGTTGGCGCAGAATAATTTATTATTATTTTTCCAACTACATAGCATGATTTTAAGAGCAGGCCCGTAACTAGAATTTTCTTATGAGGGGGTTTTTTAACTAATTAAAAATATTTTGGTAATAATATGATATTTAAAGTTAGGATGAGAGACATTTTTGATGAAATTTAAAATTATTTTTGAATGTGGCTTAAATTTTTTTATCCCTATATATAAAAAGCAATTGCTGTCTGTACGTCTGCATATCTGTCTGCTATACACTTTACAACTAATTGGCCGATTGCGCTCAAATGTTGGCCCATTTATAAGAAAATTTGTTTTGAGTACGAGATGGCTTAGGAGTAATGCAAGTTGGTGTTGAATAAAGTTATTTGGCATCTTCTGTTTTTCGACATAATATCCTTTCACTTGTGAACTTGAAACACCTAACACAACTGACCAAAATAAGCTCGTTCATGAAGAGAGGGGGGGGGAGAAAATGGCAAAATCGTTTACATTTCCTTATGATAGTTTAATTTTGTTACGTCACTTTGTATTGACTATCTGAGAAAGCACACAACTTCTCGTAAGATCTGCTAAATAATGAAAGTCCGATAGTATGAACACATTTTCATTTGTTATATCGTCGTTACAAAAGTAAACTTGCGAATCTGAAAAATTAAATTTTTCACTTCTTATGAAAATTCTATTCTTCAAATTAGTTATTTTCTCTAACCATTATCCATCTGAAAGTGCAAACACATTTATCAGAAAATGCTATGACCTGTTGATGATTTGAGAACTCTGACGAAAAAAGCATACAAAAAGTTATATGATTTCTCTGATAGTCTGAACCAGCTTTTACAAGGCGATGGCACTTTTTAAAGCAGGATCTTGAAAATTGAATTAAAGGTTGCTGTCATGACACTAAATTGGAATTCTTATTGTTATATTATTAAATGTTGTAATTACAATCAAATAATTTTTTAATTGTTGTTGACTTCTTATTAAAAACTTTTTGCATTACTTTTATGCAAAAATATATTAAAAAAACAAAATTGCCTTACAAAAATAAGATAATTATAAAAAAAATATTTTTACTTTTCATAATAATTTAATAAAAAAAACATAAGCAATGACTTTTAAACTTTTTCTTTCATCGATCTGAAACTAATTAAAACGAGTTTAAAGAGGTTTAATGAAGGATTAAATGTATTCGAAGTTTGAATATTGTATTTGTTGATGAATTAATTTATTAGGGGTTTTTACCCAAGTCTTTCTTAATTTCAATCTTAAAGTACATTTCGAATATCAGAGCTTGGTCAATACATGTTAATACATTAAGTTTTGTGGAATTTATAAAGGCTTGCTATAATGATGACGTTACTTTGTATTGAAGATAGGCGGAGTTTTCATTTCTCATGATAAATTTCAACCTAAGAGTGAAGATAGCAAAGATTTAAACTAATCAAATTTGCAATTTGAGACATTGTATTAAACTTTGTTGATTTAATGAGATTTTATCGTTACACTTAATATGTGAGGCAGACGTGGTTTTCATCCAATTTGGCTTATTTTCGAACGGGATCTTTATTTTTTAAAAGGAAACTGATGTACATAATTTTTATGGATTGCTCCAACACAGGCAGACAGAAAGACAGTAACGCAGACAGACAGACGACGCCAGACATGGCTAAATTGACTAAGAAGATGATGTCGATAAAGAATATTCGAACGCCTTTTTTGTTGTTAAAAATAAAAAATAAACAAAGAAAAATTTTAACTTTTTTGCCCGGTTTTGATTTTTTTGACATCACTATTGATATCACTATATTTATAGCCCTATTCTGGCAAATTTCAATACAAAATTTATTGTTTTCAATACAAAATTTAAAGTTCAAAAAATAAAATTTTTTAATGAAATTGTCAAAAACTGAAAAGCAGTTAACAGTTTTTATCAAAATTTTATTTTTACTTCAAATTTTGTTTTGAAATAAAAAAATAAATACAACAAACACATAGAAATATTCAAAATACTGGTTAAAAATTTGTTCATTTGCCAGAATAGGGCTGTTAGTGTAAAAGATGGAAGTGATCGAAAGTGATCGGAAGTATTGTTCAAAGATATAAACATAAAAAAAGGACGCGTAGCGATACAAAAAATTTAATTAAATACATACTTTTTTTTGCATCATTATAAACGAAAAAATATGCGAAGAGTACACTAGTTTTTTTATCAAAGTTATTTGAATATTATTTGCAATAATGTTTCTATACATAATTACATATATTCATAATTGTTTTGTTGAAAAAGCTTTTTTTTATTATTTTTATACAAACCATAATATGCTACGTTACGATAAAAACGTTACGATATAGATTTTTCCCTTCAAAGAAGCAAAATTTTTTATAGTTTAATTTACTTAATTAAACTAGAAAACATATAAAGTGTAATTCAGGACGGCAAAAATCGAAAACGATTATTTTTATACTTATAAAATTCCAACTTTCGTCAACAATTTTTCAATTTTGTGTTTTATGGTATTTAAACAAAAAAATTTTTTTTCAAAAGAATCTAAAATATTAATTTGTATTTTTGAAATCGATATTCTTAAATGTTATATTCATCTCAATTCATCCACATTTCAATAATTTTAATTTAATATGAGAACCATCGAAACGTTTTTTTAAAAATGCCGAAAAATTATTTTTAATTATATTTAAATTATATTTAAATAATATTAAATAGTTGTATAAATTGTTATAAATGAAATCTTTATCTATTACGAAAATTTGAATATACACTCTGTCAAAAATAAAAAGTTACAAGCAAAAAATACTTTTTTAATTGAATTTGGCTTGATGTTTTTCAGATTTTTAATAGCATTCAAATATCTAAAAAATAAAAATGGCATACGAAAATGTAATAATAAATTGGATTCCTCTTTACTGCGAAATGATTTATGAGTTGTTCAAATCATTATTACAATTTATTGAATTGTGTTCGACACTCATATTAGAATTAAATATTTTTTGGTCGGTTGTAGTTTGTAAATGTGTTTGCAGAGTAAAGTTATCTATTCTATTTTAAAATTATAATAAAAACATTTTTTATTTTAAAATTTTTTTCTGATATGAATACCTAGATACAAATATACACGCCCTTTATTTTGATGTTATAAAAATTCATTTATTTAATATATTTTTTTTGTCGGATGTTGTTTAATAGTTTAAAACTAAATTTATTTTAGTATTCTGAATACTTACATATATATGTATACTATTTTGAAATCCAATTTGGATTCGAAATAATTTGTAAGACTTTTTCACAATTCAGAAAATAATGTTTTTTGCTTTTAAGTTTTATTTGTATTATTTTGTATACCATCGGATCCTATGGGGGGTTTGAACCACAAAAAAACCCCTTTGGGTACGAGCCTGAATACAACTAAAATTTTTTTTTGCTTTAGTTATTACTGACGCAGAAGGCATCGGACTAATACACCGCTATGAAGGTAAATTGTGGGACATAAAACGAAGAAGATATAGAGTGCAGCGCACCAGCGAAGCCTGCCTGACACGCAAATGCGGTATGAAAAAACTTTGCTTGGAGTAATAATCTTTGGTGATGTTTTTGGTTGTTTCTTTTATAAGAACTGCGAATAAATCGTGTATTTCAGAAATAACGTACGTCTCGTATATTGAATTTTTTCATGAATCAATAAAAACTGTGCCAGTTGCAATGAAACATACAGTCAAGTAGCCCTTCAAGTTTTTTTGTGGGCTTAATAAAATTGCACTAATCATATTAAAAGAGAAACAAGAAAAGCTTTTGCGAACTTATTTTTTTTTTTTATAAACAGGATTACTTGCTATTAAATTTGAAGAAAAAATTTTTTTATTAAAAAAGTTATGAAGAAAATATGTAAACATTAACATTAACACTGTTATGTTTCACTAACATTATGGTCATCATATCATAATCATATTCTCCATCATTCTTATCTAGATGAGCTTTATTATTCCCAGTTGCAAAGGAAGAAACAAAAGCTATTTTTGTTCTGTTGGAACACTTTTCCGTTTTCTGTTTGGTTTGGTGTGTGGTTTTTTTATGTAGCTGTAGTAGAAAAAAAAATGTTAACTACTTTTTTGAACACTTTTAATCTATAAAAATCCTTATATCTGTTCACCGACTATCCTTGTTCCGATTTTTATTACTCAAGCATCATTATTAATTAAGATATAGCATTTCAGCTATAGGACACCATTCTCTCTCCCTTTGACCAGAAATGCTCATTTTAACCATATCCCAAAATGATAAGAAGAGTGCCTATCTGTGGTGTAGTTAGTTTGTGGTGGGCCCAAGTGCCCCGCGACCCATACGATCTATAGCAGTGTCCGGCAACGTTACCTATACCTCCTCATCTTGAGTATGTATTTATAAAGCCTTTAAAACTCACACAGAAAACAAACTATTGCTAAAGCGCTTTTTTGCAAAAATCATATGAGGCATAAGGTGATTTTTTGTGTGATGACTTATATTGCGAAATTAAATAAATAAGTAGTGGATAGACTGTCAAAAAAAAAAACAGACTGACAGACGGATAATGTGAAATACAGACAAGCAGACGGAAATGTAAAAAGGCAGGCTAATAGTGAAAAAACAAATGTTTTTTACTGTGGTTATGTTGCTTATTGTGTTTTACCAAGGATAAGTTGATGCTTAGAACATTATAATAGGAATAAGATGCTTTCATTTTACGTTCTTGGAACTGATCACAATATGATATGATATGCGGACATGCCACCTTCAAATCATTAATAAATTTCTCCGTCATATGCCACAATTACCTTATATTAGCCATGCAAATTATCGTATCGCCTTGTAATGTATAATTTTTTTAAATTTTACCTCTTTATGACACACCATGCAATGCGCCATTCAGTTATTTTCTAAAAATAAAAAATTTAGCTCATTCATACTTCCAAAAATTTTGCATACATAAAATTTTATACAGTGTAATCTTACGTAATATCTGCGTTGATAAGCAATAACAGCTTAAGTCTAATTTTAAAGTTTCGAGAAATCTTGCTTCAAAGTTTTTAATCGCCATGTTAGTTATTTGTCTTGATTGTTTATGTCTTTTGATTTTGCGTCATATCTTTGGCTTAGGTCATGCTGGAAGTTCCAGATTTTGTGTGTTCATAATGATATATGCGTGGAACACATCTACATCAATAACTCAGTTTTGTCTTAAGTTGATTTAAGCTATTATTGCTTTTCGACACAGATATAATATAATATATTCAAGGAAAACGCAAGCGCAGCTTTTATCTGCTTGAACACTGAAGCTTTGATCGGTCTGTAGGTGAGATTAATACAAATTATATTGCACAAACACAATCTCAAGTGTGCAAAGCTGCCCGACACTGATCTATAGTGCATTATCTATGGTGTATCCAGTACACCGAATTTAATTAGCCTTGTGTGAAATAAACGTATATGTGTTTCTACTAAATAAGAAATGTACTTCGAATATCCGCACAGACACCCAGAAGCACAGCGCACGGAGACATAGTCGAAAACTTGTATTTATAGCAATGTCCCTACTAAAGCAGCATTAAAAAAATCAATGGATACAATAGAATTTCTTACCTTAAGTAAATCCCGAAAATACGGACTGCATGCTGACAAAACTACTCTATGGGCTTTGATGCTGCGTCCTTCACACGCTAATGTAACATCAACGAAGTCTTCATCATCTCGTAGATTTTCGAATGCGGAAGTAATGCTACTTTGGTAATTATTCCAGCGCAAACAGAAATGCTGCGTTTCATCCATGTTTTTTCTTTAATATTTTATGGCCGTTCTCGCAGCGTATATTTCTTATGTTGAATTTTTTTTTCTTAAACGAATCCTTGATAAATAATTTTTTAAAAAGATTTCTTCTGCAAAGAAAAAACAACGTAATTTATATAATTACTCTGAAAATGCGAAAATATAAACATATTTATGTAAATTTGTATTCATAATATACGAATGCTAATAAATCTGTCATATAAAGTGGGAAAAAACAAAAATTTTACTATTAATAATTTGCTTAAAAATATTTCCTAACTGTCTTTCTGTATGTGTGTCACGATAACAACCATAATTTTGAAGGTATCTTTAACAAGCGATATTGAATATATGAGCTTCTTTTTTAAAAATATAGTTTAAGTTCGAAATTGAGTACAGATCGATTGAAAAGCTTTAGTTATTACTTATACAAAGTATCGAAACGGTAAAATATCTTGAAATGTCACAAAAATTATTTTAATGACTTAATATTTTCCACATAAGCTTTAAGATGAATATGCACTCTAACTATGCAATTTTTCAAAATCGAATGAAAACCACATCTCTCATACAAAGTGGCTTTATAAAAATGGTTAAATTCCACAAAAAAAAATACAATGCGCCTTAATATGTACTCAACGCTTAAATCCTGACAAAATTAATGTCAGCTCAGCATACCTCCCATACCTAAACAAAGTGAAGCCAATGGCCATCATCATGCCATCATAATACCATAACTCACAAATTACCCAAAAATAATAGGGCTATTCCCGATTACGGGCAAATAGCGTGGCATCGTGGCATTTGCAAAATATGATTTCAAATATTTTCAACACAACAACAAAATGTACAGATTTGCATTTGCCCGACTGTGTCAAATTTGCAACACTAAAATCGCATTGCAAACAGTCGAGCATGGGCAAAACTTGTTTGCCAATCAATCAGCTGTCACATTTTAACCAAACGCCGCTAATAAAACAAAATTAACAGACTCTGATATGGAACTGACTGTGATAAATAATGCACTTTAATAAATAGTAATGAAAAACACCACAAATACTGTTCGTGTTGTTTTTTTTTTTTCATCCAAAACAGCTGTGAGTTTTGTTTGCAACAGTGTTCTAAAAAGTGTGCTCACAGTTGATGGCAAATATTTGGTAGGGCATACATTTGCAAAGCTATTTGCCCGTAACTGGGAATAGCCCTAGTGTATTGATTTCATATTTTACAAATAAGCTTTACGAGTAATATTTAAAACGTTTGAAATTTTATAAAAAGTAACCACGAAATTAATAAAAGATTCAAAACTTCGAATATACATACATAACCACAGCGGAGGGGCATTTTCATTTCGGTCCAGTCGAAGAAGTGACTCCTTACCAGTTAAATTTATAAATACTCGTAGAAAGCTTTTAAAAACATAAGTTTGACTGACCATGAAAATAAAAGAGAAAAAGATGCAGAGCAAATGCTAAGCACGTTTGCAGAAAATGTTTTTAATATTCCACTATTTACTATTTAAATACATCCTTTTACAAATTACACTTGATTTTTGCGTCAAGCATTTTTAAAGTTTTACTTTTCACATTGAAAAAGTGACCATAGAAGTTGAATATGAATATCCATTTTGTTGTTTACATATACAAATTTTCATTACAATAATGCCCTCTAAATTTTAAAGTCTAAAATATCTTTTTATTTAAGCGAAGCTTTTTACGCCTCGTTTTGTAATTTGCTTGAGTGAAATTCCAAAAGCGACACTTGTTTTCATGCACCTTTTTCTTAGAATTGTTGTTGTTTTTTATTTGGGTCTATTACAACAAGAGGATATAAAATAAAAAATATTTCTTTGTAAACCTATGTGTCATCATGTGATTCATTCAATATTAAGTATTAACTGAAGCTATGTTGCAGTATATGACAAGAATATATTAAAAGGATTGTGCATTAGCTATCCTACATATTCTATTGTGAATTTGTGAAGCTATGATGCAGCAGATCACAATAATCGATCAAAAGCATTGGGTCTGTTCGGAAATTCATTACGATTTGCAGTAGCGCCCAACTGGCATTTTTTAAGCGTCCAAATTGCAGCGTGAATTTTTTTATGCGAATGATGCGTTACGCTTGATAACAAAATTACATTTTAGAATGTTTGACGTTTGCAGTGCTGCAAAGTGGGCCTTTTTCGAACATTTTGTTTATGCTAAAAAGCAGTTTGCGTATTATGATGTATTTCCGAACAGACCCATTCTGTATTAGCTATCCAAACAACAAAAGTAGCAAGGTTCCATTGAACGGGTTGGAAATTATCACAAGATGCCAATTGAAGGGTGCTGGGGAAGAACGACCTAAGTCACGCCAAATGGAATTTGAGAAAAATCAAATTTAAAGTTTCCCAACTTAAAAAAGTACTTCAGACTCATGAAAAAAATATTCAAAAATCAGCATTTGATCAGAAATATATTTTTTACAACTCGTACAAAGCAAAATAAGTTTCAGATGACATTTTCCACAATAATTTCAAAATATTCTCTAAAATATACGGACTGATGTCACTTTTCCCTGGCATTAGGCGTCAATCGGTGGGTCATCAACGTATTCGTCCTCACTTTCTTCTGGTTGATTGATGTATGTCAAACGTCTGTAAAAGTCCTTAGCTTCTGGTCTTACAAGGAATGATGTAAGAGCTTGTAAATCGTCCCACTTTGCCTTTTTGATAGGTATCTGGTCAGGGTACAATTTGGTCAACATCACAGCTGTGTTTGTCTTTATCTTTCTTGATGTGCTTTTCGCAAACAACGGAGATTGTTGGTAAATGCCTGTGAATGTTCCCTTGTGGAAAATCTTGCTGGGGTTTTTATTTTCGAATTTCAGCATTCTGACCGGTCGGGTAGGGAAGGGGCATTTTGCTGCGTATAGTGAAGAGAGAAAGGCCGTCCAATTAAGAAATTCAAAATTTTGTCCACAGTCGATTACTTGGAATGGGTTCGGTTTTACACGACAGCTTTTGAATTCTTCCCTCCAGTCATCTGGCGTCTCTGTATATGTTTTTTGATTAATGAGAGACATGTTCCGATCGCATTCAAGGTAGGAATGCCCACGTATCGGAAATAAAACCTTCACTGTTTCGAATCGTTTCTTTTGCACAACCATATAGTGTAAAAATCGTATAACTGTAAAGTTCTTGTTTTGCCCAGAACATGAGTCACAAAAAATTGCAAGCTCCCTAACCTCCATTGGCAAAATGTGGCAAAAGAAGTGGTACATCATTGAACACACGTCGTCAGCTCCTTTTCGAGCAATAGATTCGTCGTAAGTGTAGAATACAGCTTGCGAACTCGATAAAACATGGATGTTGAAGCTAATAAAATTCAACTGATGTTTGTAGTATACGTCGTTCGTTGTTATGTTTGGTGTTGGTAGGTTTTTTTGGTAGTCCATTGTGATCGCTTCCATGCTTTTCGATTTCATACAGCGTTTGCGATAGGATTTCTTCAGCTTATAGAAGCGCTCACTTCTCTTCAGATGAAGTTCTTTTTCTCTTAGCTTATTGTCTAGCTCTTGCTGTGCCCTCTCTTTGTCCGGACCATCCAGATTTGATTTCGATTTCTCAGTTAGAGAAAAAATGTCAGCCTTCAATGTATCGCAGGTGCTGCATGTATCCTTGCGCGGAAAACCAAATGAAATGTTAAAATTGTTTTCAAATATGCAGCGGAACGATTCATACTGCATTTTATGATCGGGGTTCTGCTCAATATACATTCTGTGTAGCTTAGATATATTTAGAGTATCAGGTAAATATACTTTACTCGATTCCTTCAATGAATAATGGGATTTACGGCCCTTCAGACTTTTGATGAAGTCAATCGCCTTTCCCTTGGTCTCATCGCTCAGTTTATGTGGACGTACGTCATGTTTTCCGCGTTTGTCAGTTGGCGATTTTCCGTTACGAACAAGGGAATCTCTCACATATCTGACTCGTCGATCTGTAATTCCGTGCAAGGATATGAAAGCCCTTATACAAACTGTTACATCGCGGACTTTTCCATTCTCACTAATCCTAACTCGATAGCTGAATGAAGCAGTATTAATTCGTGCCTCATCTTCATTCTTTCGTGGACGTCGTCGCATGACTGGGAGAACAATAAGACCACCAAGGTAAGCATTTTGAGCATTGGTGTCCCCCAAATCGTTAAATTCGCGTATTATTCTTCGGCGTTCTGGCTCACAAATCGAAGTGAAACAGTGAAATCGTTTACACCGGCAGTCAGGCCCAAGTTCGTGGGTGGTAGCTCGCAAGGTTTTCATTACATCTCTAACCCTTCCTGTTTTTTTCTTTTTTTTCGTTCCACTGCTCGACGGTCCTATCTCTTCTTCACTGAACACAAACAAGTCACTGTCACTGTCCATTGCATTGTAATACTGCACAATCGCACACGTTTCAAAAACAGTAAAGTATACAGAGAAAGTGAAAGGTACAGTACGACGCATGGCACGAGACGATAACGAGAGAGAAACACGAGAAGATAAGATTGATAACAACAGATTGGATGATGCAATCGATGAACAGATTGGGTCATGTAATCGAAGAACAGGGTGGGTGATGCAATCGCCAATCACTGTAGTTCACACAAAATGAAAATGGAATAAAAGGACTGAAGACGTTCTTCCCATGGCGCGCTCGGACTCACGTCGTTTTTCCCCAGCAGGGTGGATGTTCATATGCTTATTTCTATGGACTCAAGTCACTGTAGCCATTTTTCGACTCAGTCATATTATAGTACTTCCACAATGCAACTAGATGGCGCTAAAAGCTCGTTTTGTTAGAAAACTGGACTGAAGTCGTTTTTCCCCACCTCCCTTCAATTGTTTTAGGTGTAGATTTTAATTGCGAATTCAGACATGAATGTTCATAGGCACTTAAGGCAAGGCCGGTGGTCTAGCGCTCGAACATTTAAGGTATTTTAAGGTATTTTTAAAAAGTTAAAATATTAAACAACAATATTTAAACTTTTAAGGTATATTGTAGCACTCATTCATCATAAAATAAAAGTATTTTTTTAATTTAAAAAATTGTTGATATTGTTCAAAATGGCGCTAAATGAGACGCTCTCAAAGAAAAGGGGCATGGGCGGTATTGTAGATTCTGACTTTTCTATTTATCTGAAAAATAAATACCAAGAATCATTACACGGTTAAAAACCTTGTACTAAATTTTAAACTTTTTTGGATTACATATAGGACAACACCAAAAAAGATTACTTTTTAATCCAAGCAAAAGTATAAAATTTTTCAATTCACAACACCAAAAAAATATTAGTTTTTAATCCACAAAAAGTTTAAAAAAAGCAATAAAAATACCAACTTAAAATAGAAAACTGTTCTGATCAGCTGATGATTTGAACACACGTCCTCTGTTGTGCTGGTTTAACACCATATTTACTCGTCCATTTCAGTTGTTAACAAAGTTATTCTTTTTTTTCTTTTTCTTTATTTTTTTATTTCTTTTTCTTTTTTAGGAACGTGGTTTTGAGACCCAGCTAAATTAAACTAATGTTTGGATTAAAAAATAGTACTTTTTGGATTAAAAATTCCTTTAAACGAATGTTTGGATTGAGAAGTAGTCCAAAATTTTTAACCGTGTATGAGTGTAACTAAAAGAAAATATTGAAAATTGACAGAAGGAAGCGCTTTTGAAAATTGATTTTTAAATAAAACTTTCATTCCAGTTCAAGCGATAGCCACTGATGTTGTGAATAGCATATTTAAATTCCAGATAATTCGGCTGAATCGTTTTTGCTTTTTCTACAACACCATGCCGAAAAAAGTAGTTTCGAGATAAATGAGTATAAAGAGAAGGAATGTAGACGAAACACTGTAACTCAAAACCTACTAAAACGGCTGTGAAAATAATGTCAGAAAAATAATACTTTTGAAATATATATAAAAAAAAAATTTTGATAAATATAATTTGCAAATATATCCAAATATTTCCACAGCATGATTAGGACAACTATTCTGCCGGCATAAGGAAGAGTGCGGCATCTAGAAAATCAAAATAAGTTTAATAGTTTAACGTGAAATGTCATATCTACACAAATTAAAGCAATCATTCAAACAAAAAACGCAGTATCTACATAAAAGGAGATAAAAAAGCGGTATCTACAGACAGATACTGCGTTTTCCCTTTGTATTTAATGCTTTGTAAAATGCATTTTACTTCTTTATTTTTGTGACTAAAAAAATTTAATATTCATTTTTAAAACATAGCATATTGATTTTTTTATTAAATCAAGATATGATTTTAAATATTTATCATTTAAATATCATATAAACAAAAAAGCTTTTTACTATATAAAACGTACATTTGATGTAAATACGGCTTTTTGATCTTATTTGAATTTTTAGAGCAAACAATAGCAGCAACTACTGTCTTTGTTCCACAGTTTTGGCATTTTTAAACTGGATTCACTATCCTGTAGAACCAAATATTTACAACCATCCTAACCCTAATCACTGAATTTTTGATAAATTATTGTAAGTCGTTTATCTCAGAATATTGAAATATGTAGATGCCGCACTCTTTCTTGTGACGGCAGTATTTATGTTATATTTGCTAGAAATATATATGACATTACATCTATATAATATACGTTTGATATTTAAGATATTAAAAACCAATAATTTCATTAACATTTACAAAAATAATTCAAAATTATGTAAAATATTAATGTAAGGTAATAAAATTTACTGATGGGAATATTATTTTTTTTTAGTTAACATTATGGTATTTAAAATTTTTTAAATTTAGAAATTTTATTATTAAAAAAACCATTAAATTATCAAACTTATGCAACTGCAAAAAAGCTTCGCTTCTCTCGTGTGTCCAGCGACGCATCTTTTTTTATTCCATTTACATTATAGATCGATATCGTTTCAATTGTATTTAGAAACACTTTTGGTATAAATGTGCCCGAAAGAACCAATGACATTTTTTTCAAACAGATTGATTGAATGAAAGTAAAAAATCCTATCATCCTAGACTATCATTTATGCAGTGAACCTATAAAGAATATTTATATTTAATCAGATATGATTGATATATTTTGGTTCAAAAAGGTGATTTCTCAAGTTTCAAAAATTAGGTTATTAACAACACACCATTATTCCTAAATAGATGACTTAGTTAGTTTTTATTCGAATAGTTTTAGTCGGAAAATCCCGAAAAACAAGGAAAATCTCGACATCTCGAAGCTCTCGTGTCCGCGGGCAGTATGTAGAATCTACATTGTAGATCACTCTTATACTGCTCGTGGAGTCTCTAGTTAATGTAAGCAACTAGTTTATTTCATTTTATCAAATTCTTCAGCAGCTAGTTTTTCTTATCATTTCAGTTGCATTTTGTTCTTGCTTATTGCGACTATGCTAAAAATATATGTAGATATGTGTAAGCATGGTCCCACAAATAACACAAATCTTTATAATCTCAACCAATCCAGTATATTAATTTGAATTATATTGAATTTTGCTTAAAAGGTTGGATCTTTTAATTAAATTTGAATTCATAGTTTTGTAAAAATAAAAACTTTTTGTAGTTTTTACTTAATTTAAGCTGTAAAAGCTTAAGGAAAGTTTTTTGTTGCTGAGAAAACTAGCTCAATTTATTTCAAATTACACTGTAGGTAAATTTCCAACTTTTGAAAAGACACACAAAAACGCCGACACACCCCAAATTAACATTTTCTTCATCAAACTAAGAATATCTTGGCAGTATGCATAAGTTGCGTCATCCGTTAGCATGAAATACGGCATATATGGATCTTGCCGATGTTTATATGCAGTTATTTTAACACCTGGTGCCAATACGTGGACGCTGTTTAATTCCGATGAAAGAGTCATTGCATTCTTGTGTGATAGTTTGAGATTTCGAACGATTTTATCTATGTGATTTTGAGAAATTAATGATGGCAATCCGATTGCGGCCAGCGGAATGTATTCGGATGATATAGTATTAGCTTGAGATTGCGCATCCTAAGTCGAATTGTCATGTGTTGATGGATGCATTTAAACAGGATCACTGTGTGGAATTTCTTTTATTGTTTTTTTTTTTATATTTTTTTAACAATAATTTTAGGTTACATTTTAAATGTTTGAACGTTGGACTATGGACTTTTGATATGAAATTTCGAAAAATAGTTTCAAATAATCACGCCCATGTTTAGAACCCAACTGAGAATTTATGCTATCAGATGGATATTGATGCTCCATACACACCAGAGATCTGCAACGAATACTTAAAAATCAGTAGGACTCGAGTACTATTCGTTCACAACTCAGTGATTCAAATAAGAGATTTGCAATGAATTACATTTTTGCTTCATGAGCCACTTACTCAAAAATGAGTATGAATAAGCATAAGTATTTTCCAAAGTAGTACTAATATGTTATTGATTCAAAACAAAGTGAATCACATTTTTGAATCATGACCCACTTACATAAAAATGAGCATGAATGAGTAAAAGTAGTTTTCAAGGTATTACTCATATGAGATTATTTAAAAAAAAGGGAATCAAATAAGTATAGAATGAATTAAATATAAAGGTTTGCCACCTAATCTGTATTTTTAAGATTTTAAAACATAATTAAACAGTGTTAGGGGGCTCTGATATCAAATCTGAATTCAGAATTTTAAAATTTAATACGGTTAATAGGGTTGCCACTTAAGCTTATTGCGAAGATATTTACAAGTATGAAGCAATAAGGATAGGTTCTAGATAGAACTAGTAAGCCAGTGTGGCGTTACAACGCCAAAATCAAATATACCTAGATTTTATTTTAAGCTATTGAATAGAGCTTTTTTCAACTGATTAAAATTGAAATAAAATTAATTTTGGCCTTTTTGCAATATTCGCGGTATTTCTTATTAAATTTTTATAAATTAAAAAATTTTCCGACCAACAATTTAGAAATCTTATTCAACTGTAAGAAATGATTCCAGTATCAATATATCAATTCATAGTTTTAGCTGTGAAATTATAAAAGATTATTCGTCAGTATAACAGTTTCATAGCTATTAGCTGATAGGTGGCGCTATTAAATGTTTGATCACAAATGATCGAGAACTGGACCTACGTGTTTTATGCTGACTCCAAACAGCTTATGTTCTCAAGACGCTTTACATGGCAATTTTTACTCTCTGAGGTTTGCCATTGTCTGAGGTGACGACCGAACAGAAAAATTAATTCAATTGAAAAAACTTTCTGTCTGAGCTGGAATTGAACCCGGGTTGCCGCGGTTCTTTAGCTTAGGGGCCACGCACTTTACCCACTAGGTTACGGCCGCTATGATGGCGCTAAATACCTCACATATTTGTAGGCATATGCTGAAATTAAAAGGCCCAGTTTGCACATCTACAGGTCTAACCCTATCAAACCATACTAATTTTATTAAGATTTGACTTGTACTTAAAAAGCCTTACGCTGGACAAAATTTGCGTTTGCGAAATATATACAGTTGCGGTCAAAATAATAGCAGTGCTCTTATATTCAGACATGTTTGGATAAATAATACTAGTCTACAAATTTTCGATCCGCTAAACTTTCAATACTCGTTCCAAATTTGTACACAGTTTTCTCCGATATTGTAACATTTTCAAGATACAGGGTGTTTTATTTTTTTTGGCACGTGTTTAGTATTATTTATATAGAATCTAAACTTCTAACCATAAAATAAAAAAGAATGTTTTCTATTTGCGTCTAACCATTTTATGTGACGCATAAGACGAGGCTTGAACGAGTCCAGAAATCGTTTACTAGGTTTGCCTTACGCTCGCTTAATTTTGAAGATTCTTTTCCCCCATATAGTGCTCGTTGTTTGCTTATTCTTCGTCTTAAAACTCTTGAGAGTAGGAGAAACATTTTGTCTCTCCTTTTCGTACATGATATTATTTCTGGCCTGGTTGACAGCCCTACACTATTAGAAATGATTAATTTTAATGCTCCTAATAGGATTCTCAGAAATCAGGATCCTTTTTATTTAGTAATGTGTCGCACTAACTACGCTGCTAATGCTCCTATTTTTAAAGCTCTTCATATGTTTAATATTATTAACGCAAATCATAATCTAGATTTTTCTGTATCTAAAAATCAAATGCGATCTCTGTTAAATAACATTTTGTAATATATATTTTTTGTTAATAACTATTGCCTAGTCTGTAAGAATTATTGTTCATAGACTGAAGAAACTAAATAAATAAATAAATATTTTAGAAGAAATATCAACTTTTCCATCAATCTATCAACCACTTTCGTATTATGTGCTGTAGCGGAGCTAAAATTTTCAGATTACCCAACGAAATATCAACAAATTTTGTATCTCTTATTTTAGCAGAGCTGTTATCATCCAAAGTTAGAATTAAAAAAAAAAACCTGTTGATTAAGTGTACTTTTACATTAAAAACAGACATTTTAAATTTGAACGATTACAGCTCCGCTAAAACAAAAGATACAAAATTTGTTGATATTTCGTTTGATAATCTCAAAATGTTAGTTCTGCTACAGCACATGACACGATAGTGGTTGATGTATTGATGGAAAATTTGATAATTTTTCTAAAATACAAAATATTATTTTTTATTTTATGGTGAGGAGTTTAGATTCTTAATCAATAATACTAAACACTTGCCAAAAACGTAAAACACCCTGTATCTGGAAAATTTTACAATATAGGAGGAAACTGGTGACAGGTTTTGAACCAGCGATGAAAGTACATATAGGAACGATAATGGGTTTACCGGATCCAAAATTTGTAGACAAGTATTGTTTATACAAACATGTGTGAATAAGAGAGTACTGCTATTATTTTGACTACAGCTGTATACGATTATAAATGGAAGTACATAATAAGTTTGCATATAAACTTTATAAATACTTTGATTTTGTCGATGTTTTTATTTTCTAGAATTATGTTGTAATCCGGGTTACCAAGATTTAGCCGTATATCGTTTATTGCTTGACAGTTTACGAGTATATGTTATCCCGTGTTGCAAAAATGGCAGGTGGGGAGACTGGTGTGGTTTAACAGAAATAATCATCAAATGTTGTGCTTTTTGTGTGACCATGGCTGTATATATGCTTGTATGCACATGTGTGACTAGCTGTAGCAACAAGGAAAAAAATAACAAATTAATATATATGTATATATATATAACATATTTATGTATATATATATTTGTTTTACTCACTGTGAGCAAGCAGAGATAAACTTTCACTCTCATTTGTTATCAGCAACTTTCAAAGCTATACGTGAGAACATTTGAAATGTTTTTAAACCAACAACATTTGCGTTAATTTGTCTGTGAACATTTGGTCAAGATGCAGAAGATTTTATTTTGAAACACGTCTCACATCTCAGATGTTAAAAGGTTTGCAAGTGTTTAATGAAAAGGGGGTTGAGTGTCTTGTTAGAGAACAAACAGAATTTAAGAGTAAGTCTATTAAGGGTTTTCATAAAATATCATGAAGCTTACCTTGGCAGATAATTTAAAATAAAGATAGCTTAAAATGTTTTTGTATGTCGTCCGAAGCTTTGAAATGCATTTAATAACAGTGCTTTTTACATGTTTAGAAACAAACTCACAGATTCTTTAATAGCTTAATGAAATATTTGATTTCATAGCATTACATAAACTAAAAGTTAATAAAATTTTTTTCTGAATTTTAATTAGAATTAAAGCAAATGCAACTGATGGCGCGATTAAGAGACCGAGTGAAATATCGAGTTGAGCTTCACGTATGCAAATTCGACGGCCGACCTGACTAACGTTAAAAAAGCGCATTAAGCAACTGCCAAAAAAACTATCCAAAAAATTCACATGAGCCGACTAGACTGCGACTGCGACCGTCTGCATGAGGGTGTGTGCTTCATTCCTTATTCCATTTTATTTATTTCGTTAATTTTTTATTTTTTCTTAGTTTTGTTTCATTTGCTTTGGTTTTTGGTTTATTGTGTCTGTGTTAAAGTTCTGCATTAAAATGTATCGCAACCTGCGATTCTTACGCTTCTATGAGCGCTTTTGTGTGTGCGGGAATTCATATCTACGTCGCAATATGAAGACCCGAAAGATTCCAGAGAGTCTCACCAACACAGCAATAGAAATATAAAAAACTTATTTCGTGCATGCAAAAAAAAAAAAAGAAAAAAAAAAAATAATAATATAGAAAATTTGGTATTTTTTGTATATTTGTGCATGTCGTATATTGACTAATATGTAATTAAATATATAGTTTTTGTGATAGAGCTCGATTCTTCAGAAAAGATTCTAGATCGGTCAATGTAAGCTAAGTCGTTCTACATATTAAATTTAAAATTAAAAAATGCTTGTGTTTGTAACTGCAACGCACATTAGTTTAAGGGCCCTATATTTATACAATTGATTTCCAAAAACCAAAGGCTGCTTCGAAATGAGAAAATTTTTCTTAAAATAATATATACTGATGCGTTCATCATTCAATGCCACTTTAAAAAGTATCCGCAAAATGAAATACAATAAACTCACAAACTAACGAACAGAAAGAATACTTGGAAAATAAAAAGTGTGGTTGTGTGAATGTCTGGGAGAGCGGAAGCTTCAACATAGTTTTTTTTTGCTTGCACTTAGAACTTTAATATTTGCTATTTTCAAGGTTAAACATTTGTTAGAAGAGGAGCTCTGATCGGTGAGGGGGTATATTAGAGTATAGTACGGTCGGTTGATAGCTTTTTTCGGAACTGCCAATAAAAAGAATTTCAATAGATTATAACTTATTATTTTGACCATGAAAAATGGTTATCTGTTTAGATTTAATAAAAATAAACGGCAATGAGCAATATCGTTATAACAAGCTTGTATTATAGTCGATACTCAAGACATGATATTGTAAAAAAGAAAAAATATATTAGAGGACCTTATTATGTAACATTATTTAGTTTTGATTTCGATAAAAAGTACGATGTGTTTACATCTTGAGAGTGTTCCTGTGAGGTTTGGTAACGATTGAACTAGGGGGCGTGGTACCTCCCATACAAGCCAAATTTACGCTATCGACTGCAAAAGAAAAAAAAGGATATATATCAGACGGTTTCGATCGTAAAAAAAACTAAGATTTAGTAATTTTGTTCAGATGGTTACTGTCAGTAACTGTACAAAAAATGGGTGTGGGCGCAATATATATACGCGCACTTTTTCAAAATCATGGCAATTCCGGAGTTCTACACATTTTTATAGTGAAACTTGCTGTGTAGGTGCTCCAAGAGGCGGTCACTATATGTAAATGCTTTCACGCCTACTTTTACCGCCAAAAAATCAATATCTATATATAGAAAAAGCAAAACGGTGTGTGTCTGTCTGTGTGATGCCTATAGACTCAAAAACTACTGATCCGATTGACCTGCAATTTTGGCAGTCGATTTGTTTCAGGAACTAGATGGTTGAGGAAATAAAGTTGGCACAACCTCCTTTAACCACCCCCAAATCAATAAAAATGCAATATTTCAGTCGGTTTGGGTCGTGTAAGGCTAAAATTTTGTAATTTAGTTTGTATGGTTACTATCGACAACTGTACTAAAAACGGATTTCCATGCCCTCTTTTACAGCCCACATATCAAAAAAAAAAATGCTATATTTCGGATGTTTTTTATCGTTTTAGGCTTAAATTTGGTAATTTAGTTTGTATGGTTACTGTCGGTAGCTGTACTAAAAATGTGTGTCCACGACCCTTTTTACCGCCCACAAACCCATGAAAATGATTTACTTAATACGGTTTTGGTCGTATAAGACTTAAATTTGGTAATTTGGTTTCTGTGGCTACTGTTAGCAACTGTACGAAAAATAGGTATCAACGCCCCCTTTTCAATGAAGATCAGTGAAAATGCTATATTTCCAGCAGTTTTGGCCGTATAAGACTAACATTTGGTACTTAAGTTTGTATGGTTACTTTCGGAAACTGTACTAAAAATGGGAGTTATCATTAAAATTGACTACTGGGTCGATTGAGCTAAAACTTTGGCTTAGTTTGTACACTCAGGGAAAAATCGCAACGTAAAATTAAATAATATCATGTTAGTTTTACGTTGCTCCATTTTTAAGAAATCATCTTTAAATTCACATTGAAATCCTTTAAATCAAATATGAAAACATTTGATCTCCAATAAGAAGTGGAAAAACTTCAAAATAATGGTGATCCACTATAACTATTATGTTCTTTAAAGTGCATCCATCCACTTCGAAATTAAGTTGAAAAATAACATGGTTTATTTTGAAGTTGTCAGTAGTGAAAACGAAGTAGAAATATATATTTTAAAGTGGAAGAAACTTTAATTTTAAGTTGGATGCATATTTTTGTGTGTATGTGTTCAACATAATTTCGTTGCAATCGTTTTAATAATAGTTAAGCAAACAGTTATGTTTTTCGCTCTATCTGTCTTTCTAAAAGCAACAATTAATTAATGCACGCTGTTGGACTTGATTAAAATAATTTCAATTTACTCAACAAAATTGTCGAATGTCGCTCAATTTTGTGCGTGCAAATAGTGAAATTAAGTTCAAATAAGTGAAGATTAATAAAAATGGAAAGTATTCAATATATTCGTGAATTTGGCCAAGTTCTTTACTTGGACACAATACTTGTCAACAGTGTGGGTGAAGTTACAAATTTGGAAGAAGACGATGAGAAATTCGCTAGCCTGCTTAAAGAGTTTGAGTTGGAAAGCCTTTTACCGAAATGAATAATGGTAAAACTTATGTGAGAAATAAATTTTTATAACTACATTTTTAAAATCATAATTTTCTTATATAAATGTAATACATTGAATTATCATATAATTTTTTAAAAAAATTTACCACATTTATTCTAATATTTTAATAAAAGAACATTTCTATAAAAACTAATTTTGTTTTATTTATTTGATTTTGTTTCACGGACCATTCAATATCAAAAATGTTAAGCATTTCATTTAGAGTTAAAATCACTTTGATTCATTAATGCATGGACGTGCAATCAAAGTAGAAAATACTTTACTTTAAAGTTATAACGCATTTAAAATAAATACGTTAGTATTCCAATTGAATATGCTTCCTCTTTGAATTAAATCTGAATCTACGTTAAGTTAAAGTCGAACACTTATCATTTTAAGATGTATAACACTTTAGTTTAAAGTGGAAGCAACATAAAACTGAATACATGTGTTTCCAATTTGAATTTAATATTTTCGTGTTTGGTGTCAAATCATTCCGAAAAATATTTGAATCGAAGTGGTTACCTTTGATTTTACGTTGTTTTTTAGCTCAGTGTATGGTTTCAATCAGCAACTGTACCAAAAATTGGTTCCCACGCCTCCTTTTGCAGCCCATAAACCAATGAAAATATTTTATATCAACAGTTTGGGTCGTATTAGACAAAAATTTTGTAATTTAGTTCATATGATTACTCTCGACAAGTGCACTAAAAATGGACCTGTCCCACACTGGGCATGTTAAGCAAAGTGCGCCAGGCTTAAGCTAAATTGAGCTGAAATTTTGGCAGTCGATTTGCTTGGAGTACGAGATGGTTTAAAGGAAATAATTTTGCCGCACCCTTTTTTACTGCTTACAAAACAAAAAAAATGCTATATGTCGCATGGTTTGATCAAGTTAGACTAAAATTGGGTAATTTAGTTCATATGGTTACTTTCAGCAGCTATACTGAAAATGATGAATATATTTATATTCATATATATATATGTATGATCACTATCATGGTTCTTCGTGCGCACTTCCTCTGTGTCAGAATTGTCAAATTCAATGCAAATAGTTTTTGTGTTTGACGAATCGAGTTTCCATTCAATGTTATTCTGCATTTTTTTACAGTTTTGACCAGTTCTGACCAGTGCTGCCGAACATGCTAGTAGTAATGTACTACTATGTAGTTACCGGTTCCACCCAACCTTATTTGTGCTACAATTTTTTAACTTTCGAACTATTTTCATTGAACTATTTTCATTGAACGTACCGATCAGTCATTCTTTTCACAAGTCTGCGGTTCCTTTTTTGTGTTTGCTTGTTAACAGTTGCACATTTTCGAAAACAGTGACAGTTGACTTGTTTGCTGCAGTAACCTTGGAAAAATTTCCTTTTAATTTCAAAATGTTACAAGTTATAAATTGAGGAAACAGAAGTCGAACAACAAATACTTTTTTATGCTGAACCACCCTCGCATCTACGTGCAGTGGTGTTCATATTAATAGTACACTAGGGGGACATTTGGAAGATATTACTATCATTACTAAATTGTAGACCCTCTACATCATATATTGATAAACAACAGATGATGAATTTTCATTCAAAATGTGTGTTTCATTTGAATTTCAAAAAGAAACTCAATATTAAAATACCCTTTATATTAGGATACCTCAAAAAAAGCTACCATTGCCACCGAATAAAAGTGAACCTCGATCTATTTTATAACGATTCTAATGAGTATAACGAGTAAAAATTTCGGCTTGTGTGGTTGTTATAAGAAAAACAAACGGTCAGAAATAATAGTCACAAATGTCACAAAAGTTATTTCAAAATGTATTAAAAAATTTAAAGTTTTTGCAATCGCATTAAAGATTAATACACGCTGTTTTTCGTGTATTATTTTCAAGTTCTTTTAGGTAATTTTTACTCAAATTTAAAAACCCTCATTATTTCTAATGCAATCCTCACTATTTAGATATCGTTCGAAAGATTTTGAGTACTTTCATTGATTCATGGTCAGAATTGATTAAATTGATACATTTAAAAGCGTTAATATTAATTATAAATAATCACCTACTGAAAAAATATTATAAGTAGGTCTAGGAATCACATGCAAATGCATGTTTTTACGGGCATCTTAAAATGGAAATGGTTAAGTTGTCTCTACGAATCATGAAATATCCATTAAAATGTCATTTAATCGTTGGTGCATATTTTTACATATTTTTGCAAGAAATGCATGGTTTTACGTATTTTACAAAAAAAAAAAATCCTTTCTGCATACTTATTGCGCATATTTTTTATATTTTACTATAAATGCATGTGCTTTTTGCATAGTTTTGTTTTCTTTGATTTGCAACTATTCAAATTTAGTAACACATTTTTTGGGAAAGATGATACTTCTGATTAATATTTTATATTTATTTCATGTTTTTGTTGTTTTTTAAAATATATTTTTTATATATTTTAAAATTAATTGTTTTCTTTACTTGTGAAGATACTCGCAATATTTATTTTTGTACCGATAATAATGTATAAGAAAAATATTTTTAATTGCATATTTTTGATTTTTTAGTGCATGAGATTCCAAGCCCTAATTATAAGATATAAAAAAAATCAAGCAATGAAGTTAAGTGAATTTTTAAAGATTTTGTATGGAAGTAAATTAAAAACTATCAAAATATGCACGAAAACAGCATTTTCTTTAATCCGATTGCAAAAACTAAAAATTTTTTAATGCATACTGGAAGACCTTTTTCCGGCCTATTATTGCTGAGAGTTAAGTTTCTTACAACTATTACACCAGCCAATAAATTGAGCTCACATCGTGACAGCCAACATATTTTGTATATCATCATAAATAGAACAAGGTTCATTTCTAGTCGGTGGGCATCGACACCTTTTTTTATGGATGTCGGGGTAACTTAACGCATATATGTTGTTTTTTTGTTAAAAATATACATCTCTGTTTTATTCGTACTACCTGTATTACCCAAATTTGTAATCCGTGCTACCTGTACTACCAAAATGTCTGAAATGGTACTGCCCTACATATATATAAAACGGCTGACCTGGTTCGGACACATCTACCTTCTTTTATTCTACCATGATCATCATGTTTCAATTCTAGTGCTCTCAGATTCTTAAAATGTGTAGAACGCTTTTTGCTTACGTGACCTTCACCTTAACCTAGTCGCTGAGTGGCGGACGTTCGGTCATTTACCCATACGATTTGCCTTGGTATGTGTGTCTCAGCTATTCTATATATTCGCTCTGTAAAAGCTCTAATGACAAAAAATTCTAACGCTTCGGTTTCTTTTTTTCCTCAAAATGAGCGAGACACAAACAAACTACTTAAATGTGTATATGTACAAAACTTGATGCTGTTGAGTTTTTAAAGATTAAAATTCGCTCAAATACACAAACATGAAACTATATTTAGGTTATATTTTAAGTTTATCTGTACTAAAAAAAAAACATTATTTTAGAATATTAGAACAAATTTCTATCTACAACCGCAAGCATTCATATACCTTATCTCAACTATATTTTCATTCCTTACGATAAAAAAAAAGTTGACGTACATCATGTTTTTTCATTAGAAGGCTGAACTTGTTAAAACAGTTTAAAAGCTGATATTAACCTTAACTTAAAAGTTTGCTATTAAGTCAGCACTTGACATATTATTATTAATATCATGGTATGAATAGACTATGTTCTAATGACGGTAATGGTTTTATTTGCACGTTCATGATCTTTGCCATGCCAAATTGTAAAATGTTAAACTCAACGGTTTGTCGGAGTTATTTGAAAAAGTTTATGCACTCAACAATAGACCGAAATAGTTCAACTCTCTTGAGTTAGTTGCTAGCATAAAGATCTCAAATACTAGTTTTCGCCTACAAATCATTAATGCTGAGTCGCACCGAAAGCTATTTCAGAGAGCATGTTGCTCTCTAATACACAGGCATGAGCAGCTGTGGTGAAAAACTAATGTGTAAGTTTGAATTCATGGAAATGCTTCATAGTTTTCTAGACAATCGCATAATAATTTCCATTTAGTTTCAATTGAGTATCTTACAAGTAATGTCGTTGCTTGTATAAAAAACTATAAACGTATTTGAACATTAGTAATCGAGACAATACGCTTGCTGATAACTTTTTTTTAACAAAACATTTTTAATTTTAATTCAAATCATAGCATAATCCATTTAAATAGTACAGTAATATTCTACGAAGAAATTTAAAGAGGCATTATTGTGAAGTGCTTACAAATCCATTTAAAAATATGTATGTATCTACAACGTAAAAAAATTTCTTCCGCCTGAGATCATCTGTCCATTTGGAAAGGTCAACGACCTCGTTTTGCAGGCCTTTCGCAATGATGCCAGCGCAAGTGAAACATTTCGGTTGTGCTTTTTTGAGTCTCGATCGCTTTAAGTAATCTATTTAAATATGATTTAACCGAATGTTCTCATTACCAATGGGCCTTGGCTTTGTTCAATATGCATGCATATATGTATAGTAAAAGTGCGAATGAGCATTTGTTTCTAGCGCTGTCGCGAGTGTGCGTTCGTTACCCTCTGTATTTTTGTTTGTGCAATTGTGAAACTCGCTTGTTGTTTTTTGACTTTTGTGAATTTTTTGTAGAAGTAAGCAAGAATTTAACAACTTTATCAAGTCGACTTTTTTGTAGCAACATTGTGTATATTATATGAAAGTTTTTTCAACTTGGTATTCAAACATGTGCTGAATTTAGACGCGTTCGTGGATCATTTATCAGTGTAGTGGGGCTAAATACGTTCCATTGAATGAGAGTTGATATCTCGTTGATGTACAGAGAGAACAATATTCGTATAAATTATTTGGCATTGAATGACCAGACAAGTTCTATGACCAAATTTTATTGTGTATCTAAATAAACTCAGATCATTATGTGACGATCGAATCTGGCAGTTGTTCTCGGTGCGCTCTCAGAAAGTTCTCTTCTATCTTTTGAATAAAATTATAGAGTGCGAAAAACAGCTCTTCTGTTGTCTGTGTTACTTAGCCTAACGCGTGTGCAAGTTCTGAGGTTGTATATGTTTTACTGAATTCTGATGTTTGCTTTGACTGTTTTAAGTTTATTTATTTGTTTATTTCGTTTTAATAAGCATTTCTGCTGTTCTGTGGCTGGAAACAGAAATGAAAAAGGTTAAAAAACTTTTTGGGTTTAATAACACTGCACAAGGTTATTAGATAAAAAATATGTGTAAAGTTAGTGTGTGTCGGTGCAAGTGCGGTTCAATGAGTGATGGTGTTGTTGATATGGTGCAATTGTTGCTCTCTTAATTATAAAAAGAAAGATATTATTGAACGATGCCGTTATCTAGACAACGTCAACGAGGTAAATGAATACTATTTTGGAGTATTGCTGGTGAGTAAATTCAGTTATGAATTTTTATCACTGTGGACAACTTCTCAGAATTCACATTTTTTACATCCATTTCTTACCCCTAACACTTCAACTTAGACGTAAAGTAAAATAGCGGAATAATTTTTGTTTAGGGACGCGCCTCAAGCCTTCTCCTAAGCCCGTTAATGAAAACGAATTTTCGGTCTGTAACGGTTTAGGAGAAAACAAATTGGTAAAATTAAATATACACAGGTGGTTGAGTACGGCTGCAAAAAAGTGTAAAAACGAATAAAAATTAATAAAAATATTAACATTTTGCATTTGTCTAAACCTTAAACTGCTGTTAAAAAAAAAAAATAGACAGTTTTGATAATATCGTAAGTATAGACGAAGAATTCCTTTTTTATACAGTAATAAAGAAAAATGCTGTTTTTTCATTTACATTTTTCAAAACTATTTTAAAGCATTTCATCTTCGAAATAAAAAGTATTTAAAAACAAATTTGATTTTCGTTTGTTATTTTTAATGATGAACTTGTTGTTCTCATCCAGTTTTATGTTGGTTTAACTTAAATGTTATTCAAAGTTATGTTTAATAAATGGAAATAAATATTTCGTAAACTTCATCTAGTAAATAGCATATATGTGTATATTTAAAATTATGTTGATTTTCTATTCTTAAAATACAAATTCTAAATGTTTCATAGTTTAAATCATACTTGGTTTTAAATACAAATTCTAGTTGTTTGATCGTTTAAAATCAGTCAATCAAATCTGGATATAACGAACCCCCGAAATAGTGAATATCTCGAAATAGTGAACGTTTTACCAAATGACATTTCAAAGAATAAAAAGCAAAAAAGTACAAAAAAATTTTAAGATTTAAGTAAAAACATCCATTTTTTAAACAAAGAATTTAATATAATAATTTAATTTAATTTAATTTAAAATAGAGTTTTCAAAGAACAACGCATGCTTAAAAACACATTGTATCAGCGTTGAATTTGGTTGAATTCTTTCAAATATGGTAGTTTTTTTTTCATCAAATTGGCTTTTTGGTAGATTTTTTTCCAATTTGGTAGATTTTAGAAAATTCTTTTAATTTTGTAGACATTAAAAATTTGTTTTGAATAAAACTATTAGAAATTAAATAAAAATGAAAATCATAATGTTTCGTTCACCCTGTTAATATAACGAAAATTTTGCAACCCTTCCGAAGTATCATATTTTTAAATGCTTTCAAATTAAGCTCGACTGTAAGAATTGCATTTTTCGTGTACTTGCCGCATAGTTCTGCAGCAGCAGAAAGAAAGTTTTCAGACTTGACATTGATAATATCAAAATGTAGAAACAATTTTGAGTATTGCACAATTAATAATGGTGGCTCAAGAGTTCGTCAAAAATAGTACTAATGTTCACTAAGTTTGGTCAGCAAAAACCGAATTATATCTATATACGGAATACGGAATTATATCTTTTTCTTTATTTCCCTTTAAAATTTATTATAGCTTAATTACTGAGCCAAATGAATTAAAAGACTGATTTTTTTTATAGTAACATTTTTCAGTTTATATTGAAGAACTTTCGTAATATGTATAATTCCAGCAATATATTATGTTTCAACCTAGTTTGCCCCGAATATAAAAAAAAAGTATAGCAGTGAGAGGACTGCCGACCCAAGCGAAAACCTATATATAAAATATTAGTATTCCCTGGAAGACGTTGTCCTGCCACGGCGTCCTGCTAATAAAGGGTTTCGGACTATCCTACATGTAGGATGGATTTGACAGGTCGGACGGACATGTAGGATGTGCGGAAGCTCATACTGCAGCCCGTCCTACATGTAGGATGAAATAAAAAAGTTTTAAAAGTTCCGCTCTGATCTTGTTCTTCTCTGTGCGTTCTTGTTTGTAGATTTCCTTGGTAATTGTTGTTGGCGCAGTTAGCCGCAAATTTTTTGTAGACGTTGTGAATTCTAATCGTGTAGCTACAGTCGGCATATGAAATTAGAATTATTTTTGTTAAGAGCTTATAACAATTTATTAAATTTTTATATATTACTGAAACTATTTCTTTTAAGCAAAAGTGTTACCATATCAAAAATACATATAATTAAAGTAATTTATTTAAATTATTTCATTATTGAATTAATATAAAAAATTAAAGCTTATTTATATCTATTTATATCATAACACTAACACAATATACATGCTCACCAAAACTTCGTCAAAATTTCATCGTCCATTTGACACAGCAAAAAAGACAAATTTATTTCAACACACACAAATTTTATTCAACCTGAAATTTTCTATCCTACCACGACTGAAAAGTTTCTTTGTGACACTTACCCTTTACACGGAGGTTACACGAGACAGTACTGTTAAGACAGTAGCAACACATTCACAAATTTTTACCCACACACATTAACTTTTGCTACTGTCTGCTCTACTGTCTTAAGTTTTTTGTAGACAGTTGGCGGGACAGTAGCTAGGAGAGTAGAATGTTATTTAGCATATCAAGTGACAGAATACGTGAAAATTTAATAGAATTAATGGAAAATTTGTAATATTTTGGCGTACTCGTAGTTTTAACAAAAATGTCTACTGTCTTGCCAACTGTCTTACCAACTGTCTGTATTCTTTTTCACAGACACAAAGTTTGACAATTACAACGTATTTTTCACTGTCTTAACAGTACTGTCTCGTGTAAACCCCGTGTTATGAAAAAATTTATTAACAAAACAATGATAGTTGACAACTCTGAAAATAAAATGCCGCAGTGGTGGAAATAAAAAGCCACTGACAAATACAACAAGTGTAAAAATTGTCAAACTTTGTTTCATGATAAATAATAAAATGAGAGCATGCATGTAATTATTTGCATGTTCAACATATTCCTTTATCACAACTTAAAAATTAAAATGTTAAAACACTCAATCCATACATTATTTTTTCTTGTTTGCAAACGAAGTTCCAGCAGAAAAAAGCAGAAAAAGAAGACGATAGTTCCATTTTTAAATCTCACCATGTATAGCAGCTGTTTAAGTAAAAGCAAATTTTTCAAAAATGTTGACAAATACAACAACTGAAGAAATTGCCAAACTTTAAAAGCATATATAGACCAATATAAAGCGAATTAATAATAAGTTTTGGTTGCAAACATCTTATTGCAACCTAACTTAACTAACAAACATATTATATGCATTAATTTCAGGAGTTGCCAAGTAATTTCTTTGTGAGCTTGAGGCCGATTAAGAACAAGTGACGATAATTGTTGATATTTTTATGAACAAATACATGCAAACATTTTTTGAGATTATGTTTTCTAATTTTCCTAGCTTGTTATCTTTGCTGTCTGTATTGATGACGAGAGTTCCTCGGAAAAATACGATGACGCAAACCAAAGATTTACCCTCTACCAAAATCGTTCAGCGCGCCTAAAGAAGGTTTCACTTCAAAATAATTATATATGAAGTTATGAGGTTTTTCGAAACTATGCTATTAAAAGTGAATGAAATTTATACATCTTATAAATTAATAATAATTTTGTTTATTTCAATGACTTTAGAGGTTATAATGGTCACCACAAAGCACCACTTATGAAACAGGTATGATGATAACTTTATACAAAATTTATATTTATTACATGAATTTAATTGCGAGCTCAAAATCAAGTAAGTTGCCTTAATAACACAATCAGATTATGATATTAGATATTAAAATACACCTCCCTCTAAGTTTCGTGAGCGTGCTTTCAAAAATTTTCCACAAAATAACTAATTTAGGATATAGGACTTAGAATAAGAATAAGGAATTAATTTTGCTATTTAAATAAAAAACACAAAATATGTCTAAATTAACGAAAAAGAGTACTTTTGTTAAATGTAAATGTATACAAATAAAATAAGTAAAACTTATAAAATGTTCTTATATAAATGGGAAGAAGTCTACACTCTAAAAACTGATTGAAAAATCTGATATTGGCGATTTCGTAAAAAAACCACGCTATGCAGCGAGTTTTTTCAATTTTGTCTGAAAATCAGCCTCTTTTTCCAAAATATGTATATTTACTCTACTATTCACGCTATTTGAGCGTGTTTTCGCTCAGAGAGTCTTAAAATATGTATATCTCTCTACTTTTCACACTATTTTAGCGTGTTTTCGCTCACAGAGCCCTAAAATATATATATTCTCTACTTTTCACGCTATTCCAGCGTGTTTTCGCTCAGAGAATTCTAAAATATGTATATTTCTACTTTTCACGTTATTTCAGCGTGTTTTCTCTCAGAAAGTCTTAAAATATGTATATTTTCTCTAATATTCACACTATTTCAGCGTGTTCTCGCTCAGATAGTCCTAAAAACGCTCCAGCAGCGGTATTTTACGCTTGCCCTTAAATAAACACCTCTGCTTTAACGTCATATAATTTCAAAGAGTTTATTCGAACAAGTGTTAAATATATACAACTTAAACAGTAGATTGGTCACAGCTTAATTATTCAAGCCTACTGATGTAGGAAAGACTAGCACCTTCTGCTGAGTTATTGACTCTACACAGAGTTGTTGTTGTTGCCATGTTCAAAACTTACTTGAGAGACTTCACGCATTTCTAGCTTTTTTTTATAATCGCAGACAAGATTGGAAGAAATAATTTTAGAAGAGAGTTTTTGCAAGAGAGCGAAAGAAATAATTGTAGGTGAGCGGATTCACGCATTTTTAACGATAAATATTTATAATTTTGCTCTATGGGATTTAAAGACAATAAATTAAGGCAATCAGTTGCCAGCAATTATTGCAGTTAGTTCTCGTGAATTTTTGTTAGAGTGTTGTCCATATTATCAAAATAGCTTTTTGGTCACAAAAATACCAGTTTTACAAATTTCCCAGTTGTACCCTTTTTCGTTGAAAGAGCAACAATTTATATTTAGTTAAGAGTTATTCTGTACGATGAAAATAAAAGGTTCATTCCTTTATCACTTGAAGAAAGGGGGGATTGAACATATTTTATAAAGAAGCTTTGAGCTAAAAAGAGTTTTTTTTAAAATGAATTCAGATTGACCTAATTCAATTGATTTCCATTAGTATTTATTTTTTTAAAAATTGTTTCTAATACCTCAGAATTTTTGGTTTTTTAATTCTATACCGCGTATAAGAATCTACTACACAATGTTTAAGAAATATGTTTTTTGCATGATTAAATCAAAAACTGCTGCTATTTTTAATGTCCGACTTAGAAATTATATTCTTTTTTGTGAATTTTACGCTGAAATTCCTTATTTTTTTATGTAATGAAATCATTAAATTGTCTTGTTTTGTTACGGATGTTGACTAGTACAAAGTTTTAATTAACTACTGTCATGTAATATAGATTAGACTCGTAATGTCGGGTTTTTCATCTTTTTTAGTTTAAAACTTTCCAACACAGCTTTCTTTTCCAAGTGTTGTATTTGGGTTGAGTTTTTCATCTTCGTTAAGTTAAAAATTTATTTATATCAAAAATTGACAAAAAATATTGACCGCAAAAAATTCTATCAATTGTGTGTAAATAACTATATGTATTTCCTGCTATTATTTTGATTATATGTTGAATCTGCTTGGAAGTGACCTTGTTTTGTTGTCCGCGATCGGTTTTAAACACAGCTACATGCGTTTTGGCTAAATATATACATATGCTGGTACAAGCTGCACCCAAATTCCAAGCGATGTTTTGTATTCAAAATTTCCAGATTAGAAACTAAGAATTTTTAACGCGCTATAGAATGTCTGGATAAAACTGATGTTGGGACTCTAAAGTTATCTATAGGGATAAATTTTCCAAAGTTTTTCTTTACCAAAGATAGGTCTTTTCAGTATAACAATTAGAACGCTTTTAACGTTATTTAGATAAAGATTTGACAAAAGAGAAAAAAAAAATGTTTAAAAGAAGAAATATTTAAATATTTCCATTAGAAAATTTTTGTTATGATTATGAGTAAAATCGTCATAACTTAGGAATGACTCGACCGATTGCGATCATATTTGCACAATATATGCGATGATTCATGCATATCCGATAGATGGCACTGTTGTCAAGTTAATTATTAGTTACACAACATGTCATAGAAAACTTCACCCATGTTTGTGGAAGACAGTAAGGAAAGGTCATCCAGGCCATCTAGTAGTTCTATGAAAGCTTTTATCGTGTCTGTTACATTTATCTAGCATAATGTTAAAAACTAACAACTAAACGATTATTGCTTTTGAAACACAATAATGTTTTTGTTTTGCAAAGAGTATTAAAAACGTCGTATTCCTTAAGTAAGAAAAAATTTCGGAGGAACATATTCCGGTGTGTTTGAAATAAATCGCATTACCATCATATATTAATTTTCAATTTAGTTTGATTGCATGCGGAGTAGTCATTGTTACAATTAAACATCCTTGACTTTATTCGGCAGATAGATATTTTAAAGTATGTATCTTATCGCGCTTACAACCTTTACTAGAAGAGTTTAATTTAGCTCAGCTACATAATACAGTTTGGGAACCTCTTCCTGGGAACAGCTTTTGCATTCTTACAAATATTCCAGTATCCTTGAAGCATTTACTACAAATTTTTATGAGAACACACTTTCTACATTTTGGTTAAATTTGTGACGAATAGCTGTTTTTGCAACCCTTTTTCCATATCGACTACCATAAGGATCACAAGGCAACATAGCAAGGTATCAAGTGATCTTACGAAGCCATAAAGTAGACAGACTCACATGTGCACATTTCAAGTTTCCTATTTATCAATGTATGCACTCTGCCAGTAAAATCGTAGCGCTACACTTACATAGTAGGTCAACCGCTACAGAAGGTTGTTTTTTCCTACTACATATTATTTGTTTCAATATGTTGGTATGTGCATTTACCACGCACACTGCACATTGCCGCAGTGTCTCGTCTATCACTAAATTGCTACTGGGAGCCCGAGGTCTTTGTGGGGTAAATGAATTTGTGTGGCCTAGCTTTGCATCTTTTAGCACTTGGCCTTAAATTTGTGTACACGCCATATGTGTTTAGTTATAACTTTTATCGATGTGTTCACATGTTCATACGTACGTATGCGTGTGCGACAAATAGAGTTGTGATTGCTGTAGTTTTAGTGTAATATTTGCTTTTATTGTTGTTTCTCTTGGTTTACGATAAAGACGCCATCATGTAGTGTGCTGACGATACTATGAGAATGTTCAGTTGAAACCAACAGTGCGTCGTCGTATTCTTAAGTTTGTTCGTCTATCATATGTCCGTCCATCTGTCTGTCTGTCTGTATGTTAGTTGTTCATTGAACACGGCGCAGTGGAATAGTCGGAGCACTGGGAAGAAAGGAATGCAGAAAAATGTGTTAGTGGAGTAGTTTCCATTACGTCACGTTTTCTACTCGTCCGTCTCGGTCTCGGTCTCGGTCTGGGTCACAAGCATATCTGGATGTTGAATAGAGAGTATTGCGGGAGGGCGGGAGGGAGGGAGGGTAGAGGTTGAGGTCTGTCTGTTCGTCTAGTTCGTTCGGACTTACTGCAGGAGTGGCTTGCTGTGTGTGCTGCATAGATGTGGTTGCCACAGCGAAGGTGGATGCGAATGTGAGTGGCGAGTGCTGAAACTATATAGAAATCGGAATCGTTGAATGGAGCTGTGAGAACTTGCGCTCTTACTGCTAGGTGTGTATGTGTGTCGTTTTGTTATCATGGGTACTCGTTGGGCAGACGTTTTTATTCCTAGCAAAGCCATTTCTGTGTGTGTCGTCACGTTGGATGTTGGTATCGCAGACGAAAACAACGAAAGCGAAAGTGAGCTAGCTTTGCTTTGTAGGGCAAACTTCGTCTGTCTGTTTGTATGTCTGGCTGTCTCTATTGTAATTTGCGTCTAATTGTGCGAGAGTTGCTACAGAGCCTGTTATCTGCCATGGCTTTTGCTTCGCTTTTTCCTTTTTATCCACTGCGTATGTATTGTCTAGACTTTTGCCAAAACACATGTAGGTTTGCTGCATTTCGAAGATTCCATATGAACATGAGTAGACTTGTTTGTATGTGTGTATAGACATGTTTAGAAATTGAGCCTATTTATGTGGCAATCGGATATATAGTAAATTTTAAGTTAGTTAGGTAGAAATATAAACTGTTGCATGTAGGTACTGATCATTTTTATATTCTGTCGTAGTATGTTCTAGGAATTCACAAGAAAGCTGCTTCCTTATACTTATGAAACTTTTGAATTTGACATGCTTTAATATTGAGACAACGGCAGAATGTTTTAAGTTATTGTAAACATCATAAGACTTCTAATAATAATTTACCTACAGGTCCATTTGAAGGTTAATTATACCCCATATATAATGGATAATCTGCAACAAGGCCACTTTTATTTTAATGACATGAACTGTTTTCATCACAATCGGCGGAAATGCACATTGAAGATTGAACAATTATTAAAAACTTTCAATAATAACCGCGAATATCTTTTGAAGAATGCGTTCTTTAAATAGCGTTAAGTTTATCCACGAAGCTGAAGTATTGAACTAAATTCATATCTTGAACGCTTAACTAGAGGAACAATAAATCGCGAACGATACCTCGTAAAAGAATGCACAAAGAACGACAGATTAAAAAGTAAAAATATAAAATGCTTAAAAGAGAGGGATGACTCAAATGTCCTTCCTTATGGTATTTCGTTTAGTCTTCGGCTGGTGTTTTATACTTGCTTGGATTTTGAACAGTATTAAATATGGAATCTGCTCTCTCTATGTTGTGTCTATATGAAACAGCCTGAGTGGTATTTAGTATTAGTAGCACGACGGAATATCAGTTTTAGCACTTCGTCAATTTTGTACAAAAAAAATAGAGTCGAAAGCTTGTACAAATACAAAAAGAGTTTTTGAGATTCTAAACCAACATTTTGTTATTTATTGTTAACAAACTCCGAAGGGCAGACTTACTTATAAATTTTTTTAAACACTTGACAAGAAGATTTGAAAGTGTAAATTATATCGACTGCACATTCAAATTGCTATATAACTGCATATCAACTGCATGTTGGAACTGATCTTGAAGAATGTGTCTTACCTTAGAGATTCTCTTACAAAACTGATAAAAAACCTTTAGAAATGTTAAATGCAATTTGTCATAGTATGTTCTGCTTTAGCACTGATTTTAGTTAATATATTTATTGTTATTCTGTCGGTATATCGAATACAACATTTGTTCAAGTTCAATTTAATAATTTGCATTATTTTTCACTAAAACTCACAACATATTTTAATATATTTTTTCACTGATTTTAACTCCAAATTTTGCAAATAAATTAATCAACATTGTGAAGCTTACAAATTAATGCTTTCTAAAGTATTGTTGACCGAATAATTAAATGTTTTGTATTTCGGGCTAGATCACCGTTTCTTCTATGCAATAGCATGTAATATGGAAAAGGTTGTGTTCTTTTTAATTTGCTTCCGATTGTTAATATCTTTCAAAGTAATTTTTATCTTTCAAATTTCCAACAGGTAGTGCTTTAGAAAACACCAAATGCGTTTTTGACGAATAAACTTTAGTTACTTAACCTTCACAGTACGAATTAAAAAATTCAACTGAATTAAAAAATGCAGTGTGTCCAATTGAATCAGAGAATTCCCAGTTATTTTATGTCTCGTTTTCGTAAATTGTTGCTGTTGGTTTTGGGTTAGTTTGTTTTTGTATTTTTATTTTGGTTTTTAATATGCTGCTTTAGAGAACAGCGATCGAAGTTGGAGTAGAATTGCCGCCGAGCAGATTCCTGCCCCAGCAGTCATGTAGACGCAATACACTCGGTATGTGAGAGTTTCTATATATTTATATGGGCCGCGACGCATACATTGCCAAAAATATTGTGAATTGTGCGGAACATTTTTAGAAGATTGTTTACCGAAAAAGTGGAAAAAGCAAAAAATACCGTGATCGCATTTTGCAGTTCGTATGCTGTTTCACAGTACACAGGCAGAGTAACGCAGCGCAGCTTTGCTTAAGCAAATAACGAAATTTTAATGATATACAGGAGTGTGTGTGTATGTGTGTGTGTGTGTGTGTGTGTGTGTGTGTGTGTGTGTGTGTGTGTGTGTGTTGTGTGTGTTCCCGTCCTTACCCGATGCACAACGATCAGCGAGTGAAGCCAGGAATCGTAGCGAAGGGCACTTAAGAAGAGAAGTTTGTGTTTAAGTATCGCTTATTGTATGTATTGAATTTGTTTGCGAATATGTGGAACTGCAGCCGATCGTTTTCTTTAAGCTTAAGCTTTAAGCTTTGCTATCTACGAAACACTTAGATTTGATATTATTATATAAAATGAGATATTAAATGCTTACTAGTGATTTTTTTATTTGGGCAATAATATTACAAGACGAAGTGCGTTATTATCAAGGTTTGCAGTGAGTGATAAGTGCAAGGCTGATGGCAGTCGAGTATGAATATAGTTAGGGCATGCACACATACACATGAATGTTTAATATATGTTTGAGTGTATATTGAGACTTTTTCGGTAAAAGTTTGTTTGCCGTAATGCATTCAAACTTGCGTCCTTGTGTTTATGCTCATACGCACACATGCTTAACGAAGCAGAGCTGCGACGAGCTTTCGGCGACGATCATTGACATCTTGTGATATTTATTCGTGCGGGTGAATGCGAGAATTTTTGTTATGTACATACATATTCAAGTTAATTTCGTACATTCGGGGCTGTTGAAAAATTAAGCAAATAACAAATAATAGATGCATTAAAAATAAAAATAAAAAACAATGAGCAGTCACTCACCCGGCAACTTTATTTCGGTGAGCACTGAGAACCCTGAGGTTATTTAAGATCGTTTTCAATTTAGAATGTTTGAGCATTTAGTGTAGAAAATAATGGATATGACTTTAATCCACAATATATTCATTGGAATAATTCAAGAATATAGACAACTCTCTTTTTAAGTATATTTTTGTGGATCATATAGATTTTGATCTACTAGCCTCCTCAATCTAAATCTAATAAAAGTTGAGGCTGCTCGAAATAGTTCTAGAAATTATAGGCCTCCAAAGTAGATAGTTTCTTAGTTTTCCAACAAAACTAAGCTTTATGGGTATTAAAAGAGAGGTAATAAGAGTATCTATCTATTCAACGTGATATCAAACATAAAAATCCTATTAAAAAGAGAAAACTAAATACATTTAATTTTTCATTTAATTCAGAAAAACCCATCTTCAAAGCTTTTATAACCATAAAGAAATTAATATATTTATGCAAGTAAAACAAATTAAAAAAAAATAAGATTTCCAATATTAATAGGTAATTAATAGTAATTTAAAATTATTTTTTTCTTTGTAGTGATTTTGAAGTCGGTTTATTGTGTTAAAAAGTTTTTATTTCTTCTTTTTTAGAGAATATGATGACGTTTCAAAATAATTCTACCCATTCTTTTAACGAATTTTAGTACGCTATAACCCTTTGTAGAATTCCGCCTACTTTCTTGATCGTGTTTTCTTATAATTCTATATACTCTTGCACCCAATTTCAAGATTCTAATCTTAATATCAATATTAACTGATATACAGTGTTTTTATAGTAGTGAAACGCCTTTTCTCGAATTCCGCTCACTTTCTTGATCGTGTTTTGCAACAATTCTACCTATTTGCAATTTTTTGGAGTGAATGGTCTTTTTATGAAATGAAAACATATTCAATGCTTAAATTTTGATATTTTCGTATCCTTCAAGGATTTTCAAGAAATGAAAGTTTGCATGAAAATATTTTTTTTGCATCAAATGTTATCAAATCATTTGAGATTTTAAAATATATTATTTTTTTAGTTAAAATGTGTCAAACCTGCGCAATCGATACATGTTAAATTGATAAACATACGTGAAATAGCATTAAAGATATTTAGACCAACACTTACCCTCACAATTAATGCATCATGGTCTGAAAGGGCTATTGTCAATATTATTCGAGATACTGTGTTTTTATAATATTGCCAAGCACGCTGGATAACGCTAACTTTATTAAAAGTAATTTGTCATAATTGTTTCTACCCCTATACTAAATTTCAGTACCATAGTGTCAATTTATATGTATTAGTGTTTTTATAATATTGCCACGCCAATTTGTCAAATAACGCCTTATTTCTTGACATTACTTTTTAATAATGGTGCCTACCCCTGTACTAAATTTCAAAACCCTAGTGTCAATATTATTCTTGATACAGTATTTTTCTAATATTGCCACGCCAACGAGGTTTATCGAATACCGTCCACTTTTTTAGATGGGCGGTATTACAAAATAAATGTATATATGCATAAAAACGGTATTACAATATAAAGGTAATACGAGTATCTTCAACGAGCTATCAAACGTAAAAAATCTATGCATACTTTTTTAAGATATAACCCCTTTTAACCGACTACAAAAAGGAGGAGGTTCTTAAGTTCATTGGTTTCTTTTCTTTTTTCTTTTAATGTATGCACATCGATTACTCCTAAAGCACTCTCCCGATTTCCGTTATTTAATCTAAATCTTGCTAAGCGTACTCTTTTTATATATAAACCATGTTTAAATTTTTTGAAAAGTTACGACATTAAAACATTGTTATATAAAAATTTATGTAATATTTCCGTTTTCAAAGTAATCTTACTCGAAATTTAGACTTTATGGAAAAATCTGAGTACGCCAGCTTGCTTATAAACCTTGAATTATGTATGATCGACTATCAAACTTCTCGAGCTTTTTTAACCGTTGTTCCGTGATATTAAAAAAAGAGTTGCCGCTATTCTTGAATTATTCCAACGAATATATTGTGGATTACAGTCATATCCATTATTCTATACACTGATTGCTCAAACATGTTAAAATGAAAACGATCTTTAATAACTTCAGGGCTCTAAGTACTCACAGATACTACGTTGCTCGAATGACTCCACATTGTTTTTTATTTTTATTAAAATTAAAAATGAATGTTTTTGCTATTCTTGAAATGTTCCTGTTTGTGATTCAAAGCAATTGATATCAAAAATATGTCCGTGGCTCCAATAACGTCAGTCTAATCTGTTTCAACAGCATGAACAGCATGCAAACAGCATTTGTTTTGTTTAAAACAAATGTAGACTGAAAAATAAATATGAAAATAAAAATGTATGGACATTTCCATGGTCATGCAAGTAACGTTCGTAAGCCTTTTTTGTTGCTAAAAAATGTAAACTTTTTTGTCCTGTTTAGATTTTTGGATAGCACTCTAGTAGAACTATATTTAGTGTGAAGGGTGGAAGCGATCGAAAGAATTGTCCAAAGATTGAAACAAAAAAGGGCGGTTTATGTTGCATCAATATAAACGAAAAAATCTGCGAAGTGTGGACGAGTTTTTTTATCAAAGTTATTTTAATATTATCTGGAATAATGTTGCTATATATATATTAGGGCGTATCGAAAAATTAAGATCGTATTCTTAGAGGTCTCAAAAGTTGCATAGGGTGATCAAGATCTAAAAAAAAATTTTAGAAAAAAATGAGGATCTCTTCCTCTCCCGCAAGGACAAAGTTGTTTTTTAAGAAAAACAGTAAAAATCACGATCTCAAAATGCTTTGAAGTCTTAAAGTAAAAGTTATTAAAGACTTCAACTAAAAATATCTTGCCAAAGATTATGCCACTCTTGATATTAACCCACAAGGTCCTGTGTGAAGAATATTCGAATCTATGGCTGTATTTCTTTATTCATTCCAGATGTTCGGAATGACTGTTTTTGTTTCTTTATTCAGTTTTGATTATCTGGAATATTCTTTTTGTATTTCTTTATTCTTACGGAATATTCCGAACGCGTTCTTTTTATACTATAAGCTAAGGTAGAATAAAAAGAATATTCCTTGTATGTGAGGTTATATTCGATTACTTGAAGTAAAACTTCGTTAAATGAAAATGGAAAATTTTTTTACATTAAATGTTTTAGATTGCTTTGTTGCATTTTTATTTTTTAAATTTTATCTGGTGTATTTGTTGTCTTTAATTAAATACGAAAAATATGTTTCTGGTTTTAATAAAAACAAAATGTTCTTTCTTTTCCAATACTGTTTCTTTATTCATTCTGTTCTGGATAAACAACAATCTATTCTATTCGTTCTCTCCTTTATCCGGAATGAATAAAGAAATACACCCTATATGTACACTCGAGGTAGCACAAAAATTTTTATTGCTATCCGATTGTCTCAACTTTGGCGATTTTGATAAATATCATATTTTTTGCATATGCATTTTCTTGTTTTTGAGAAATGTATACTTGAATGCAATTTTTTAACTTTTTCAAAAAAATTAATATAAGGTTTTATATCTCTGGCACCAGAAGTAGTACCGAAGATAATTTACTTCATTTATAATCTTCAAATATTCCTGAACAACACCATATTCAAGAGTATCAATTAACACCACCAGGTATAGACCACGATTTTTTTCCTATTTCGATTTTTAAAAAAATTTTCCTTCCTTATGAACTTTATTATTTCATTAAAACACCTCAAATCAGCATTCACAAAAATATTATACCTACTAAAATTTTGAGTTTTTGAGTTTAGTTTGCCATTCGATAGTTCTCAATTGACTTAACAATTGTTGTTAAGAAGTGTTTTAGTGAAATAATAACCATAAAGCAGATATTAACAAAATTGTTACATTTCATGTTAGTAACAGTCGTTTTTCCAGAAAGGAATACATGTTGGCATGGAGACATCAAAGACTTAACACTATGTGATAATTGTGATGTAACAATTGCCTCAAAAAGTATGGGCAAAGTACTTAATTTAGCAATTCCACGATAGTTATTCAATTAAGATTTGTTACTAGATTAATGCAACGGAATAATAAATGAGGATTTCTAGGCAGCTGGAAAATAGCAAATTATTAAAAAAGAAATGAAAAGGAAATTGATAGGGGCTATTTATTCATCGCAGCAGTATTTATACATGCATGAGGATATTATGTACGATCAAAGTTGTGAGTAGAGAATCGTTCTACTAGCTCGTGCGTTTGACATTACATACCAATGCTGGGTTGCATTTTTGTTGAGAAATTTTAATATGTGAGTCTTTCTTGTATATCGATGATAACATATGCTTGCATGGCATAATCGTGGGCATTTAAAATTGGTGTGACTTTTTTAAAATTTTATGTTGTTAAAGTAATATAATAACGATTTTATGAATTTAATATGGTATAAATATAATTTAATTATATATCTTATTAAACATAATGCAAATATCGCTCATTTCGTGCAAGACCGTCACAACTAAAAATTTGGGTTTTTTTAATTATATATAAAAAAATATGCATTGTTATCATATCTTAAATTTGAGTGAATTCCAGACCGATTTGCTGTTAATTAACGGTTTTACAGATACTTGTATTGTTTTGAATTTTAGCAATCTCTTTACTTCTTTGTAGCAATAACGTTTCATTTCTATTTATACCAAAATTTATTTTAAAATTTCTCCAAAGTTTTTTAACAACAACTACTTATTTTATCATAAACCATTTTTTTAAATAAAAATCAAAGCAAGTAACCTAATATTTGTTGTAGTAGTAAAGTACCAACTCAAAATGTGACATCTCTCTAGGTCAAAAATATGTTATCATATTGTAGCAAAATCGTCACAACTTAAAATGAAACATTTTTTAAAATGAGTTTTTGTAGTAATAATGTTACTGTTAAATAAAAAATTTATGATATTTTTGGCAGAAAATTTAATGGGCTTCAAATATTCTTAACAATTTTCAGTCTACCTTTACAATTAATGTTCGTGATGTCATTTCAAAATTTCATAAGGCTCTCCTAAAAAATACTAAATTTTGAGTTGTGACAGTCTTGCACGAAATGAGCGATATCTTATAAATAATATAATATATATACAAAATAATATTATAAATAAAAGACTGATTTTTACTTTGAAAAAATAATAGTAAGTTTCTTTGCTGCTAGCAAACTCACACCACGATGAAGAAAGCTCAATCACTGCATCTCTGCAAATGTATATGTAACAAAATAGGGGTATTCACGATGAAGTCAACTTGCCAGTGCAGTTGCAGTTGTGCAGTTAGGTTTTCGTGAACACACCACATTTCTGATTGAGAAGTCCTCCAAAAAAATCCTCCAAAAAAAAGTCCTCCAAATTTATGTCAAAATCTGCCAAATCTTTTCAAATTTAAGGGAATAACTCTAATTATTACGAAGTAGTTTTTATTCAGTAATAATCTAGTAATAAGTTTTATTGATGATTTTTTTAAACGAAAATAAATTACTTGATTCTAGAAGCTGGAACGGAAATCACGAAAAAGCAAGACACGAGAGCTATAAAATTTTGTATTGAAAAAAGTATTGCTTCTCGTGTCTTGCTTTTCATTGGTGTGCTTTTTTATAAGGGGTGTTTACAATTGTGTGGTGTAGTGGTTTTTTTACCATAGTTTAAAACCACAATTATGAGTACTTTTCAACCCATTCCAGTCCGCACATAGTTTCCGCCGGTCGATTTTGACCAAATTCATACATGTTAGCAAGGAATACCTAGAATAGAAATAATATAAAATTTAGGTCTCTACCTGTCTGAACACCTGAGATAATGATGGTGAAAAATTTTACCTACTTCAGGTAAATCATTCATAATGCACAGGTGAAAACTCCGTTTGATACCAAAAGTTCACGAATTGCAGCCCCATTCATTTTCTCCTATTTCACGAAATTTCAAACAAAAAGCTAAGAGCAATTGGTCTAGAACGTCAAAAGAAAAAAGACACAGTTTCGATAGTATCGTAAGTATACAAGTAGAATTGCTTTTTATACAATAACTTTTATTTCCCGGCAGACGTTGTCCTACCACAGAGCGCCTTATTGCCATATTTTAAAATGTCAAGAAATGCCAAATATATTCACCATTCTCAGTTTAGTTGCCGAAAGTAACCATATGAACCAAAATGACCAAATTCTAGTCTAATACGATCAAAACCGAGCGAAATGTAGCATTTTCGTGTTTTTGTAGGCGTAAAAAGGGGTGCGGCAAAATTATTTCCCTTAAACTTTTAGTATAATACGACCAAATCTGTTGAAATAAAACATTTTCATTGGTTTGTGGGCGGTATAAGGTGGCTTGAAAACCAATTTTGAGTACAGTTGCTGTAATAAATCTTAGCCAAACCATACAAACTAAGCCAAAATTTTAGCTTAATCGACCCGGCTTTCAATATTGTTGATTTCTCAAAAAGTGGGCTATATAGCGATCACGCCTATTTTTAGTTCAGTTGCCGAAAGTAACCATATAAACTCAATTACCAAATTTTAGTTTTATACGGCCAAACCCATTTTCAGTACAGTTACCGACAATAACCATACAAACTATATTACTAAATTTTAGTCTTATACGACCCATACCGTGTGAAATATAGCATTTTAATTGATTTGGGGGCGGTAAAAGAGGTGTGGCAAAATATCTCCTTTTTCTTAAACCATCTCCTATCTGAAACAAATCGACTGTCCAAATTTCAGATTTAGAGTCTAAAGGATTCACACAGACAGACAGACAGACAATGTTTTTCTTTTAAAGCAATTTTAAAGCATTTCATCTCCTAAAAAAAATTATTTAAAAACAAATTTGTTTTGTATAATAATTTTTCGTTTGATATTTTTAGAGATGAATTTGTTTTTCTTGTGAATTTTTATGTTGGTTAAAGTTAAATGTAATTAAAAGTTATGTAAAATAAATGGAAATATATATTTCAGAAAAATGACCCCCATCTGTGAAAATGACCCCCATAGAAACCGCGCAGTAAGACGTAATTCTACGTCAAAATGCGTGTTTGAAAATTCGAGATAACGATTTGAGGAAATTTTACAAATTTCAGGTAAATCATTCATAATACACGGATGAATGCTGCGATTGATACCAAAATTTCTTCTCAAACATAAAGCTACCAGCATTTAGTCTAGAACGCTAAAAGAAAAAAATACCTATGATAGGTTGCAATTTCACCCCATCCGACGGAAATAGGTTAATGTAAAATTTGTGGTTGGGAACCTCCCGCTTTAGCTTCTTCTTGCTATGCAAATTAATTAACTATCCAATTTGATATATATTATTAATATATGGCTTAAAGAAGTGTACCTTAAATTTTGAGCTTCTTTCATTTTTGCAATTAGAAAACAACTGGCAACCGATCAGCTGTTTACTGAACTCTAAAAACCACGTTCGTTAAACATATCGTTGGGCTATTACAAATAACCACACTTTTGGTTTTTAACGCTTTCATGTAAAACAACAACAAATATAAAAACCGCAAACAAAGTGTGTTATTAATACCACGGGGTTTTTTAACCTCACTGAAAACCACGCAATTGTGAATACCTAATAATCTATGTATAATAAAACTGTAAAAAAAATCTGTACATGAAATATTTTTTCGAAATTCTCTTTGCACTGAACATTTTGAAGGATGTGGATTCCAAAAATGTAATTTTTGAAGATATTGTCCGTCTGTCTGTCCGAACACGCATCATGTGAAAACTATTGGATGGATTTTTATCAAACTTGACATAAAACAGAAAATTGCAGTTTTTATACTCTTTCATATGACGTATCATTTTTATGCAAAAACTATTTCAGTTTGACATAAAATTTGTTGTTCTATTTCTTTGAAGAAAAATTCAATGGTATCCTCTTTGATTTTTGTGACGAATTAAATTTGTTTAACATGATGTTTTTATAATTTTTAAAAACTGCTTTGCCTTTAAGTAATTTCTTTTTGAAAAGCACTGCAATAAGTTTTGATTAGTTCATTGAACTTGCAGCAAAAATCATATTGGCCACTTTCTATATTATTTTTGCAATTTTATTCTACTGGACTTATGTCTATTATATTAGGTCTGTTTCCAAAAATTCGTACGAATTTGTGCTATTTTCTATTTTTCGTGCCCGTACCCAAAAAATTCGCAAAAGAGAGCGAAATAACAGTGACATCTCTGTCAAATGTGGATATTGTCTGATATACAAATTTGGCGAAGCAGAAATTCGCAGCACTTCGCAGGCTGCTATGTTTTGACGGCTGATGTCAAATTAGAGTATCAGCCATTAAAACAACACAAAAAACTACGGGGACGGCAATTTATTCTTTTGATCCGACATTTGTCCACTTTTTACAACAGAAACTAACATATGTTTTCGACTTTTCTTCAAAAAGTGCAACAATTTGCTAAAAACCTATTCCTGTATTTTTTGCAATTTTTCACGCAAATAGAGCATTTTTCCTCTTACTCTCTCAAGTTTTATAACCTATTGTTTCGAAGGTTGCTGTATAAAATATTTTGCAAATAAAAGGACAACCGCTTTCTTAAACCAATGTGCTCAAAATTAAATGCGAAACGCAACCCAACAAACGACTGCATTCTAATTCTGAAGACTTAAGGGGGTTATGGGGTATTTAAAACTGTTTTTTTTCTAAATGTACAACATGTCGAGAGTATTGTGTATTGTGTATTGTGTATTGTGTAAATTTCAAGTTAATTGGAGCAAAACTGACGAAGATACAACGTTTCAAGCGGTCGGCCTTCATACTGGATGCTCGAGTATAAAAACTTTTAATCAGTCTTCAACTCACGATTTCAAAGTCGGTGCCCCTGATAACTTTAAAACTTCTGCACCGATCCTTTTAAAATTTTGAACACTATTTCTGTACATAATTTACGAGGTAACGCTGGAAAGATTTTTTAAATTTGTTAATAATTTTTATTTTACAATAACAAATTAGTCGATTTTTTGCGCAAAAAATCGCGTTTTTCATTGAAAAGTGTTCCAAAAAAGTGAAAAATTTAAATTTCAAAAACCCTCCCAGCGTTACCTGGGGAAAACTATTATATAAAGAATGAACTGTGGTTTTTTATATCAGATGATCCAGCAGCACAAAATTGCTGCCATTGCTGTTTTTTTTTATATTTCTTCGGTAAAATTTTATACAATTCTCTTCGAAGGCCATACTTTAATGTACCATTAGTTTTAATAAAGCGATTTTGACTGTGTTGTCACAAAAAATTCACACAAACATGCAACATTTATCAGAGTCTCAATAGCAGTTTGTTTTATTTATTTTTTAGACAAAAATTCCAGAATTGCTTCTTCCAATCAATGTTTCTACAAACAAATAGATACCTGTGGTTTTTTTTGTTACCAATATATTAAATTAATTTCAATAAATACTGTATTTTTACTCCATGTAATACCAAATGTAATTTTTTATAACTTTTGGTATTTATAACAATCCTTAATTCTTTATACTCTTAATTTCATTAAGGGTATTCACACTGACTTGGGTATTTGAGTATAGGTAGATTGAGATTGAACTTTTGATAATTGCGAGCACCCTAAATTGTAATTGAGTACTTTGTAGAATACTTTTGGGCAGTGCTGCATGTTTCTTTGATCTCCCAGTATATGTAGCTGATGAGAGATGAGTGACAGCATGTTATATACTAGTAATTTTTACCGTGAACTTCGCCGCATTTTATAAAATACTAGTAATCCCGGGCAGACGTTGTCTTGCCACAGACCGCCTAACTGCCATATAAGAATTTTCATGCCAATCGGAAAATCAATTTTATATATTTGAACTGGCATAACTGTAGTGCGACCACGCTCATTTTTACTTCAGTTTTTGAAAGTAGCCATATGAACTAAATTACCAAATTTTAGTCTAATACGAACAAATCCGTCCAAAATATAGTATTTTTATTGGTTTGAGGCGATAAAAGAGGTGTGGCAAAACTATTTTTCCTAAACCATTTTGTACTCGAAAAAAATCGACTACCAATATTGCAGCTCAATTTAGCTTACACCTGACGCACCTTGCTTCACTAAACGCTTATCTCCTGAAAATGGGGCGAAAACACAGTTCGACCAGATGTTGTTAATTTGGTGGACTTAGGTTTTACCGTTCCCAGATCTTAAGAGACACCGAACGATTTTATATATGTAGAAGGGCGGTAAAAGTAGGTGTGGCAACATTTATTTATAGTGACCACCACTTGGTCTCTAGCGTACACACACCAAATTTAATTATAAGAACATGCACAACGCAGGATTTATAATGATTTCTGAAAAGTAGACGTAGTCACAACTAAACCACTCCCATTTTTGGTTAAGTTGCCGAGAGTAACCATACGAACTAAATTTAAAAATTTTAGTGTACTACAACCGAATTCGCCTGAAGTATAACATTTTCATTGATTTGTATGCGGAAATAGGTGATGTGGCAATTTTTTTTATTATTATTTGAGATTTTAGTCTTGACAAAAATGTTTTTAATTTGATGCCCTTAGGTCAATTATTGTTTTTTTTTGCAAAAGGTGATAGCACATGAAAAAAATACTCAATTTGGCAAGTAATCAATCTACCCAAACAAATCAGGGGGTCAGCTAGAGTTGATTCCCAGCAGCGGATTTCCCAGTGGCTACCTTAAAACTAATACAGAATAAATTACCAGGTAAGGAAGCATTACTTTTTTCAAAAAGTAATGCGTCTGCATATAGCAGAAGTAATTAACTCATACCTCATTACCTGTAATGTAGCATACAAGGAAAAGTAATGCAGTGATTTTTATAACTTAATACAAGTAGTATGTTACTCCATAACTTCTAGGTAATGCTGAAGGGAGGCGATCACTTACCTCCTGTCTAATTCAATGTTAAATGTAAGGCCTTTTATGGATAGTAAGGTAATATAGTCGGAAGTAGTGGTCATTACAAGGTAATTGATGCTTCATATATTCGGAATATATTCCATCCGCTACTGGGTTGGTAGATGGGTACTTGGGTACAATGGCACTTTACAAAAACAAAATGTACGGAATATGCTAATCTACCCGACTACCCAAGTCAGTGTGAATACCCCTATTGGTTGATATATAACCAATTTTCTACTACTTATTCTTATAGTTTTAAAAGGTTTTTCCTGAGTAAAAAAAGTGTGAAATTAGTTTGTAATTACTTGATGCAAGCATTTCTATTTAAATTTGAGTGTGTATATCTAGTGAATTACACAGTCGTGTGGAGAAATCAGTGCTGAACTGAAAATAAAGAAGCTTCAAATAAAAATTGTGTGGCTTACTGCTACATTGAAAGTAGTAGTAACAAGTAATTAATATTATAAGAATGACGTTTAATATAATTTGTATTCAAATAAGAAATAAATTTGTAATTAAAAACAAGTATGTAATTAAAGATAAAAAAAATCAAGAAAACAAATTTTTCTCTTGCCCAGTAAAAATTTTTTATATGTCAAGTCAAATGTGCTTGTTTACAGTAAATGATTTACTTGCTTCTAGAAAGTTAGTCTTTTTCCAAGAAAAAGTTTATTACTTCAAAAAATTCTTACATACAAAAATCATTTTTAAAAGAAAAAAACTAATAGTTTATAAAAATATTTAAATAAAAAATTATATTTTAGAACGAAAAGTTGACCATTTCCAATACAATCTTTAAAAAAATCGAGCGAACAATGCAAACATTTTTTTATTGAACCTTACCAAATTTGAATTAATGCGTGTTAATTTAAAATGTCATGCGAATTAATTACCATGACATTTTAAAAGGGGAATTATTGTCAGTCAAATGAAGAATGAACACACGTTTGACTTTTTCAAACAACGAAAAATAAATTAATTATTGAATTGAGCTATGCAGAAAATGGCTGTGCGAATAATCGCCCATGTTGCAATCGTCCAAAAGTAAGAAAAAAACGGCTAACATTTTTAGGCGATTGTTTATTTTGAGTTTGGGCGTTTTGTTTTTTGGATGATTGCTCATAATGAAGAAACACCCCAATTTCGATGAATGAAATGATATTTTTTGCGCGATTGTTCATCGCAATTTTGGGCGATTGTACATTAAGAGCTTACGCCCGAATTTTTCAGGCGATTATTCATTTCACGACTTGGGCCAACGTTCGTAGTTTTGGGTTTGAGTTTTAGCTGTATAAGTCTGTGCGAACAAACGTCCAAGTTGCAATCGCCAAAAAGTACGAAAATGAATAATCGCCAAAAACTTAATGGCTAAAATTTTTGGGGATTGTTCATTTTGGTTTTGGGCGATTATTCGCGCGTGGACGATTATTCGCACAGCCGCAGAAAAAATGTAATACTATTTTTTAGGTGATTCATTTTCATGTCGTCATGAAATTGACGTAGTGAAAACAAATTAAAAACTTCGTAATCATTAAAATATTTGTAAACAATAGCATTTACAAGAATATACATATTTTGCGATATCAATATTAAATAACATAAATATTTTTGTTAAAACGTAATCTGCTAAATCTTCACAAAGACTGAAATTTTTTTTATATATGTTTTTAAATATTGGTAAAAATATTTTAAGGCTGTCATCAGTGTTGCCGCGACGACTCTAAAAAAGTATCCATGATGAGGTCACAAATTTATCCACTTCAGAAATCAAAAGTATTCACGTATCAAATTTCAAAAATCAATAATATATTACTTTTTTGAACACAAAAATAAAATTTAAAATTTTTAAATAATGAAACCCAATTATTTAAGCTTTATTAACAATTTTATTTATTTAATGTTAAGACTAACAAATAAGTTTGTTGAAATGTAATATAAAGAAAGAAAACATGTATGTATAAAATAATAAATAATAATATTAAAAAGGAACATACGTTCCTTACATAGTAACAATAGTTCACGTACTACGCACGTCTATTATATAAATCATGTGTTGCTATTGTCCTTTAATTACAATTATTTTTAAAGTGTAATATTTATACAAACAACAATATACAAACTAATATATATTTACATAAAAATATAACAAATAATTTAATGAATAAGCATTTAGTGTAATATAGATTATATAGGTTGCTATTTCCCTTTATTTATATTAAATTTAGAAGTTAAAAAAGATTAGGTTTTAACCATATATAAGTTAATTGATTAACTTGTGTGCACCGAAACACACATAATTAAATAATATTAGTTTCAACCAAAGCTTAAAAACGTTGTCCACAAAACCTGGTAAATTATCAGCAAAGAATGCAATGAACCAAGAGGTGATGGGTAAAGTTCTAAGCTGGTAATTATGATCCAAACAAGCGATTTACCAAAAGGGGTGATCGTGAAAAGAGAGAAGAGCAACTTGGTACATACACAACTCTAATAAAGTTCAGGCTTGATCTATATAAGAACCCTTACTTTCACCGTCATATGGTTTCGATGAGTTTATTTGAGTCAATTCATATAAAACAGTGTCGGGCAGCTTTGCACACTTGAGATTGTGTTTGTGCAGTAAAATACCCAGTGGGCATTTTAGCGAGTGCTCCGCAAAAGAAGGCATGCTTGCACTGCTATTATTGACATTGATGAGTACTTCTGTAAGGCCTACCTTTTGAAGGTTCTGATTCTTTTCATATTATTTAATATAAAAAAATTTACAAAAAAAATCCAAAAAATATTTTAAATACACAGAACTGTTTGTAAAAAATTTTAGATTTAAAAAAAAAACAAAAAAAAAACTTTTTTGTCCGCGTTGGGTCTCGAAACCGGGCTCCCGAAAGCTTACTTTCATTTATATTGATGCAAAATAGGCCATCGATACTTAACAACCACGATAGACGAGTGGGTAAGATGTCGGACCGCCGCATGAGAGGACCATGGTTCAAATCTGAAATTGTTTGTCGCTTTTTATTTCAAGTTGATATTTATATTGCTTTGCTTTCTAGCGTGAATTTTTGAAAGATCGCTTCTGGCAGGTCTCTTTTGAGAAAGGAGAGCGGAGGGCCTGACAAATTTTCCCATTTCATACAAGCAATAAAACGGTGTTTGCAAGGAGTGTGGAAGGCCTTTAAAACCTAACGCAGGCCTGCTAAGAAGGCCTTCGGACTCCTGCAATTGCCCACTGGGTAAGGATTCATCTCACATACAGAACGATCAAAGCTTCAGTGTTCAAGCGAACGTCAAGCAAATAAAATCTGCACTTGCGTGTTCCTTGAATAAATTATATTATTTCTATGTCGATAAGCAATAATTGCTTTAGTCGATTTAAGAAAGAACTGGGTTATTGATATAGCTGTGTTCCACGTATATATCATTATGAACACACAAAATTTAAAACTTCTAGCATAATCTTAGCCAAAGATATGATGCAACAACAAAATACCCATTTATATAACTTATATGGCGATTGAAAACTTTGAAGCAATACTTATCGAAACTTTGAAATAAGACTTAAGCTGTTATTGCTTATCGACACAGATATAACGATATATATAAAGATATAAGTAAGATAACACTGTATACAATTTAATGCATGCAAAATTTTTGGAAGTATGTATGAGAAAAATTTGTTTCTTTAGGAAATAACGAAATGGCGCATAGCATGGTATGCCATAAAGAGGTAAAATTTAAAAAATTATACATTACAAGGTGTTACGATAGTTTGCATGGCTAATATAAGGTAATTGTGGAGCATGCTATGGAGAAATTACTTAATTATTTGAAAGCGGCATGTCCACATATCATATCATATTATGAACAGTTCCAAGTACGTAAAATGAAAGCATTATACGCCCTGCAGTGTAATCAACTAGATTTATACCAGTCAACAACTAGTTGGAAATATCCAACAACTAGTTCGATTTATGTCCTATTCTCATAGAACCGACTGGTATTTTTTACGTGGTGATGTCATTGGAAAAGACAATTGTCTTACTATAGATAAGGTTTTAACTAGTTAATAACTCATTTTTTATGTAAAGTAAAGTTCTAGTTGGGTTGTGACTAGTTTTTAACCAATATAGTAATTATCGAATTAAAACTAGTTCATAGGTTCATATTTTTTCAATAGTTCATAGGTTCAAAGAACATATATTTTTACAACAAAATATTAGCGAAAGGCTAAAGTTAAAGCTATTTGATGAAATACCATGTTTATGGTATACTACATGTTTTTAAATTAGTTTTTATATGTTTTAATTTGTTTATTATTAGTTTGTTCCAATGGGGTACCCAGCTCCAACTCGTTTTGGAACTGGTTGATTTTGATAATATGTAGTATAGTTTGATTTTGGCTAGTTTTACAACTGGTTTAATGTGACTTGACAAAAACTAGTTGGGTTTAAACTACTTTTGCAACTAGTAAATCGTGACAAAATATAAACTAGTTTGTTTTGACTAGTATAAATACTACTCATGTTTTAATGCTGACTAGTCTTACACTGCAGGGCGTTGTCAGTTTGGCCTTGACAAAACACAATAAGCAATATAGCGCAATAAAAAACATATTTGTTTTTAACTATTAGCGTGCCATTTCCGTCTAATTATCTGTTTTTTACATTATCCGTCTATCGCCCTGTTTCCTTTTGACATTCCGTCCACTGCTTATTTAGATTCGCAATGTAAATCCGAGCAAAAAAAAATCACATAATGCCTAATAAAATTTTTGTAAAACTCGCTTTTGCACTACTTTGTTTTCAGTGTGAGCTTTAAAGCGCTCGTTAATACATACTCAAGATGAGAAAGTACAGGTGTGCAAAGCTTCCCGACACTGATATGAAACGTAAACAGTGGGTTGGTCACAGCTGAATTACTCAAGACTACTGAAGAGGAAGTGTAGCTCCTTCCGAAACAGTCTCTCTAATCTGCTGTGTTTTTGACTTTATACAGAGTTGTTGCCTTCTTTCATAACTAACTTGACCTAAAACTCTAAATTACTACTTTAAAAATCAATCAGTCTTATCGTGTTTAGTAAGTTTAAAGTTGTAAAAGTTCTATGTAATATGGTTGCTTTTTTGCATTTTTTTATAAGAAAATATTGCCCCAAAACGTCTCAATGTCATTTATCTTAACGTTTTTGTCGAATTTAAGGGACTGCCCTTCTTTAAATATTTTTGGAAACAAAAACATATATTCATATTAAAAAAGATTTTTAAAAGAGTATCCAAATTTACACTGAAGCTTATAAAAAATTCCATACATTTTTAAAATAAGAAAGAATTCATCATTGTATTTGTTGTATGGTTTGAAAATAAAAATATTGTTTTCAACTATCAACTCTAAGGATTTTAACATATAAGCAAAAACATGTGCTGGCATTACGTTACAAAAAACGAAAGTGTTTTTTGACTTGGATTACAAAATTTAAAAAATTGTTTGAATTGGGCAAGACTTTTTGTATACTACTTTTTTAGACGGGCTTAAAATAGCATAAGTTTATTTTCCAAGTAATCAAATTTAAAAAACTTTATTAGGCTTTTTTATCTGGCGTTACGTTACTTAAATTTCTATTATAGTTCAAGTTGGTAATTAAGTAATTAGGTAGTTAAGAAATTATGTAATTTAGTAATTAAAAAACAAATTTAATATATTGTCCTAGCCAATGCCTTCCATTTTTGCTAAAACAAAAAAGTCTACGAAGCATTTACTAAACATTTACGAAAAAGAAAAACTACATTTGTGAAACAGGGCAGACGATTTGATGAGCATGGTTAAGTAATTTATGAGTAAATTGCTTGATTAATAAAATTAAAAGTTTTTTTTTAGATAACATAATAAGTTTTTAATAAGTTTTAATTTTTTGGTCAAGGTAGATTTTTCTGTGGAAATTTTTAATTTAATATTGAATGATCTAATTTAAAAAAATTAAATTTTGTTTTGTAAATGGTTTGTCTTTGAAGGTTTTATAAATCCTTATAAAAATGTTTTCTGACATTTCAATGAAATAAATTATAATGAAATAAATAAATAAATTCAATAATAAATTTAGATAGATCCCTTCCATTTAATTAAAGTGAAGTAAAAACTTTTGGTTGGACAATTTTTAAGGTAATTATTCAGAAATTAAGCTCAAAAAAACGAGGAAAGATCTCTCCATTCTGATAGCCGTTATAACAGCACGCTGTCTTATATTTAGGCATGCCCTTAGAATGGGGGTTCGTGCAAATGACTTCTGCAGGAGTTGCAGAGATGAGGAAAAAGAGGAGTCGGTATCGCATCTCTTCATTTCATGCCCCGCTTAGCCCGCAGAAGACATAAGCATCTAGGTGGCCTCTATTTTGATTATCTCAGGGATCTTGAGGAGGTAGACGTTAATCGTCTACTGCTTTTTATTATTAGTTCAGAGTGGTTTCACGACAGCGCTGAAGAGAGGAGGAGCAGGTCCCCTGTGGTATCACAATGGACCAAATATCTGATATATGTGGGCCAGTCTTTGACCGGCCACCTCCTTAACCTAACCTAGCCTAAGCTTAAAAAAGAGCCTTAAATTTCATCTCTGAGAATTGTATGGGCTTAAAGCAATTAAATAAAGTTAAAATAACCTTGTTATAGTTTTTGTAATCATGTTTTTCAGTAGACATTGAAAAATTCTTAATTTGGATCATTTAACAGTAAATTATAGGCAAAAATAGGACCTTTTACCAAAACATACGTGGTTATAAACTATGTATGAAAAAAACACTATAAAAGTCAGATTACAAAATAATAATTATTTTGCATCTCCTTACCTTCAATATCATACTGATACCAATAAATTCTTTTAACTTATGACCCCATGAAAAATCCTGACTACGTTCCTGAATCAAACTATAACTATTTCACGAAAATAATGAAGTAAAATTAAGAAAAATACACTAATGTTTTAAGAAAATGTCTCTTGAACAAAGCATTTCTTTCTTAATTTAAAGAAGCATTAGAGTTTTAAAATTAACTTAAGTTTAAAAAATTTATCCTGTAAAAACTATACTATGACACATACCAACTTGAATTTGTTTTTACATATGGGGCATTCCATACAATATTTGCCACCAACATTTAATTTTTCTGTAAAAGTTTTTTTTTTTATTGTTCATCGGTCAAAAATATTTGATACGAATTTTTTTATTTCAATATACAACAAGAAATTTAAAAAACATTCGATTCGAGTCGTTTTAACACTGAGGACGTGAATTTCGACCAGCCAACGGTAATTGTGTTTTGTCCATCCACTGATGCAACCGACGCAATTAAAGTACAGCTTTTAAATAGAATCAACCTAAATAAAAATATTTTATTTTACGTTTGTAAAAAATTACCTTTTTAGATGGCTTATGTATAGAATGCCTCATATACAACACAAAAAATAGTATTCTAAATCTTTTTTATTGCAAGAAAATATATCGAGATAAGCATTCGATTTGATCGTAGCTAGTCTTGTTTGATCGTAAAGCCCATCACAACAACAGACTTAGGAATATTAAACTTGGCCAAAATTTGTCCCCCATCCAGGTTTCTAAAGGAAATTAATCAGGAATTTTTTTTTATCAAATGATTTCGTTCTAGAATCTGTTGTTGAGTAAAGTAAATAACTTCAATATTTACAATATGCACACCAATTTTTTTGTTTCAGATTACTTAGGATTAAAATGCCTTGACGCTTCTTGAAAACACGGTGTTTTGACGCCATCTAGCGGAAATATCCCTTGTTAAAAGTATTTTAGAATATTGTTCTTTGTATTGTATATGCAAACAAAATTAAACTATGCATTATAGTTTTTTCAGAATAACTTTTTAAGGGGTCTTTTTAAAATATTTTATTTCTTTTTTACATAAAAATAATGCTATATGTGTTAAGAATTCGTGTTTGAGCATCTGTATACTATATTTGTATACTATAAAAAATAATTGCATATTCGATTAAAACTCAAAACAGCATTTCTTAAAACGGCGCCAAAGATTATTGAAAAACTATAAGTCCTATTGAACTGCAATTTTTTGTATTGCATTTATTAAAGCAAAAACCTACAGTAATGCCTAAAACTGAAAAAGTCGTTTTTTAGAACGTTTGAGAGGTAAAAATAGAGTAAATTTAAATTTGTTTGTTCAAAATGGCACAAAAAAATATGTGGGTTGATAATAGGTAATTTTACAGATTTTAGTGTTATCTTTCATATGAACAAAGTTTTTTCATTTATCTTTTTTTAGAAGCTGCGAAATCGTTGGCACCGGTTTAGAGTCTGAAAATAAAGTCCAAACTGCGAAAAAATCAATATAGTTATTTATAATAATATGTAGTTTGATGTACAAAAGTTGTTTTTTCAATTATAGCCAATGGTTTTAAAAAGAAAAAAAAAATTCAAAACAGAGTTTTGTTTATAGCCGTTCAAATGAGAAACACTCCTTAAACTTAAGTCTACTTTTAAAATTAAAACGCACATCTTACAATTGTCAATACAAGAGAATAATGGTTAAATGTAAAATTTTATGCATTTAAGCTCAGCTATTTACTTAAAAGTAGCTGCAGACACGAAGCGAACCAGAGCAACTTCTCAATGTCAATATTTTTAGTCAAAAAAATGGGACAGTAATCTCTATGCAGAATATAAAGTTTTTGTTTATTTTTTATGTTTATTTAATTTAAAATAAAAATATTTTATTTATTTTTTGTAACATTTTTTCATAGAACAGTCTACTGTACAAGCTAATAAAATAAAAAATCGGTATAGTTTGAAAAGTGAATCAGGTAGGATTTCTCATTTTTTAAAATTTGGCCTTCTAGCGCTCCTGAATGATTAAAAAAATTGAGTTTTTGTCGTCGTTGGTATCCGTTTGAAATAATATTCGACTTCTTTATAAAAAGTAAAAAAATATCTTTAATGAAGGGCACTAAGAGTTGAGTTTTTACAAATATTTATCATAAAATTTTACTAAAGGTCTGTGAACGCAATTAAAATATCATAGATGTGTACTAAGAAGTTTTTTATTACTCGTTATGTAAGTAAATTGCTAAATTTAGTGTTAAACTATATTAAAAACTACTCGGATGCATACTTTTAAATTGCCGATACACGTAAAATTTTTGTCTTCTCTACAGGAATCCGTTTTTCGAAATCTTACTTCAATGTTTCTAACTTGGTTAATGCTTTTTAAAGGTTTTGACTATTTATTTTTTACAATAATATATTTGGAGAGAACAATTTTCAATTCTTTAAATAAATTTAAAATTTATTTTTAGTTTTTTAATTCTTTTACACAAGATTTTGTTTTAATATTTTTAATATGAATTGATTTTAATATGTATAATTCTAATATTTTAATTTCAATATAAAATAGAAATGAATTTTTTAAAAATGAGTCGTCTCCACCACCAAAATTTTGGCCACCTACATATATTAAGCAACATTTAACATTTTCCGTTATAGTCTTTTTTAACTGCTATTGAACTATTTATTTTTTACAATAATATTTTTGGAGAGAACAATTTTTAATTCCTTAAATAAATTTAAAATTTATTTATAGTTTTTTTAATTCTTTTACTCAAGATTTGTTCCCTGATTGTAACTTTTATAGGCGAATCTTCAAAAAAACTTGATTTTTTTTTAATCTGAACAAAAAACTGTTTATAACTTTTGATTCTTATTATCACAAAAATAATTGGGTTCTTCAGTAGTAGCTAAACACAGTTTTTTGAAGCTTCTTTGACTTCTTATTGGTAATCAGTGATTCTATGATTCTATGATTCTATGATTCTATGATCTTATGTGATCATATCAATACAATTTAATTATAAATGCAACTTCTGGGATTCCACAAGGCTCCCATTGTTTTATTAAATATTCGCAATGTCTTATGTTTGCAGACGATGTCAAGATATTTCTTCAAGTAGTTAATATTTCGGACTGCTTAAAGCTCCAAGATGATCTGACTAGTCTTCAAGGTTGGTGCAGTAGAAATAATCTTTATTTAAAATAAAAATAAAAGCAATTTGATTTAATTTACTATGAAGTCAAATCGAATTATTTTTAATTATAGCTTAGATAACTATTGTTTAAACCGTCAATATGAAATAAAAGATTTAGGAGTTATATTTGATGTTAAATTAAAATTCAACGCTCATATAGATTTCATTACAGCAAAAGCTTATTCAGTGTTAGATTTTACAAAAAAAAAAAAAAAAAAAAAAACACAACGGTCTTTAGTGATCATTCATCTATTAAAGCTTTGTGTGTGGCAATTGTGCGAAGTAGACTGGATTACTGTTTCTTCAAATCGCATTGAACGAATTCAAAATCTTTTTAAGAAATACACATTTTCAAAAATACAATGGTCAGATATTATGCTCTCTTACGTAGCCAGGCGCAAGCGTCTTAGTTAACAGTCCTTTGAGAATAGAAGATTATTTTTCTCTATAATGTTTGTATAAATTACTAAGTGGAAAATTAGTTTGTTCCGAACTATCTGACCTTTTTCAAAATTATGTTGCTCCTAGGAATTTGAAAAAGGCAAAATTATGTTGCTTCGTTGTCTCACAAAGCCGTCGGTTTTGTGAGACAACGCACGCGACAAATTATGCATATAATAAACTAGTCGTAAGATGCTTACAGTTATGTAATACGATCTCTCCAATTCTTAATTTTAAGTAGATGAAAACCGTTTTAGGTTAAATTTGGTTATACTCTTTAATAATTGGCATATTTTAATAAGTTATCTTTGCTAGATACATATACTGTAAGATACATAATCAGTAGACTGAAATAAATAAATAAATAAATTAATAAATAATTATACATACTAATGAGAATTTGTAAATTATTGCATTAATTCAATTTAGATATGAAAAAAGTTATTTTGAATTTATTTTATTAGAAATATTTGTACTTATCGTACATTAGCTATTCAACTAAAAACAATTGTTTTTTTAAATAATTTTTTGTCGATTGAATTTTTTCTTACAATTTTGCTATTAGGAACTTCTTAACCAAAAAAACACTCAATTTTTTAATGAACTTCAAAATACACATATTTCAATTTATTCGATGTATTTGTAGGAATAATACTGATTATCGTCTGTTTATTATATCTATTTATTTAAAATAGATAAACAATGAAAATGTGTACCTATATAAATAATTAAATAAATAATTTTTATATTTGTTGTTTTTTTTTAAATATATGAGTTCATTACAAATTTAACTTACTATTAAAATGACGTTATCCAAATTTGTATATGTGAAATATTCGTATTATTATCGATATTCAATATGTTATCCATTTCAATGCTTCCGTTACTTTTCATCCTGATCGATAGTAAGAACAAATTGTAAATTTATTTTATATTTTTCGTGTTTCCAAACTAAACTTTTTTACACTTTATTATTATGGAAAATCTTGTTGATATTTTGTTATAATCTCATAGCTGTTTTTTAATAAAATATTCTTTATTCAAATTATGAAACTTATGTTAAATGTCTTTAATTCACTTCAATGAAAGAAAATATATTTTGTCAACTTCATGTTACAAATATACGCACACTCAACAAGCAACAAACGGCAACTAAGGTAACAATAAATAACTGAACTGATTTAAAGCGCACTGAACAGCAGGACACGGGAATGTGGACTAAACATCCTTTCGAATGTTACCGTTGCAAATACGAATAAGCAGCATCGGTAGCAGCAGCAAAAGCAGCGAAAGTCTTCAGAATGGATGAATGTGTTACTCGTCGTTGGTCGATTAGAAGTTGCACAATAGCTAAACACACGTTGGTTTCTTATTTTTGTAAAGATGTTAAATCTGTTAGGCCTTCGCCAGTAAGCATTCGCGAAAATAACTTGCTGCTATGGCGGTTAGAATTCTAGTGCGCCAAACGACATGCTGATGTTTGTTTTTAGTGGAAAATTTCTATGCCTCTGCCGCTGTCATGTACCACGACCATTAAAATAATAACTACCTACACCACAACAACACCCCCTCTATCCACCCAAACATACAAACATCACAGCAGTCAGCGCTTCATTGCTAATGCCATCGCCTCTCATACTGCATTGCATACACATACTGTGACAGAAAAAAAGGATGCGAAAGAATAAAATAGTAAATAAAACAAAAAATTTGAGCAGCGAAAAAAGGACGAATTCAAAGCAACCCCAATGAACATCCCTTTCATGGAGAGGAGCACTTTGCACGCTCATCCGACTCTCAGCAAGGAATCAGTGCCAGTCGAGGGGGAATCGTCCTTGTAGAGGGAAATCCTCCAGTATTGGTATTGGCGTGGTGTGCTTGTTGTTGGCGCAACAACATTTATGGAAAAAATATGAAACTAAAAAAGGGATAATTTTGTTCCCTTAGTTTTTATAAATTTGTTAATTTATGTTTGTTGCAGATAAGATCTATGCAGATAGAAACCCACAAAAAGTTAACTAGTGGCTAGATTTAATTTTGTTATGATAACTTTTCATTGAGACATATTCGAACACGCCGATTTTTGCATTGAATGACTTAAAACGATCTAAACAATAAGCAAAATAACGCACAATCAAGCAAATAGAAAGTAAAAATTATTTGAAACTATGTTTCTGTTATCGAGGAATAATTTGAAACAGAACAGCGACCGGCCACGTCGTAACAGTAACTGACTGTCCAAAATATTAGTGATTTTCTTGAATAGCTGTTAGCTGTGTCCTTTATACACTCTCCTTTAAGAAACAAAACGTTTTGCAGATGTTTTGTGGGGTTTTTTTTTTGTTTCGCAGGGCTGAGTGGTGTTAACCGATATTAGTTGTTTGCTTCGATTTTAAACTTCATCTACTCAACTCCTCGGCCATCGCATTTCGCACTACCAAGTTAACAATGACAACAAACGAACAGCATACACAGCGCTTACGAAGAGAAAGTCGACGGAAAAAACATAAACAATATCTAAAGAGAGAAAACATCTCATAAAAACTTCTTTCATCGCAATCAAAACCATCACAATCATCATTATCATTGCCATAATCATCCACGAAAGCACCCACCGGTGGAGCCAGCCCAGCGGCAATCGTACAACAAGGAACTGAAACGCAGGTCCGGAACATCACTGCTTACAACGTGGCCATAATTTTTTGTGTCTCCTTCTGGGCATTAAGACAAAAAATAAATTTTTCTCTTCGCTTTTACATACATAAAAATAATCTCCTCAGATGCTCGCTCTTGGTAGAGAAGAGAGTACAAGCCGATTCTTAAAAATTCTTTAATTTATATATATATATAATTATATATATATGTATGTTGTTTTTTCGTCCTCTTGCATTTTTTTTCAGAGAAAGCCCAACTGCAAACGAAGAGAAGGCTGAAACCGGAGGTCGCAAAATATTCTCAAAAAACAGTAGTTGTCGTCTTCTTGAAATACTGAATGAGTTTGAATATATTTTTTCTTTCTTTCGCCATCATTTGCTCTAGAATACCGGGAACATTTTTGGGTTTCTAAAAACAAAAACAATTGAATGCTGGTTGAGAGCGTAAAAAAACGAGAATGTGATGCAAAAAGGATATAAATTATACTGAGGGAAAGTGAAATGGATTTCTTAGTGTACTGGAAATTCGGGAATCGTTCCTTTTAGGAGTTTTTGCGGTGTTTCCGCATTTAAACAAGACATTGCACAGTTCAAAAACCTTATCTGGTTGTTTGTATGAGTTCAAATCTTGTGTTTTAAGTTTTAAGGCAAAGTCATATTATCGAATAACCATTACAATGGACAGAGGAATATCTTTTTCACACCCAACTGGTTGAATTTGTTCAATACTTATGTCAAAAAGTATTACTTCGTTGAATAACATGTTTAATATATTGCAAGTATTACTTTAACATTTATTATCCTTGGTTTTCACTTCATAATTTTAATGACTTCAAAAAACGTAATAACCTAAATAATCAGGTAAATGAAACTATTACATATTTTCTTCATAGCTAAATTCAATAGTTTAGTGCTGGAGTGGCCAACCTTTTCCGTAGGCAGACCCAGTGTCAAAATTAATATTTGTTAAATTTTTAATAAAATTAATTAACTGAGAAGTAAACATATTTAATAGAAAATTAAACAAGATTTTAAGTAAATCAAAAACGTTTTATAGAACTCTTTCAAACGAATGGAATGGTTTGATTTCACCTAAAAATAAGTGTATCACAACACATTTTACATTCATTTGAATTTATTTGAGAAATTCCTTATAAAAAAATTTAATTTACCGCGAATGTGTTGCAAGTACACAAAATTTACAAATTATTTCTAAAAACTTTAAAATCATATTTTAATCATGAATAATAAGTGATACATCAAAAAATCATATTTATTCGCCGCCTCCTGCCCTCAACCAAATTTCGCTTGAAATGGAGGAAGATGATGCTTATGTAATAATAATCGCTCCAAATGTAATGAAGATCCTGAACTTTTAAATAATTTCTTTGCCGATACTTCTGTTGCCTGCACCGATGATCTGTTTTCCTCTTTGAACATGACCATGCAACAAGCATTCGAGTTCAAAATGGTTAACGAACTCGATGTTGGTAATTGTGTTTCGCAGATAAAATCTAATGCAGTCGCAGAACATGGCATTCTTATCAAGTTCATTAAACTTATACTGCCTTACATAATTAGTCCCCTTACACACATTATAAATAGTTGCTTCATAACTTCTTCCTTTCCTGGCATGTTTGAAACTGCTACCGTTCTACCTGTTGCTAAAAAACAAAATCCCCCTGGTGCAAATGATTTTAGGCCGATAAACATTCTTTCACCATTTTCTAAAGTATGTGAAAAAATTATGGCTCAACAAATTGGCAAATATTTATCTCTGAAAAAACTTTTATCCCTATTCCAGTCTGGTTTTATCCAGGCCTTTGATAAAGTTAACCATAAATATTTGTGTCAAAAGCTTAAATTTCTGTTTTGGTTTTGTGATAGTGCTGTCAATTTTTTGTCTAATTATTTATGTATTAGAATTCAAAGAGCCAATGTCGGTCAAGTGTTTTCATCGTTCTCAGTGGATAAAACTGTACTCAGTGGTGTGCCACAAGGCTCCATTCTGGGTCCTCTGCTATTCTCTATCTTTATAAATGATATTTTTGATGTACGTAAGAACGCATTACTTCATGCGTATGCTGATGGTGTCCAGCTCTATCTATCTCGACGAACTGGGCTTCTTGATGATCTGTGCTCCAGGTTGAATGATAGCATTTTTATTTTATACTAGTACTCCCCGGCAGACGTTGTTCTACCACAGACCGCCTTACTGCCATATACGAAAATATCTAGAAACGCCAAATATACTCACCATTTTCAGTATAGCTGCCGAAAGTAACCATATGAACCAAAATTACCAAATTTTAGTCTAATACGTAAATGTAGCATTTTTGTAGGCGTAAAAAGGGGTGCGGAAAAATTATTTCCCTTAAACTATCTCGTTTTCGAAAAAAATCGGCTGCCAAAATTTCAGCTCAATTTAGCATAAACCTGGCGCACTTTGCTCCACGCTGACCCCCCGAAAAGTGAGTTTAACTGAAGTGGGACAGGCCCATAGTAATCATATGATCTAAATTACAAAATGTTTGTCTAAGACAACACCCAAACCATCTGAAAGAAAGTATTTTCATTGATTTGTGGGCGGGAAAAGGAGGCGTGGAAATCCATTTTTAGTAAAGTTGTCGACAGTAACCGTACAAACTAAATTACAAAATTTTAGTCTTATGCGACCCAAACCGACTGAAATATAGCATATTTATTGATTTGGGGGGTTAAAAGGGGGTAAGGCAACTTTTTATCCTTAACCATCTCGTACCTGAAACCAATCGACTGCCAAAATTTCAGGACAATCGGTCCAGTAGTTTTGGAGTCTATAGGCATCACAGGCACAGACTTTAGTTTAGAAGACCCCTGAGTTTAGAAGCGAAGGTGTAATGCTATCAAACGTTTATGAGTGCTTTCAGTTAGACCGAGACTGAATTTGATTCGCATTTGCACCTGAGCGACGGTTGAGATTAGAAGCGAAGTCGTAATGCCAATAAATAACTTTGGGAAATTTAAATAAAAATCTAAGAATGCGAAGTAGTCGACGCGTAATTTTTTATTCTGAAAAATAAATAAAGGGAGAACGTTGGAAAAATTATATACAATATTTTAATGAAAAATATTTAAATGGAAAAAATATTGTATATATATTATATTAAATTATGTTATACATATACAATAAAATGTTATATTATATTATGATATATTATATATATTACCAGCTTTTTTATTTAAATATTAACTCCAGAGTATTCAATACCTGATAGAAGGCCTGATTTTTTAGCGTTCCCTGAGGCCTTAATTTTCGGAGGAATATTCTTGGGAATATTCAGGCCTGAGTGTACGCTATATGATAGCAGGTGTTACGTTAGTATGACATCTTAATGAAAAAAGGAAATCAAGTGGTGTGTTGAATACTCAGGCCTTACCATTACCGCTCAGGCTTGAGAAAATGCATTGTTTCAGGCCTATGCTAACCGCAGGGATATTTTTCAAATATTTTTCAGATAAATAGAAGAGTCTAATTCTACAACATCTCCCAGGCCCTTTTTCTTTGAGAGAGTCTTATTGAGCGATATTTTGAACATGATCAACAAGCTCTGAAAATAAAAAAAGAAACTTTTTTTATGATGAATGAGTAATATAATATACCTGAAAGGTTTAAATATTGTTCTTTCGATGGTATCGTAAGTAGAGACGTAGAATTCCTTTTTATATAGCAATAGAGAAAAATTCTGGTTTTTTTCATTAATATTTTTCAAAACTATTTTAAAGCATTTCATCTTCTAAATAAAAATTATTAAAAAAAAAATTTATTAATTAGTTTTTATGATCTATTGAATAATTACATGAATTAAGATTGTGAGCTTTAGATCAAGTGAGTTTTCAAGAAGGCAACAACAACAACAACAACTCTGTATAGAGTCAATCACTTAGCTGACTAGACAGTCTGTTTCGGAAATCGCTACATATTCCTCATCAGTAGACTTTGAGTGATTAAGCTGTGATCAACTCACTGTTTAAACTAGCATATGAATGTGCAGATCCTCTAATTCATTCTTATGAAATGTATGGCTGCTAATCATATGACACTTCAAAGCAGGAGGCCATTTTAGATCACCGCCATCAACTCTATCAAGGGTTGCCATCTGGTCTAGTTGCTTCTTCATTTATTTCAATATTCATTGGTGTTCGATTGTTTGTCGAAATGCACCATAGAAATAAAACGAGTTTTTTTTCTTCAATATATTTGCAGAAATATGCGTTCGATTGCAACGTTAAATAGAAAAAAATTGACCATATATGTATCTCACCAAGGTTCATTTATAAGGTTGTGGCACTTCAGAGAAATTCACTCTTTTTCCGCCTTTGCTTGAACTGTCATTGTGTATTGTATGAATATTTTTCAAAACTATTTTAAAGCATTTCATCTTCTAAATAAAAATTATTAAAAAAAAAATTTATTAATTAGTTTTTATGATCTATTGAATAATTACATGAATTAAGATTGTGAGCTTTAGATCAAGTGAGTTTTCAAGAAGGCAACAACAACAACAACAACTCTGTATAGAGTCAATCACTTAGCTGACTAGACAGTCTGTTTCGGAAATCGCTACATATTCCTCATCAGTAGACTTTGAGTGATTAAGCTGTGATCAACTCACTGTTTAAACTAGCATATGAATGTGCAGATCCTCTAATTCATTCTTATGAAATGTATGGCTGCTAATCATATGACACTTCAAAGCAGGAGGCCATTTTAGATCACCGCCATCAACTCTATCAAGGGTTGCCATCTGGTCTAGTTGCTTCTTCATTTATTTCAATATTCATTGGTGTTCGATTGTTTGTCGAAATGCACCATAGAAATAAAACGAGTTTTTTTTCTTCAATATATTTGCAGAAATATGCGTTCGATTGCAACGTTAAATAGAAAAAAATTGACCATATATGTATCTCACCAAGGTTCATTTATAAGGTTGTGGCACTTCAGAGAAATTCACTCTTTTTCCGCCTTTGCTTGAACTGTCATTGTGCTTTTCTTTGTTCTATGCATTTATTTTCTTGCTTTCTTTTCATCCATTCTGACAGTTCGCCCGAGCTCGCTCTGAAGTGCCACAACCTTATAAATGAGCTTTGTATCTCACTTTTCGCCAGGCTCATTTCTCATTTCTGCTTCAATTCATTCATTTAAGAATATGAAGAAAGATCAAAGTGAGCAGCTCATTTTCGTGTATAGCTGAGCAAATTTTTTTTGTTCATGAACTGAAGAAGAGGAAACCAGTTTGTGAACAAGAACAACAGTGGTACTGTGGGTTTAGACAGCCTGAACGAACGAAAAAAACCTCGTTCGTTCGCTCGGCTTAAACACTTTGCTCGAACGAACAGCGTTCGCTATAAATTTATCACGAACGATATTTGCCCGGTGCAAACAGTAAATTAGGGCTCTGATCTAACAACCTTCGATCTTTTTGGACGAATCCGGTGTTGCGCTGTGTTTAAAAACCGGAAAGTAGCGAAAAGAAGTTAAGAGAATAAATTGTGAAAAGTATCGAAATATGTAGTAATTTAAGTTTTTTAAAGTGTTCTGTTAATTTTCAATATAATTGTGTTGTGTAAAGGGCCAATTAAGGTTTTTTAAGCGAAAAAAGCTCTATATTAAAAGTTTATTTGAGGTATTTTTTTTTAAATAATAACTATATAAGTTTTAATGAAACTTTTTGGGTTAATGGATAGAGAATATCATTTAATATAACAGGAATACGCAAAAGATCTTGTTCTATTAAAATAAAAAATATATTTTTGGTTCTGCTGAAACTTTTTGAGTTTTTAATCGAAGATTTTAGAAAAATGTGGATGTCAACTAAAATGGTAGTTGAAAATTCGATTTGTGACTAAAAGCAATTCTTACAAAAATCGAACGATTAAAGTACCAATTGTATTTGCTGAACAAGTGCATACAATTTGGTAGCGATCCTTGGCTAGTTTTCAAGTAATGCTGTCCATCGGTTTCAAACAGCACTTTTCGAGAAAAATGCGTTTATAGTTTTTACATGTATAGTTTTCATTGTCTTTTCCTAAGTTTATGCTTGTAACTAGAATACTTTTTATTTACTTGACTTAAAATTTACAAAATTTATTCACATACGAAAAATGTGAAAAAATTTTATTTTTGTTCGTCGAAAAACTTAAATGGGCCCTCAAGTTAAACACAAATCTTTTATATAATAACTAATACAAGTAATATATTGTTATGGAGTGGCAAAGCATTTGTTGTTGAGATACGGAGTTTAAGTTTTAGTACTAATATAAAAATAAGGAGTTATCAACCCTGCATTTATTGATGTTCGGCCAAATGCATAAATTGCTGTTTACACCGCCTGGACGTAAGATGGCGGCCAAGGTTTGTTCGCGATTGATGTTCGTGCGGTCTAAACCAGCGATGCCAACGAAAATTATTTGAAGAGTGCAAAAACAACAACAACAACAAAAAGGAACAACATCAAAAAAATTTTAAAATCTGGATGCAATGTCAATAACACAAGTGCTGGCGTAGTCCGCAACAGAGAACTTATGTATATGTACACTGTAAAAATAATGAATCAAGTAATTCCAAATGTTTCAGTTTTTTGCTAGTCAGAATACATTCTGATTTACCCAGCTTTATAATGACCCCTATACAAATAATTTATTCTGATGCAATAAAAAAAGTACCCACCTGCAAATATTCAATAACTTTTTCTCAATGTGTATTCGCACAACGAAAAATATCAAGAATTCGACACATGCTGTTAACGTCTACAATGCGAATGCTAAAAGCAGTGCAAAACACCGGTGATCGATGGTGCCAAAGAACAAAAACAACAACATGCAAACGCAGAACAGCTATCGATAGTTCGAAAGAACAAAAACAATAACATTAAGAAGCGAGGCTGAAATTGCAAACTGAGTTCGGCGAATTACAACAATCATGAAAATATTGAAGTTGTTGTAGAAAAGTGTAAAAGTGGAAGGAGTTAGGCGCTGGGCATCGCTGGTCTAAACAGTACTCCGAACGAAGAATTTATTGCAATTAATTGTTCGCGATGAATGTTTCATTCGTTCAGGCGGTCTAAGCCCACAGTTAGGGGAGTCGCCGATTTTGAATATGAAGTTAATTTTTTATTTTTACGAATTCGAGGCTGGCGCGAACTAAAGATTAAAAATTGGTCGCTGAATCCGAATCCGTTGTCATAATTTCAAAGTTATAAAATTTTGAAATAATAGGGCTGCCAACTAATCATATGTTTTTTTAAGAATTTGTAACATCGTTGAATAGTGTTAAGGGGTCGCTGATTTCGAATCTGTAGTCAGAATTTTAAAATTTAATATGGTTAATAGGTGGAAGCCCTATCATAAAAAATGCATCATTTTGAAATTCAGACAACGGATTGGGATTCAGCGACCCATTTTTACCTAGTGTTCGCGCCAGCACCGAACTCGTAACAATTTAAAAATTAAGGTAGCAACCCTTCAGATTTGAAATCAGCGACCCCCTAACACTGTTAAACTATGTTTAAAATTCTTAAAAATACATTTCATTAGGTGGCAGCCCTTAATATTTAATTCATTCTATACTTTTTTGATTCACTTTTTTTAAACAATCACATATGAGTACTACGTTGGAAACTACTTATACTCACCCATCCTCATTTTTGTGTAAGTGGCTCATGATACCAAAATGTGATTAATTTTTTTTTTGAATCAATCACATATGAGTTCTACTTTGGAAACTACTTGTACTTACTCATACTCATTTCTGTGTAAGTGGCTCTCGATACCAAAATTTGATTAATTTTGTTTTAAATCAATCACATATGAGTACTACTTTGGAAACTACTTGTACTTATTCATACTCATTTTTGTGTAAGTGGCTCATGATTCAAAAATGTGATTCACTTTTTTTCGAATCAATCACATATGAGTACTACTTTGGAAGCTACTTATACTTATTCATACTCAAACATGATTCGAAAATGTGATTCATTTCAAATCTCTGATTTGAATCACTGAGTTGTCAACGAATAGTACTCGAGTACTATTTATTTTTAAGTATTCGTTGCAGATCTCTAATGTATACCAAAAAAACCTTACTAATTCTAACCACCTAGAAAGATTTAAAAGTATACCTCAGCCAACAACTGATTTTAATTTTCCCTCGAGCAGTTCAAGAAAAGTTAAGTTTCAGCATCCATGACTTTGTCGCTGGAGTTGGTTGGCTTACTGCAAATATGAAAATGGAGCTTATTGTAAGTTCTGCGTTTTTTAGCTCTGCTAATGGTAGCATTGCATCACAGCCTCTTCGTAAATTACTGCACAAAACAAGTTTTTATTAAATACATTTTTCTGCCCCTTTCATTGTGACTCTTTTACAGTCAAGAGTTTTTAATCAATTAACTTTAGAATTAAAAATATGAGTCCAAACCTGGTTTGATGTTCAAGGAATTTCTGAAGCTACTCGTGAGTTATAAAAAATTGACTTACATTTTTCAGAATTCTGACCTGAGAAAAAATTTTAAGCTAATCGTTTGAGAAAATTTGTGAATTTTTAGGTTTTAAGATTTTACATAAACTTAAAAGTTTTTCTGACGCTGAAATTTCATTAATTTGAGATAAGTGAGATATCGTTCTCATCCCAAAATTTCTTAAAACATACATCCGTAATTTAATGGGCGAGATCCGATTGAACGGATGTGCATACCTTAGCCTACACAGTGATCGCACAGTAACAGAGCAGGACGTGTTGGTAAAATTTGCAAAAAAAGAAGACTTCATTTTTGATTTTTTTTTTATTTATTTCCATACAAAAACTTTCAAAATTCAAATAACTTAATTTTTATTTGTTTTTTATTTCTAACAAAGGTTTTTTAGAAGTTGTTTATTTCATAACTAATATTTAAGCTTTAATATGTATAAATTTGAGAAATCTGGACATGAATTTAAGCACTTAAAACCTTTCCAAAGGTATCTTGAAAGTGAGGATCGCTTTAGAAGTAATGAAGTTATTTCAAATATAGTGAAAATAAATTTTAAAAAAATTCAAAAAAAGACACGAAAAACAGCATTAGCTTTAATTCTATTGCAAAAATTTAAAATTTTTTGATGCAGATTTGAAGAGCCTTTTCGGGCCTTTAATATCTGACAGTTTATTTTTTTTTATAACTAGCTCACTGGCGGCTATCGTTACAACTAGTGTCCGACTATGATATTCGGTTTCGGATTCGATTACGGCTAGTTTCGGTTATTCGGCCATATTAAGGCTAGCCGAAACTTTTGGTAAAAACTACTTGCATCGTCAATTAATTCAAATACAAAAATATTTACAACGCATAGTACAAAACAAAAATTATGAATTCGTCTATAATTTGATTTCTCGTGTCGCAAATACATTTTGGTTAATTTTATGCGTTCGATACTATCATTTTCGATTCTATCATCTCTATTGCAATTAATATTAACGTTTTATAGGTACTGAAACCAAAAAATGATAATTAAACTTTCGAACGAATTCTGTGTGAGTGGAATAAAGGAAAAGAAAACGAAATATTTTTTATTTTTATAATACTTAACCTTTAAAAAAAACAAAAAACTTTGTTTTGTAGTTCTATAAAAATGTTTATTGAAGATATAAAGTATGCAATGATTTTGTAATAAAAAATAAAATAAAAAATTATCTCATTTATTATTACAGTCAACTATAATTAATTATTATAAAATTCACTATTATTATGTTTTCCTTTTCATATTGAAAATGTTGTTGTTGTTTCTTTGGGGAAAAAATGGTTAGAGCAATTAATTTTTCTAACCTGACCTAACATTTAGAATTTGTATTTAAATCATATAAAATCAATATAATAAATAACTAGGTCATATAGAAAACTTTAATTATTATAAACTTTCCCTGCAGTTAATGGCACTAGTACAAAACTAGTGATTTCACTAGCCCCTTGGTAGCCAGTACTAGTTCCACTTCAATCTACCTTCTTTGTATTCAACAGGCGAATTTTACACGAGCATGTCATAGGAAGGGGTCAATTGCTACCTTTTACACACCCATTCCATAGTTACTTCACTAGTCATGAAGAGCTAGCTTTTTCGCTAGTTGATATTGAAACAAAAAAAAAAAAAACAAGGCAGAGTGACTGATATTCTTTATTCAATATATTTATATTTTTTCATCCCGATATTTTATTTATGTTGCTCAACGAAACTGAAAAGCTTTATATGTCATATTTTCTCGAAAAAGTCACTTTGAAGCATGAGTTCGTCAGAATAAATTTTATGAGTCAGTCAAGACGTTAAAAACATCAACAAGAAACAATCGAGATGGAAGTTGATTGAACTGGCCCATTTATGCATTACCTTGGGTTAAAAAAGTATCTAGTGCGTAGAGAACTATTGAAGTAGCTAGCGTAAATGGGCCAATTGATACTTTCGATATTGGCGGGTTAATATTCAAATAATACTTTTATATTTAAAATTTTTTTCTTATGTGTATGAAAATATGTACTCATGTACTTTTGTTTCCTTTTAATAAAAAAAATTATTTGTGAAACTTAAATTTTCATATTAATAATCAGTTGCGGTTTCGGCCGAATATTATAAAATGGCCGAATATTCGGTTTCGGCCAAAACTCTGGTTTCGGTCGGACACTAGTTACAACCAAAATATTTTGGGAATAGTTTTAAGAAAAATCAAGGTTAATTTTAGAGGGGTTCAGATAAAACTTTTTTCCATTTGAATAAAAAAAAATGTACATCAAAATCCTCCCATGGGTAAATCCTGGCTAAGGCTTGTTCCTAGGTACTACTTTTTAAACAATAGTAGATTCTTTTTCATAAGCACTATTATTCTTTCTATACTTTGGAATTCACTACCAAATTGTTTTAAACAAATAGTATTAAGAACCCGCTTTAAACGTGCAATATCTAATAACACTGTGTGACCGCTTCGATCTTTGAAAAAGTTTCTGCCAAAACTCTTAGAAATTCCGAGAGAGGAACATCTTGTGATTATATCGCGACTAGTCCGACCTCTCAATTTCATCACAATTTTTTTAAAAAACATTTTAAAGTTAAGAAGTAGGAATTCTGGTATTCCGACTTTCAACAATTTTTTACATATGCTTAGGTTGTGAGAATTTGCAAACAAAATGCTTTTTTGGTATGAAATTAAGAATATAACTGTGCCAAAAGAGTTTTAAAAATAAATATGCAAAGTGTTTTTGTCACAATGGAGAAGTAAATTTTTAATAAATTTTGGTCAAATGTTAGTCTTTCTTTATTTTTTTAAAAATATTAACCAACCAAAATCCTTAATAGTTTTTCCAGAATTCATTTAAACTATAAAATGTCTTTCTAAAAAGTCCAAGATAACTGAAATCAGTTGAAAATTTGAAATATGACAGCAGTTTTAAGTTGTTTTTTTAAATTGACAATCACCGATTTTTCTTATATGCGTTCGCAGCATACAAACTGCTACAATTTAACCAAATGATAACGGATTTTGGTTATCTATGGATTGTTAGAATGCACAAACTAAATGCCACATTTAACTATTTTATTTTTTGTAGAAAATAAAAAAGGCGATAATAAGTGACTGCGAATAATAAAAGCTGCATTATTCCCGTTGTACGGGTTGTTTTGTCATAGATCATATTTAATATTTTTAAAATCGCAATAAGTACACGTTTCTGTTGCAAAGCTTGTTTGTAGATCATAAGTAAGATATATATAAGATCGTGTTTTGAGAAAACTGAAGCAGTGACTTGATCGTGGAGCAAGATTCTTGAAACATCATCGACAATAAATCATTGACATCTAACACAAAATTTGGGTCACATTTTAAATGTGGAAAAGATTACATCGTTTGGTAAGGTCCTTACAAACGATAAAACTGGGCACGTGCCATCTAAATTAACAGTGGGAAAAATTGAATATATAGTTTATGTAAGTGTGTATTTTTAACCAAACTTAACCAAGCATATAAGTTTATATCAAAAAAGCGAAAGCACTAAAAACTTTTGGGGCAAATCGTATTCTTATTGAAAGGATTTGAAAAGAAACGGTAATACGCATATGTGTAAAATAACCCCTCTCCTCTTCCAGGTCGTGTCAGGGACAGTAGACGATTTGCACACTTAAGGTTTGGGAACTCAAGTTGAACACTCTTTGTGCCAACTTAATATACCATGTTGTTTTTTTGTGCTTTCATGTGTTTTTAAAATTGCGGGGAAAAACAATTGTGTGAGTGAATGGGAGGGAGGCTAAGGTGGGTCTTCGCATGGCAACCTTTTTAATGGGGTGTCTGCGAAACATAGTGTATGTAATGCAAGGAATGACAAAATGTGCGATTCGGGGCTACTAAACAGAACGCAAGGCGCTCTTCAGAAAAAATTAAAAAAGTGCAAAAACAATTCTAACACCGCCCACTAACACACAGAACCCACTTTTAATGATTGTGGATGTGCCTTGTATGTGTAAACGTCTCGTAAAAAAACACACATGCAAATACAAATACATATTTCCTAGATATAGTGTAATTGTATATACAAAATAATTTTTAACTAATTTTCTATACAAACTTAATACAATATTTTCTCTTGAGTGAATGAATGGGCTTCCATCTCATATGCAAAGTTGGTTTCTATGTGCTTTGCAACAGCAAGTGTGTGTGTATTAGGATTTCCGACTTTCAGCGACTACACACGCAATACTTCGCGCAGCATCATGGTAAGCGTCGCATAGCAGAAGACCCAAATTTCTCAACTCGAGGCTTAGCCAGTTATGTACCGTTTCCTATCGGAATAAAAATCCTGTGTCTGAAGAGGTGGAAAGTCTTGGTCCATTCAAGTCGTAATATTGGTCATATAATTCATATAAATCATAAAATATAATTGGTCACATAATATAAGTCAGATATATTGGTCATATAAGGAAGATTTCTTTCAGTTTGTTTCCAATGTCTTTTTGTGAATTCAGAATTTTTTATGAACAGCTTAAAACACTGATTGAAAGATCACAACATTAAATAATGTGAAATTTGACGTAACTACAATATATTGGCTATTTTAAAAAATAAATCGCTATTTTCTCTCTTCGTTTATGTAAGTATTTATGGAAAAATTAAAAGGTTTCTAAAATTTTACTATCTAACTGTAGTCCATAAATAATCCAAATTATTAAAAAACAAATTTCGAGATTTGTTCACCGTATTCATTTGATATTATTCAGTCTCAAAGTAACCATAAATGTACAGGCATGAGATGTACTAGATTTGGGAATCAAGTTACCTAAAAAAGTGTGTTTCTGGAATGGAAAATCACTGAGCTACGTTATGCAATCATTGTTAATCCGATAATCAGATCCATTTAAATTTTGAGGATTTTAAATAAAACATATATATATATAAAGAACTTCTCATTCTGCAAACCCCTCTATTGATTTGCTGATATATAGATTTTATGGGATCTGTGGTCTATTTTTCAATGTTTTGGTATATGGATATTGAAAGCCTTCACCTAAAGTCTCTTTAAACTCTGCGTCAAAAGCTTCTGACGATTTTTGAAACTGTATGGAATCATAATCCCTTTAATGGGATCTGTGGTCTATTTTTTAATGTTTTGCCATGTTTAAGTCTTTAGGATTTTTGATACTATACCAGAAAAATCGCCAACTATAAACTATTCGATGTTCGTCAACTGCAACTTCATAAAAATAATAATACAATAATGAATAATGAAAACAAATTTTCCAATTTCCCTCTCAAAAATTACTAGGAAAAATCTTATAATATTTTTTAATTAGACAAGATTCTAGCTACTATTTAATAACATAATTGTTCTTATTTATAAAAACGCTAATTGTAAAAAAAATTAAAAGTAAAAAATTTTAAAAAATAAGCTATTATTTTAAAGAAAACGTGAACTAAAAGATTCAGGGAAATAACGCCCAATGAAGAAGCGCCCATAATAAAAAATAAAATAAAGCCCAAAAATTGTCCATACAAATAATTGTAATAAATTTTGGGCGTTTTGCATTATTATTCAGATAACTATTTTCATGTGAACTATTTTTTTCTAACTTTTGACCCCTATAGTTTTTAAGCGACCAAGGCGCGACCTTTAAATTTTTCATTATTAACTTTTTTAGCTCCAAATACACATTTAAAAAAAGCCATTTTAGCTAAAGTTAAAATATTCCCAATTTTTGGCCAACAAGATTTTTGGTCTTATTTTATTTTCGGTTTGGGCGTTATTTAATTTTTTTGGCCTTACTTCATTTTTGATTTTGGAAGCTTTGTCATTTTTGTAAGCCCAAAATATTTTTGGGTCTTATTTCATTTTAAGTTTGGGCGTTAATGCATTTTTTCGTTCTTAATTTTATTTTGGTCGTTATTTTATGTTTTTATGCCCAAAATATTTTGGACTTTAATTAATTTTTTATTTTGGGCGTTATTTCATTGGGCGTTATTTCCCTGAATCAACTAAAAAGAAAAAATAAATTTAACTGACATTTATCCTACATGTATATTAGACTGGTCCTTATTTGTATGGAGAAAAACAAATTCGTTTGTTTTTCTTGAGCACCCTTTTATTTTGTTCCTATATATAAAAAATTAAAAGTTAAAAAAAAATTTTAAAACATAAGTTTTTATTTAAAAAAGGCGTGAACTAAAAAGAAAAAATGGATTTAAGTGATATTTGTCATATATGTATATTAGAGCACCCACAATATAAATGAAAAATACAAAATTGTTTTTTTTCGCTCCACCAGCATTTTCTAATAGAATGAGGTTGAAAAATAAGATCTGCTCTACTAAAAAATTCTTGATTTCAAGTCTTGCCCAATGTATAAGGGGTCAAACTAATTTTATACACGGTGAAATATCAATTTCCTTTCCCTTGACACTTTAGCGACAAATTGGGCCCAACGAGCCCATTTAATTAAAATCCACCGTGAAAAACAAAAACATTTAATATTTTTTATCGACGAGGCTTAAGAGTTAAATTAAATTGAAACAAAGCCCAAACGCTCTCACAACATATAAATGGATCATTACTAATGATTTAGGTGAGTAAGAGGGTGGGATGACATAACGTCCACGGACATAAGGTCCATGGACATTATGTCCGCTCTAAACGGTCATAATGTCCATGGACTTTATGTCTCTTTTGAAACGGACATAAGGTCCATGGACCATGCCAGATTTTTAATATAAATTTTTCAATTTGTGTATATTAATTTAAAGAATTTAATATTTTATGCGCATTGGCAACGTGGTTGCGCGAGGTGTTGACGCGGCTAACGGCCGGCGCGCCGCAGCGGCCGCGCACACCTAACGCGGGCAAGCATGTCGCCATCGTTCGATTTTAATTTGTACTTTCCCCAAGCCTCATTAAAATTTCACATATTTTTAATAAAAAACTCATTAAATTAATAAAAACGGTGAAAGTCATTGTACTTACATGATCCTGATATTGAATATAAATTATTAGAAGCTGTTTATAACCACAAGCAGGCAACACCGAGAAAGTTCCATTCAAAACATAATGCCTCTCCTGGAATTGCGTAGAAGTGCGAATTATTTCACAGATAGTTGGTGAAATAAAAATGGTGTATGAAAAGTTATTTTCCAATATGGTATCGGCATAAAAATTTTGCTCCTTATCATATTTGGATTTACCAAAACCTTTCAACACTGACTCCAGCTTAAACATTTCTTGAATGTCTTTTGAACATGAAGGGTTTTTTGGCAAAGATTCATTTTTGATACGCATCAAATTTCGTGCCATTTTCCCATACTGCACTAAACTTGCGGAATCTTTGTTTTTTAAGCAATGCTCATCAAAAATATCCCTTGTTGCACTTCTTTTTAAAGACATTTTGGTACAGTCGGTTTTAATTGAATTCACTATTGCCATTTTATCAAAAATTTCTTCCTGCGTTTCATGGTAGTGCACTGTATTGTTCTTGACTTTAACACATTTTTTATCACTATACAATAAAATGCTCACATTACAAGATTTACTATAGCATATGTATCTTGTTCGGTCCGCATATTTATGTTTTTGACGATATAATTGCTTTTCGTCTTGCAGTACAATAAAGCGCTATTTTTCCTCAGGCCCGGTATAAATTGATATTTCAAATTTTCTTGACAATCACTTTCCATTGTTGATGTACGTCACGCGATTGACTCATTTAAGACCAAACTATTAACATTTCATAGAAAAAACTTGCTACAACAGTTCCATTTACACTATTCCCAAGGTTAAACTAAAAAAAGTTTTGAAGAGAATAATTGCATAGAGATCCCAGAGCGCTGATGCTCAAATCTATTTTAAAAAAGGGTTGCCAAACAGTGCCTTTTTAAATCGTTTTATTTTTTAATATTTTGATTTCGTCTTTCTCATTAAAAGAGTGATAAATTGGAGAGCTCAATCTCGAGTTTTGTGCACCAGTTTGGTAAACGGTACTTTAGAATTACAACAAAACCAATATTTTTTTTCTATCTCACATTTGGACATTATGTCCGTTTCAAACAGACATAATGTCCATGGACCTTCCGTCCGTTTGGCTTTGGACATTATGTCCGTTTCAAAACAGACATAAGGTCCACGGACATTATGTCTGTTTGAACCAGACATAACGTCCATGGACCTTATGTCCGTGGACGTTATGTCATCCCACCGAGTAAGAGAGCACTTTGTTAAAATTTAAGAGATTTAAATTGAATGAAACAAAAATAAAATCCATTTGTTTGCATTTAAGACGTAAGTTCATGAGTGAAAAAAAAGGTGCGTCGCTGAAAAAAAACGAGAGAAGCGAAGCTTTTTCGCAGTTGTATACGTTTCATTATTTAATGGTTTTTTTAATAAACAAATTTTTAAATTGAAAAATTTTAAGCACCTAATGTTAACTAAAAAAATAATTTCCCACCAGTAAATTTTACTACCTTACATTATTATTTTACATTAATTTCAAATTATTTTTTAAAATGTCAATGACATTATTGGGTTTTAATATCTAAAATATCAAACGTATATTATATAGATGTAATGTCATCGATATTTCTAGCAAATATTACATCAATACTTGTCCTAATCTTGTTGTGCAAATGTTTGGATCGCTTGTCATTCGCAAATTATATTTATCAAAACAGTATTGTTTAAGGCTTAGAATTTTTATGAAACTGATTTTTTTATTTTTCAAAAGTATAGTCTTTCTGACGTTAATGTCCAATTATAATAGAAGTAATGTAATGTGATCTAATCTCAGTTGAGAAGTGCGTTCCTTCGCTTATTGTTTGAAACAATGCTTTCTTATACAAGTGGTTTCAATAAACGTAACGTAACGTGTCGGGACGTATAGATCCGTGGATTTTCGATTTCTACGTTACTTTGCATTACGTATCTATAGCCGTTTTAGTAGGTGTCGAGCTACAGTGTTTCGTCTACATTCATTCACTTTACACTCATTTATCTCGAAACTACTTTTATCGGCATGGTGTTGTAGAAAAAACAAAAACTATTCAGCCGAATCATCTCAAATTTAAAAATGCTATTCATAACAACGGTGGCTATCGATGGAACTGGAATCAAAGTTTTATTTAAAAAACATCGTATATTTTACACTTAATACCGGTAGAAAACAAGCTGTTTTAAGAATTTAATTTTCAAAAGCGCGTCATTCTGTATATTTTTCATATCTTTTTTTCTAGTGCCAGCCATAGCTGCACTCATAGTGATTAATAATATTCTAGGTTTTTATTTTTCAGAACAGTCAAAATCTACAACATCGCCCATGCCCCATTTCCTTGAGTGCGTCTCATTGACCACCATATTGAACAAGATCAACAATTTTTTAAATTAAAAAAAAAATATTTTTTATGATGAATGAGAGTTATTTACTACACCTTAAAAGTTTAAATATCGTTGTCCATTTGCAATAAGGAAACAGTTCAGATTTTTTGTTTTTTCCAAAAAATTTTTCAATTTAATAAGGGTATCACCTCAAGTTACTTGAATAACTCAGGGGGACAAAATTTTAATTTTTGGATTTTCCCAGGAATATTTGTATTATTTTCGACTAATCTTGGTGCGCTGATTTCATCATCATCATGTAATTTATCATCAATTACAACAGTTTGAGCCCTTGGGGAGGTCTTTTTTAAATAAGGTCCAACCTGTAGTGCACTCATAGTGCTTAATAATATTTTTGGTTTTTATTTTCCAGATAAATAGAAAAGTCAAAATCTACTACACCGCCATTTCCCCTTTTCCTTAAGAGCGTCTCATTGAGAGCCATTTTGAACCAGATCAACAATTTTTTAAATTAAAAAATAATGTTTTTTTTATAATGAATGAGTGTTACAATGAAAATACCTTAAACGTTTAAATATCGTTGTTCAATATTTGAACTTTTTAAAAAAATCCTAAAAATACCTTAAATTTTCGAGCGCTAGACCACCATCCTTGCCTTAAGTGCCTATGAACATTCATGTCTGAATTCGCAATTTAAATCCACCTATTCAATAGAACCTTGCTACTTTTGTTGTTTGGATAGCTAATGCAAAATGCTTTTTACTACATTTCCTTTGCGAGTTGATCCTAGGTTGGGTTTTCTTCAAGTTGACGTTTGTTGACGAGCGTTTCTAGCTCGATAGTGCTTCCATGCACAACATTGAGTCGAGTTGGACTTCTGCCATTCTATTCGCCATTTTTTCTTAGTATAAATGTGTGCGTTGCGAAGGTGCAAAATTTACTGAACATATTGAGTCTTTGATCAGTATTAGTTTCCGCTACTTTGTGTGCCTGCTGAACGGTTTGTTACATTTTATGTCAACGCAATGGTAGAAATAAAATAAAATAACAAATAATCAAGAAAACCTCACTCAACAGTTGAGCAACTGTTTCATATTCCGAACGCATCCAATCTAACTCAGTTAAATCTAATAAGTTTCGCGGAGTTTCGTGGATTTAACGAAATTCAACTCAACTCGCGTTTCCATAGGAAGTTAATCCCGAGTCAACCTCGATTTAACTCGCCATGGAAACGTAGTATTGATCGATGCGCTCCACGCATTCACAATAGAATAGGGCAGCTAATGAACAATCCTTTTAATAAATTCCTGTCATCTACTGTAACATAGCTTAAGTTAATATTGAATGAATTACATCATATTAGAAATGGTTGATTTGGAGTTGTGATTGGTGTGTAGGAAGGCGCGAGTTCGATCCTCGCGCTTGCAAAGAAATATTTTTAATTTTATATCCTCTTGTTGTGATAGACGCAATTAAAAAAAAATACCAACTATTCTGAAAAAAGTGTATGGAAAAAAGTGTCGTTTTTCAGATTTCACTCAAGCAAATCACAAAACGGGAGGCGTAAAAAGCTTCGCTTCAAAAATAGGGAAACGTAGGTAATTTCTTAGACCTTATTAAATGCCCTTCATGATGATGTAATGTTGATAGCTCGCAGATTTTTCTATGATTATTGGGAATTTTTTGAACAAAAATAGAACATAAAAAATTAGTAAAAAATTTAGTTTCGTCTTCAAAAACACCATTAAATATCACAACTACCAAAAACAAATTACTCGGACAGTCTTACCTGTTTAGTTATCAATGAATAGAAAAAAAAAAATTAAAAGTTTTAACCATTTTTTTAAAAAAGTTCCAGGGCAAACATGTTTGAGCTATTTTCAAACAATTTTAAGGCTGTTTTTGAGGTTTCAAATGAAAACCGTATGGCTATTTTCAACTAACGATACCAATCTTTTAATGCAGATCTTATTTTTCAACCTCGTTCTATTAGAAAATGCTGGTGGAGCGAAAAAAACACCTTTGCTTTTTTGTGTGATCTAATGCATATAGTAGTTATGCTCTAGGTGGAGAAGAACCTCTCTCTTGGTTACTCATCATCATAATATAAGCGTACGTAAATTGGTAAGTTCTAAGGACTTATATAAATTTATAATTTTTCAAATACATTTATATTTAAAAGCTTAAGGCACTGATTTTGTGTAGTAAACCTGTATAATGTATCGCAGTTTATATACAGGTAAGCTTACTAAAAGATTCAATGTCACTGATAATGCGTAGTAAACCTGTATAACAGATCGCGGACATCGGTGCCTTAAGCTTTTAAACATAAATGTATTTGAAAAATTCTAAATTTATATAAGTCCTTAGAACTTACAAATTAACGTACGCTTATATTATGATGATGAGTAACCAAGAGAGGGATTCTTCTCCACCTAGAATATACCTACTATATACATATATGACAAATGTCACTGAAATGAATTTTTTCTTTTTAGCTCAAATCTTTTTTAAATAAAAGCTTATTTATAAAAATATTTTTTTTAGATTTTATTTATTTTTTACTTTTTAGTCTTAAAGGTTTATTATCAACGTCTTTTATTTTCAAAACTTATGGAGATATAGCATTTTTATTGATTTGTGGGCGGTAAAAGGGGGTGTGGCAAAAAATTTTATAATAATATTGCATTGTCACCGGACTTACATATGTATGTTAAATTTCAGCTTAATCGGAGACCAACAAGTTTGTAAAATTGCGATAAATGGTTTGCAAATTTTGACGGACATACATACATACTTACATACATACAAACAAACATACATATATATACGAATGAAGCAAGTTATAATCAGCCCCGTAGTTTTAAAGATATAGGATTTTTATTTATTTGTGGGCGGTAAAAGGGGGTGTGGCAGCATTTTTTCCCTGAATCATCCTCTACTTGAAGAAAATTAACTGCCAAAATTTTAGCTCAATCAGCTCCGTAGTTTTGGAGATATAGCATTTTTATTGATTTCTAGGCGGTAAAAGGGGGTGTGGCCAAATATTTTACATAAACCCCATGCTTTATTTGATAAAACTTTACTGTTTAAGTTTCAGCTGAATCAGTCTCGTAGTTTTAGAGATATAGCATTTTGATGGGTTTTTGGGCGGTAAAAGGGGGAGTGGCAAAACATTTTCCTTAATTATCCTATCGAAGGAAATTTACTGCCAAAATTTCAGCTGAATCGGCAAAGTAGTCTTAGAGATATAGCATTTGTATTGATTTGTGGGCGGTAAAAGAGGGTGTGGCAAATTTTTTTATCATAATATTGCATTGTCACTGCACTTACATATGTATGCTAAATTTCAGCTTAATCGGATTGCAACTTTTTTTTTCACCCTCAGTGGTGAATTTTTCAAATTTTGAATTTATTTCATAAAAAAAATTCGTCTTTGAACTACCTTGATGTTATAAATCAATTGCTTTACGCTATGAGCTACAGAACTCATACCAAAACTTTTTCCAAACGAGGTAATAAATTCACTTTAGTTGTGAATTTTTGAAATTTAAAAATGTCAATCAGCTGTTCAGTTCAGCAATCAGTTTGTTTGATTTTTAATATGTATGTATGTATCAAATAATTTCGCATTTTAACCAAACAAATAAACGTACAGACAAGAAAATAAATGATTATTGTGTTGTCATCCAGTTCTGAGCTACGTTTTAAGTTTCAAAATTCTAGCTCATCGGGAAGTTGGTTAAAAAGTGATTTCAAGATTTGAACGGGACAGACATGAAGTGAAGCTAATAAAAACGTGCTTGAAACAATTATTTTTCTCTATTACTGTATAAAAAGGAATTCTACGTCTATACTTACGATACTATCGAAACTGTGATCTTTTAAAGTATTTTTGTATACTTTTTATATATCTTTGGCGTTAGGTACAAAGTACTTAAGTCAAAAAATATAGTGTTCAGTAAATTGAAATTTATGATTGTTTTATTTATTCCAAATCCAGGTGAAGTATTTTTTTAATTTATTAATTAAAATGGGATGCAGTTGTACTACACCAAAGTTGTTAAAAGCTATTGAAAGAGGAAAAATAACTGATTAGAACCCAATCAAAAGCACAAAGTCCAATTTTTTGACTTAACTCCTTTGTACCTAACGCCAAAGATATTGTAGGTATACTTTTATATAATATATACCGATAGCGGACATCGGTGCCTCAAGTTTCTTAAATTTAAATGTATTTTACGTTTTGATAATTTCTAAATATATATTCGTCCCTAGAGCTTACTTATTGGATTAAGCTTTTATTACGATGATGAGTAATCCAGAGGGGAGTTCTTCTGAATCTATAATATACCTACTATATACATACATATATGACAAATGTCAGCTAAAAATGTTTTTCTTTTTAGTTCACGTTTTCTTTTAGATAAAAGCTTATTTTAAAAATTTTTTTTTTACTTTTTATTTATATTTTACTTTTTAATCTAAATAGTTTATTATTTACAACTTTTATTTTGAAAACCTTAGGTTTTTGTATTTGTGGGCGGTAAAAGGGGGTGAGGCAATCCTTTTTCCCAAACCCCTACTTGAAGGAAAATTACTGCCAAAATTTCAGCTTAATCAGCCTAGTTGTTTTGGTGATATAGCATTTTTATGGGCGGTAAAAAGAGGTGTGGCAAAAAACTTATCATACTATTGCATTGTCACCGAACTTACATAAGTTAGCTAAATTTCTGCTTAATCGCATAACAACAAGGGTTCGAAAAATGCTTTGCATATTTTGACGGACATACACACGCAGCAAGTTAAGTAAAGGTGTATAACAAGGATATCACATCATCACACGAAAGCCGCGCATTGACAAATAAAAAATCTAACATCAACACGAAATTTTTAACGTTAAATTTGTTATAGTTTGCCATCGAATCGTTATATTGCGTATATCTTAATATATTTTACAATAAATGCATGTGGTTTTGCAATATTTATTTTTGAACCTATAATAAAATATTAGAAAAATATTTTTAATAGCATATTTTACCTGTTTTTATTGGATATTTTAGAGTTTTAAGTGCATGTTATATGCGCATACCAAGTTGTTCGATACGTTTCTAGAATATAAATAAAAACATAATTTTATGGCTTGAAATGCTCTTTCTCGTATATGCTCAATACACTTGTGCCAACGGTCCTCTAAGTTATGAATCCGATCGCTGTAGTGGCCTTTCGGAAGGTCTCCAAAAAACATTTCTGTCGTTGCTATTATATATTAAATATATAGTACATATATATTATATCGATCTGTAGTGGAATTCCCAAAAATTTAACGAAAATAATCGTTGTCGTTATCGATCATTGTGCGTGCTACGTTCATAGAAAATGACAGTTTTCTCTAACTACCCTGCGGTGAAAAATCGCACTAGTTGTGAGTTTAACTAGTTAAAATAAAACAATATTAAAAAAAATACTAGATGTCAAACTAGTGAAATCTTACTAACCAATAAGTTACTAGGTAAGTTACTATCTGTATTCTAGCTAGTTAAAAAATACAAGCTGCTTTACTAGTTATAAAACAAATAGTTGCTTAATTTATAGTTAACTAACTAGTCGCATTTTGACTAGTAAAAAAAAATACCATCTGTTTTTCTTGCTCATAACTAAGTAGTCATAAATGTACTAGCTTCTTTGCTAGTTGAATTTGTAAACATCAAATAAATTTAATTTTTAGTTGTTAAAACAGTAACAATTAGGGATGTGGCGGATGTCATTTTGCGGATGCAGATCTGTAAAGAGCCTTCCACGAGAATATGAGATAGTTTAAACTCATGTCCGCGGATGAGGATCTTTTCAATTAAATTAAAAATATATTTTTTATCATTGTTAATATTTATTTTTTTAAGTAAAAATCTTTTTAAGTTCTATTACTTCAAATAAAGGTTCTATTTGTTTCAAAAAATCAATTTTCTAAAAAACCTTGTTTTACTCGTATATATATGATACCATTAGGAATACTATACAATATCTTATTGAAGTCGCCGAGATACTTTTTAAGTAGGTATGGTAACAAAAATTTACGTAAAAACGTTTTTCTCGAAACAACGTTTTTCGACCTCGTTGACGTGATTACAAAAAAACTATTCAACTGATCGCACTTAAATTTTATATATTATTGTACGTGTATGTGTATTAGACCAGTTCAAAACTATATGAGAAAAATTGTAGGTATCTTTTTTGTCGGTGCGCGTCCATTTCTTTAAAGTTCCATTCCTAATGAGAACAAAAATACTTTCAGACCCAAACAAATTTGGACTTTAAATATTGCGCAAATCGTTTAAGATCATTTTGGAGTTATTTACGACTTAAACCATTTTGAATAATGTGCTGCTCAAACAAAAACACATATGGAATATATTTTGACGAAAAATCTTTTATAATAATCTAAGCTTTATACGTTTTTTTTATATTTTAGAATATGTATCTGATATTTTTTTGCGGAGCTTTAAATATGCAATGTAACTCGTAAACTAAAATTATCGTTTTTCCACATAAAATTTTATTTTGTTCCAGCGACATCATGTTTTTGATTTTGTATTTCCGGACAAAGCTTAAGCTTTCTTACGATATCAGATACTGCACATTTTTGGACAATAACATGTAAAAAAATAAAAACAATACTGACATTTATTTTTTTTACATATATTTTTTAAAAATATGATTTTTTGTAATGTTTTTAAAAATTTTTTATGCCGAATATTTGATAACATTGAGCTGAGTGACCATTTTAAGACCCCTAAAATATGCACTGTTATTAAGCCACTCAGTAGGGTGCAAAAATTTAAGCAACACTTATGGTATATGACGTTGCAAGTGGTTGGTAGGCATAGGAATAAAAAACGATAATTTTTGTTACGAGTTAAACTGCATTTTTAATGCTCCGCCAAAAAATATCAGATGCATATTTTAAAAAAATAAAAAAGAAGAATAACAGCTTATATTATTATAAATGATTCTTCGTCAAAATATTTTTGTTTGGGCAACACATTATTCAAAATGGTTTAAGTCGTAAATAACTCCAAAATGACCTTAAAACGATTTGGGCCAATTGGATATCTAAAGGTCCAATTTTTTTTTGGTTCTTAAGGTATTTTTGTTGTCATCAGTAATGTAACTTTAGAACACGCACCTAAGTATTTTAACATTTTTGTTAACTGAACTGGTGTAATGTTTATGTAGTAAAATAATATATATTAATTAATATTTAATCTTTTTGGATGCGACCGACCTAACATAAAAATAAAGGTTAAAAAATATTCAAAACTCTGTCATTTTGTTTTGTTTTTGACAAAATGTGGAATGTGTGTTACAATATAACTTAAAAGTTTAAATAAAGGTTAATTTTTTAACCTTTAAAAAAAAATCCTAAAAATACCACAAATTTTCGAGCGCCAAGGTATAAAATAAAAAAACCCATTTATAACAAAAAACATTAAAGCAAATACCATTTCAGTTAGTACAACTTAGTATAAATATTAAATTTCAAATAATTTAAAAGTTACTAAGCTTGACTAAGCAAACTTTAAAGGAGAACTATTAATCTATTTAAAATATAAAATTTATATTTAGATGTCCGCCATTTTGTTATTTTTTAATGAAAATGTTTAAATCGACTACCTGCTTTAATGACAAGTCTACAGAACAATAATCTTTTTAAATTGTTTGTTTTAAATTGCTTCAAGTGCCGTTATCAGACGGGCAAGCAAAATACCTGGTTTTTTTTGTCCACTTTGGACAAACAAATTAAAAAAAAAATTTTTTAAATAAAAAATGTGTTTTTTGTACAGTTTGAGATGTTTATAGAACCATATAAAAATATTTGAACGACTATACGAACCGGACTACATCCTTAATTCAACACAATAAGAAAAATGTGCAGCTTTTTAAAAATAACAATCGGATTAATATTAGAAATCTAAATATAGTTTTAATAGTACAAGTATAAAGCCAGCTTACGTAGTACTAGCATACAACTGGAATGAAACCTACTAGAATTGAAGTAGCTAAAATAATAGTAATATGAAACTGGTCGATATAAAACTAGTATTTAACTAGCTAAAAATATACTAGCACACTAGTGGCTCAAATCATATCAGTAAAAAGCCTAGTTTTGATTATACTAGTATTTTACTGGTTTAAAAGTTACTACTATCACAACTAGTTCAAATTATGCCAGTTTGTGCAATGTAAAAAGCACTTGATCTGAACTAGTACTTATATTTTTTTAACTAGTACATTTCCTAGTATTTTAACTAGTTGGCTACACTGCAGGGTAACGACTGCAGGTGGATGTTCCAACAATTCGTACTTTAGTTGACTGATTTTAGCGATGGTTTTTTGACTTTTGTGAGCAGGTGCGTTGTCCTGATGAAAAATAACTTTTTTCTTCTGCAGACCGGTTGTTTTTCACGAATCTGTGCATAGAGCTGATCCAAAAGATTACAATAATATTCAGAACTAACTGTTCTTCCAGTTTGGAGATAATCCATCAGCAGAATCGCTTTTGCATCCCAAAAAACTGATGCCATAAACTTCCTTGCAGATTTTTGAACACGAACTCTTTAACAGGTTTTGATTCAGGATCATGGTGGAAGACCCAAGTCTCATTTCAGCCGACGTATATAATCCTTTTTATCTTATATTGTGTTTTTTCCCTATTTTTGAAATCCACCTTTTTGAAATCCAAAACCTCACTTAAAATATGACTAACACTACCTATTGAGATGTCTATGGCTTTTACTAAATCTCTCTCAGTCAATCGACGATCTTCCAAAACCATATCCTGTGTTTTGCTATGATTTCTGGTGTTTATGTACTTTTTGGACGTCCTTGATGTGGATAGTCTTCAAGACATGTACGACAACTTTTAAACTCAGCAACCCAGTTGTACACTGTTGCAAACAAAGGTGTTGAGCCCTTATACACTTAAAATGATTGTTAATGAATTTATTTTGGTTGCAACAGTGTACAACGGGGTTGCTTTCAAAAATAAAAATTCAATCACTGCACGATACATATTAAAAAAACACTATAACACGTCTACTTTGAATAGCTGTAAATATAAGACTGAGTTGTCAGATCTGCATGGCACTTTACACGTGTTCATAAGAAAGTAATACCATTTTTAGAAAAATAAAATGGCGAACGTTCTACCGCCATCTATGTGTGATTCTATAAACTTATTGAACAACCTGGTATTATTGATTTTTTAGTGCACTAGATTCCTAGCCCTAGTTATAACATATATTTTACTGCATTATTCTGTATCATGAAGAAGCACACCAACGATAAGAAAGACAAGAGTAGCAATACTTTTTTCCATACAAAATTGTATTGCTTCTCGTGTCTTTCTCATCGTTAGTGTGTTTCCTCGTGATACAGAAAAAAATCAGTTTTTGGTGTATGATATAAACGACTTCACTTCGTATGGAAAGTAGGTGAAGTTTTTATATGTAGGTTTTATGGGCTTCGAAGAGATTGTACTATTTTTATATGGTCAATTTGTATGGGTTGTAGACGTAGTTTTTATCTAAATTGACTTCTTTTCGAACTTAATAATTTTTTGAGATAGATGTTTCAATAATAAAATTTATTACGATAGCTCTAATACTACGGTTTGTATTGTGATGACAGGTGAACGGGCAGACGGAAATAACTTAATTGCTTGAGTAGGTGACCCTGATCAAGAATTTAAATTTTTTTATGTACCTGCCACGTCTTCTTAAGAGCTTTTCAAATAGATTGACAAAGTTAATATACCCCTTACGCATGACACGTAGGGGGGGTGTAAAGAATAATCGGTCTAGTAAAAGCTAAATATCTTACGAAAAAAGATGTCGCTTACCGCCGTGGTGCAAGCGTACTTGTATATACATTACTTCTGTTTACCAATTTAGATTTTGAGATTAATGATGACAGGTCAAATCTTGTCTCCATAGCGTTTTCGGTAACTCTGTATTTTTTCAATTTTAGGCAGAAAAACATAACTTTCTGTTTCAATATATATTTATCTTTAGTTATTTTTGCAGTTTAGTTTAACCTCAAATAATATAATCTAACTTTTGAGGATGTATTTATGTATATTCTTTCTTAAACGAGAAAATCTCTCAATATTGCAATATTTAATACTAATATTCGAAAAAAGGTGCATTATTACTAAGAACTATACTGCCATCAGATCGAAACTTAAATTTGACAAATTTTGTAATATTCGGCCTAATCTGCGTATTTAAATATTACTTTTTCAAGAAAAGTAGGTTAAAAGAAAATAAAACATAGGTACCATACATAATCGGTGTAGGCGCCTATAGAATAATTTTAGTGTTCAGAGACATTGTGATTTAACAAAAATTTGTTCAGGGTCCATTTAATACTCTGTGAGTAGCACAAGGCCACTACACAAGTCGACAGTATCATTGAACTAAATCCACATTTTAATACTTTATTACGGAAAAAAGCAATACCGATTTATATCTAGCTTGGCTACGGAAAATTGTTTCATAAAAGTAAACGAATCAATTTGTTTTCTTGGTAGTTTTCTTCTAGGAACTTTAAGTAACCAGGTAAAAACGAAAAAATGTTTTTGGAAAATAAAACTCAAATATGTGCAATAATATATGCAAAAAACCAAAGAGGTTAAATGGAAACTCTACAAATTATATTTGCGTAAAGCTATCTTTACATACTACAAAAAATCATAAACAACTTTTGTTGATCTACCCTGGTTGTATAGTTAATAAGTAGCATACAACGGAAACGTTAATTCATCGACTGTACATTAAAAACATTTTTATAACTCATCGCGTTGATAAAAAGTACTAGTCTACCACCTCTCTTTCCTTTAGGCGCGAACAATGTATAGATACTCTCATGCATCCGCGCGCAAAACGGCAAATCTAAAAATTTAATGTCTCCCTATAATTTTGACAATAACTCTGCTACTATAAATGGCTGCGCTGCAGCCTCTGCAAGACCTAGCGTTGGCAACTGCTGACTCCATCAGCGACCGCTAAAACAACCTCCGCTGCTCCACCCATTGTTTGTCTGCCCACTTGCATTCAATGTTACAGAAAAATGTAAAAAATACATAAAATTTTTATTTTTCATCTAATTCTCATCTCTTTCTAACTCGGCGAATTTGCGCAGCAAGTGGGTGTCGGGCGGATAACAGAAGACTGGCGAAGGGCGACTGATTACTACTTTTATTGCCAGCGAGTGCTCTCAACAGTGGGGCAAGTTGTAGGAATAACTTTTTAAACGCGAAACATTTTCAAGGGTGGTTTATGTGTTGTACAGCGTGCTCACGCGACTGCTTTTCGCTATTTTCCTTTCGGTTATTGTATTTCATTTTTCCTTCATCTTCCTTCACAGGTTTCAATTTTTTAACTACGTGTTCGCAGTTAAAAAATCTCATCTTATTTTTTATACTGGTATGTGTTGTGCTGTTTTCGACGTGTTCAGAAATAAAAACTACACTGAAATAATATTTATTAAATAAAGTTGCAGATATAAATTGCTAGTTGCTGCTTGGTTTAGTTTCAGAAGTGGCTAAGTCATTGTAATGAGTTTCAAAACTAACAATTCCAATTATTGTTTACAATACTTCATTATTTACCAAAAAAAAAAAAAAAAAAATGGCTAAAGTTAAAATTTAACATTGGAAATATACATTCTTATAACAATTAATACCTTTTTTAAACCAGAATGCACCTGTCATCGTGTACACTGAAAAAAATCTACATTTTTATAAAACTGACGAATATTGTATTTGTTTTTTTAAGAAAATTTTTAAAACTTTGTATAATTCTCTTAAAAATGTTAACACATTGAAGAAACTTTAATACTTTGAGTTTTAAAAATAGTTGACAAATTGTCGGTACAACAACAACCAATTCCAACGTGCCGGCATGTCATATTTATTTTCAAAATTTTTTTAAATTTGTTAAGAAAAATGTGACATTGCCAAAAAATTTACATTTTACATATATATTAATAACAACAACAAAAGCAGCACAACAACAAACTACACTATTGCGAACTAAACGAATAAAAACAATTACAGGACCATATGCAGCTACTAAAGCAGCTTGTGTATTTCTCATACGAAAATATGAATTTTTTTCTTCCTAAATTTTGCTGTTTTGTGCTTTATTAAAGAAGTGACAAAATCCAAAGTTAGATATTCGTTGTATTCGTACTCTAACTGATATTTTGGCATATATTTTTTCTTTGTACGATGAATATTAAAGGCTGTAGGTAAACCCCAAAGTATCAACTAAACTTCTTCAATGTGCTAGAAAAAATTTGTGAAAATGACCCCCATACAAACCTCGCTGTAAGACCTAATTCTACGTCAAAAATTTGTTTAATGTTTGCTAATTAATTTTTACTGTTTTTAGAAAAACCTTGTAAGGAATTATCTTGGACTGGACCGAAATTAAAATACCCCCCATAGTCGTATTTTAGTATATTCGAAGTTTTAAATGTTTTTTTGATGACCTCACTTTTATGGTTTTATCCAAATAAATCATATTTGAAAATGAGAGTATATTATAACTATCAAAGCTTATGAAAATTTTGCTAAATGATGACGTCACTCTGTATAGGAGGTAGGAGTTTTCAGGTTTGTTTGACTAAATTCCAAACATGGAATGCATAGGTATGATTAAAATTTATTTGCAAAATTTGATGCGATGGTACTAATTTTTGTGGAATTTGTATGGGAGGTAGAAATCATCCGATTCGGCTCATACTTGAACTTGATTTCTATTTTTGAATAAAAAGCTTCTACATATATTGAATTTTGTTACAAAACCTCCAATTACGGCTGTTATCGTGATCGCAGACAGACAAACTGATCGACGGACATTAGTCAGGAGGTGATGCTGATCAAGAATGTACACACGTAAATACTTTTCTATACCTGCCAATCTTCCTTATCGGCGTTACATACTGAGAGACAAAGTTAGTATATCCCTTACACGGAATGCGGGGGGGGGGGGTGTATACAAAACTGATACGGGAACAGATGTGTTGTAATATATAAAAAATGTGTTGTAAAAATAGTGCTAATTGTTGAAGAATTGCAAATACACTCTCACAAAAAATGGTAGCCGAATTCTTTGGTAAATAACTGAGTTTTTGTGAAGATATTATAAGACTTAGCTAGTTTAGAAACTGATTACATTGACTTTGTCTCTTTTGAAATAACACTAGTTGAATTTATTTACTTTTGCAACTAATCTAGTTGGACTTGGATATTTCTGAACTAATCAAAATAAATTTGGCCAGCTTGGAAAGAAAATATGTCAAAATTGTATAAAAATGTACTGTTTTAAAATAAAAATGAAGTAAACAATTTTTTGTTGGCCTTTACAAGGTTGTTTACAAATATAAAATGTTGAGAAAAATGTTTTTCCAAATTATTCTTTTTTTTTACTGAACCGTTTTGGAATCTAGACTTCTCATATGTAGGTTTGAAATTACAAAATTTTGTTGCATCGAAATGCGTATTTGTAGTATTTTACTAGACTGTTACTGTTTACTGTTATTTAAGTTTCATAAGCTAATGCTCTATTTCAAAACTTTAAGAAAAATATCTTATATCTCACTAAGTGTAATTGATATTAACTTACATGCCAGCAGGTTGTTTTTAATTTAAGAAACTTTTACAGCTGTTTTATGTGTATTCTTGAAAAATCAACGTTAATTCTTGTTCACTGAAACCAAAAGATAAAGATGCATGGTTTTGATAATCATCAATCTTCGTTTAAAAATTTAGCTCACTGGACTTTCCTTAAATTTTCTTTTGGTGTAACCCTTCAAGTTTTCACGAAGTTCTTTGCTGAGTCGTCTCTTCTTCAATAGACTTTTTTTTGTATGTGCTTGAAATGTTGTGTTTAGAGAGTTTTGAATGAATAGATGAAACTCAAACCACCCAAATCGCGAAGCGAGGGTTGATTTCTTTTTTACATTTTACAATAACGTCGACGACAGTAGTTGCTGTTGTTGTAAGTGCAAGTTGGTTAAGCGGGTGTATATGGTATGTGAGGTGAGTGGAGAGGGAACTTTTTTATTTGAAAATATATATATATACATATACAATGTCTATGCAGCAGCTCAGAGAAAAGTTGCCATAAAGGTACTTATTATTACTTTTAATACTTTTGTGTACGCAGAAAAAAGTAAAAAGCGAAATAAAAAAGATATAAAGAACTACTGGCATCTGGGGGTGGCGCAGCATCTAACACCATTCGCGACTGTAGTGGTGAAAGTACTACTAAGCACACTCCTCGTACAAGTATTGTAGGTATTGTGAGGGATTTTTTTTCTTGCCAACTGCTATTGTATTAGTTGTCGATAATAAGTTTAAAATTTTACGAGCCCGCCTCGGATGGATAAAAATCGATATAAACGATGTGAAAAAAGATTTGGATGAAGTGACTGTTTATGGCATCTCTTCTGATTAATTTTTCATGGGTTTAGAGTTATTCCTTTAAAATAGAGGTATATTAGAAAAATTTAACCACATAACTTTCCTAGAGGCATTTGCACTTGTTTGGTGATAGTTTATCAAGATTTGTTAAAATAATTTGCATTTGTTTGGTGGTAGTATATGAAGATTTGTTGAAATAAGTGAATTTAATGAAATTGTTTAATTATTCTATTAAGTTAACGCAAGAAATAAAAAAAATATTCCTATTGTCTAATGTCCGACTCTGTGGCGCAACGGTAGCGCATCTGACACACCATCGGAAGGTTGCGTGTTCAAATCACGTCGGAGTCAAAAATATGGATACAGAATAATTTTTAACAAATTTGCATTTATTTTATTTAGTATTTTCAATTACAAAAAATATGAGTCTATTTAGTTTGTTCAAATAATTAATAAGGCGATTCATAGAACGATACAAAAAACGCCAAAGTTAAAAATTTTAGGCAAAGTATAAATTTACTGTAAATTGAATTGCTGTTTGATATTAAGAATGTTGCTCATCATACAAATCAAATGTCTCCTTCATATTAGAAATATTCATGCAAACGGTAGGTTTTACACATAAAAAAATTCACATGTTTTGAAATTGACGCCAATTGTATTAATTTGTTCATACATATTTTAAATATTTCTTAAATTACTATTTGAATGTTGAATACAACATTCTCATACAAATTTTAAAAAACCCAACAGTCCTCATTTTGACTACAAGTTGTTGTAAACAGGGACCGAAATAGAGATTTTTTTAAATTTTTGAAACTAGATTTCATTTTTGACATGAAATTTTTTATATGATTTGTAAGATAAAGATCACTTTAAGCCAATTATTTATTTTTCGATCCGTTGTTTTTATATTTAATATTGACAAAAAAAATGTGTTATAATATGACTAATTGATAACAATAATCATTATTTACGGTCCCTAGTTTTAAGCTTTTATTCAAAAAGAATAATTTAAGCTCTTGTTTTTAAAGACTAGATTAAAGCTTGTTGGCACAATATCAGCAATTGTGTTGAAATTTGTATGAGATTTTAAAGAACATTTTAAAAATTTGAAGGAAATAAATGGTATATTGATACATTTTTTTAAGCATGCCTTTATATACGTAGAATTTGGTTAGAGCTATCCAAAAGAGAACAAACATACTCGGAGTACAAGGATTAACCAAAATAAAGACACCAGAAAACCTTAGCATACTTTCCTTAAGCTTTTAAAGACGTTTTATATAATTTAATGAGGAAATACGTCGGCCGGGTAAAGAATCAAAGCGCCAAATCTTCATTTTGCTAAACATGTTGACTGCGTAGAAATACAACAACAAGAACAGATTTCGTCCTTTTCGAAAAGCAGCAAATTCCCCAACCACACTTAGGTCTGCTACGAGCCTCCTCACCAGTCCCATTTTATCGTTCATTTATATTTAAACTACTATCCTTCTATTGCCAGTTTACACCGCGCAGAGCAGTGCCATTAAACTATAGAAAAAGGACAAGCAATAGCAACGATTTATGTCGAAAAAAGAAATACGAGTAGAGGAACAAACGAATAAAGAAACAAAATTTTCAAAACACATAAAAAGGCAAAGGATGCCAAGATGGATGTCTAAGTACGCGAAGCACTAAGCACACCAACACAAAGAAAGAGCCGAGGCGTTTGCAATGTTGTTCATAGGAAGGGAAGATCCAACCCAGAGAGAGTAAACTTGGTTGGGTGGTCGGTTTTCGTTGCCTTTCGAATACAAGCTTAGTAAAGTTTTTTGTATTTCAGTTTTTGAACATTGAAGATACAAATTTAAAACTAAAAGCTAAGCTCACCCTGTTGTGGAATAGGGGTAGTTAAGAACAAAAGAATATTTTAGAGGACGCTTACCACAAGTTCGAATCCGGAATTTTAATAATACTGTAATGATGAAAATGGGAGCCTCTTTAAATGTACAAATGTAAACTTTTGCTTATCTTTATTTCTTTAATTTGAGAGAAACCGTTAAATGTTTAAGAAAAAAATGTATTTTCTATGAAGATGTAAGATTTGAAGCTTAATATTTTGGTTTTAAAGCAGATTAATAAAGAAAATATAGATAAAGTAAAGTTTAAAAATCTCGAAATTTACTTCATCTAATTAATATAACTAAAAAAATGTCGTTTCGAAAATTTTTCCATAACTTTTTATTTTCTCTATCTTTGACTAAAAATTTTTTGTTAGGATTTGGTAAACTAACATTATTAGAAAGACTTTAAAATGTTTTTGAAAATCATTTTACTGATTTATTGCTTGAATTACAACGGGCAAATGGGTTGAAATTTTAATATTTGTTTATATATTATTTTTTACGAATTTTAGAATCAAAAGATAAAACAGTATGAAAAAGGATAGTCGAAAGTATACTATTTACACGTTTTTCTTTTTTGGAAGAAGATGATCTGGGAGCTAGCTGTACCAGAATTGGAAAAATAGACTTAATTTTAAGTATATTAACCATTTTTGCATTACAACTACGGCGACCAAGCTTTCTGTAGTTGAGGCCGTTATTCTGTATGAGTTATTTAAAATATATACATAAAAATTCTGAAAATCATAAAAAATATAATTATAATCATACAGTCACCTTAAAAACTGTATTTTGGTGAAATTAAATTCCATAGAAATTTATGCTGCTTGACCAACAATTTGACGAAAAATTTGACTACGTAAAAACTGCTATATGTAAAAACCTTGTTAAAGCTAAAGATAATGCAAAATAAAACACAACAAGATACGGTCCACAGTTGATGCTGCTGTACTTTTTTTTAAAATCCACTAAATATACCCAAAATCATACACAAAACCAAAACGTTGGGGAACAACATTAGAAGACTTGGCTTATGTTATAATAATCGCTCCGAATGCAATGAAGATCTTCAACTTTTAAATAATTTCTTTCTCGATACTTCTGTTGCCCGCACCGATGATCTGTTTTCCTCTTTTAACATGACCATGCAACAAACATTCGAGTTCAAAACAGTTAATGAACTTGATGTTGGGAAATGTGTTTCGCAGATAAAATCTAATACAGTCGCAGAAGATGGCAGTCCCATCAAGTTCGTAATACTACCTTACATAATTAGTTCCCTTACGCACATTATAAATAGTTGCTTCATAACTTCTTCCTTTCCTGGCATGTGGAAAATTTCTACCGTTCTACCTGTCGCTAAAAAACAAAATCCCTCTGGTGCAAATGATTTTAGGCCGATAAGCATTTTTTACCATTGTCTAAAGTATGTGAAAAAATTATGGTTCAACAAATTGGCAAATATTTTTTTGAGAAAAAACTTTTCCCCCCATACTAGTCTGGTTTTAGGGCAAGACATGGGTGTCCTTCAGTTTGTGTTCAGTTCTTGTTTTCTTGACTTTTGCAAGGCCTTTGATAAAGGTTTTTTGATAGTGCTGTCAATCTTTTGTCTAATTATTTATGTAACAGAATTTAAAGAGTAAATGTCGGTCAAGGGTTTTCATAGTACTCAGTAGACAAAACTGTACTCAGTGGTGTCACACAAGGCTCCATTCTGGGTCCACTGCTATTCTCATGTTCATTAGCCTAGTGTTCATTAGCCTAGCATTAGTGTTGTATGAAATAAATTTGTGACACACATTTGCTTAAACAAAATATTTCAAAGCAAACCAATTTCAGGTTCATCCAAATAGTTTGATAAATTTTCAAATAACGATGAAAAAATAATGACTCAAGATTCATATCCAGGCATAAATTAATAATATATTCTTCCAGCGACTTAGGTAATGTATTATGTGACTCCTACCTAGAGATAAGAATAACAATTGTAACTGATTCCGGCTAGAATTACGATTTTTTAAATAGAAATTTAAAAATATTTGAAATCAGAAATGAAGTTATTTTAACTTTTAAAAACTCTTATTACAATTTCGATTTCCATGAAAAATCCTAAGAATCTTAAAATGGAAATTTTTCAATAACTATCTATTTTTTGAGTACTCATAATCGAAGTAATTATATCAAATTAGGTTCCGTGGTTTAGAACACACTCATATATTAGAATTAATAAAAAATGTATTTTTGCAAAGTATGCCGACGAAACATTGCTAGTTGGTTTATAAAAGTAATCAATCCTTTATTAAGCGATTACAGCGATCTTTCTCTCTGCGATGCTACCTCACTGCGATGCTACCGATCTTTCTCTCTGCGATGCTACCTCACTGCGATGCTACCGCACTTCCATTGAGCTATAGGACACGTTGATATTATTAAAGCGAAATATGTAAATGGATATATATTGCTCATTTTGTTAAATTTTTTGGGCAATTCCTATAAATATTAAACAATAAATTATGTTAGTCGCAGCCATAATAAAATATTGTCAGAACCATAACATATTAAAGTAGTAAGAAACATGGTAACTTGCTTACATCAACAATTGCATTATTGGAGTAACAATATCATCGGTAATACAATTATTTTGCAAGCATTGGTTTTATCACCACAAAAATATCGTTTTGCAGAAACGGTATATTTTTATTTTGACGTAGACCTACGTCTTACAGTGCGGTTTTTATCTCACTGCGGTCATTTTCACAAATATTTTCAAAGTGATATTTGGCATTTTGGGGTATACCTACAGCCTTAAATATTCATCGTACAAAGAAAAAAAAATGCTAAAATATCAGTTTGAGTGCGAATAAAACGAATATATAATAAAAGAGCAAAATCTAAAAAGAAAAAAATTCATATATTTGTATGAGAAATGCACAAGCTGCGTCAGTAGCTGCTTATGTTGTTTTAATGGTTGTTATTGTTGTTGTTGCTGCTTGTTGAGTTGCAATACAATAGAGAATACAGATGCATGTAGCTAGAGAGCCAGTATGTGGCTATAAAAAAAATGTACTACTACTAGCCAAGATTACCAGTTAAAATTTAAAACAATTCCGACAAAGAGTTACTTTTTTCACAGAAACATAAATTAAATACGACAAAAATTACCATGGTAAAGATAAAACAAAAAAGTTTTATATTATTTAATAATAAGTCGAATTATTTATATTATGCATTTATTTTTTCCATAATAAAAATTTATTTTCTTGGCTAAAATTTTAATTTATAATTACTTTTAAAATATACATATACTAGTATTCCCCGGCAGACGTTGTTCTGCCACAGACCGCCTTACTGCCATATACGAAACTGTCAAGAAATGCCAAATATATTCACCACTTTCAGTATAGCTGCCGTAAGTAACCATATGCACTAAATAACCAAATTTTAGTTGAATACTATCAAAACCGTGCGAAATATAGCATTTTTGTTGTTTTGCAAGCGGAAAAAAGGGGTGCGCCAAAATTATTTCCCTTAAACCATCTCGTAATCGAAACAAATCGACTGCTCAAATTTCAGCTCAACTAAGCTTAAGCCTGGCGAGCTTTGCTTCACTCGACGCTGACCCCCCGAAAAGTCAGTTCAACTAAAGTGGGACAGGCCTATTTTTAGTGCACTTGCCGAGTGGGTGTGGCTATATAGCGATAACGTCCTTTTTTAGTACAGTTGCCGAAAGTAACCATACAAATTTAAGTATCAAATGTTAGTCTTATACGGCCAAAACTGCTTGAAATATAGTATTTTCACTAATTTGGGTTTGGAAAAAGGAGGCGTGGAAACCAATTTTTTGTACTGTTATTGTTATACTGTTATACAGTAACCACACAAATCAAATTACCAAATTTTACATGATGTTTAATCCATTAATTAAACAAAACTTTGAATTACATTTAGTTTTAACCCACAAAACAAATAAACAAGAACAACAAATTCATCTCCAAAAATATCAAACGAAAACTTTTTATAAAACAAAAAAACATTTTACATGAATTTAATTGTGAGCTTTTTAGATCAGGTAAGTTTGAAAAAGGACAACAACAATAAATTTTTTTTTAATAATTTTTATTTAGAAAATGAAATGCTCTAAAATAGTTTTGAAAAATATAAATAAAAAAAACAGAATTTTTCTCTATTACTGTATAAAAAGGAATTCTACGTCTATACTTACGATGCTATCGAAACTGTGTCTTTTTTTTAAATAAAATAGCTGATGGAATAGGGTTAAACGGACCTTTGACTCGGATTCTGCTACCACAAAAACATATATCTACAGTGACACATATTCGTATAAACGCACTCTTAATATTAAATTTGCTACATTCTCTCTCTTTTATTAATGCATTATTCAAAACAAATTCAAACTCATATTGTTCACTAAACTAACGGAAATTTGTACTGAGTGCTAAAAGCTGTTTTCGTTGTTGTTGTTTTATATAAATCAGTTCAGTTTAAATATTTTACTAAAAACAAGTACACATTCCTTTAAACGCACCTGAATAAGGAGGTCGAAAATATATTAGTGGTTTAAAGAAATAAGTATTTGCTTGTATTTAATTAACAATTGGTAAGTTTTGTTTAATTCAAATGTAAAAATATTTTCTTAATGATATTTTTTTAAGATTTTATCAAAATGCCAAAGGGAAAATACCTCAATGACACAGAAAAAGTCCAAATCAACCTGTACCATAAAGAGGGTTATTCAAATCGGGAAATTGGGCGGAGACTAGGAAGATCAGAAGCAGTTGTCCGCTCTTTTTTAAAAAACGGTGTTAATTATGGAGTAAAAAAATCCACGAAAGGCAATCGAAAACTGAGTATTCGCCAAGTTAATCAAATTAGGAAGGAAGCCACCACAAGTTTTTTGAACTCAACTCAAATAAAAGAAAAATTAGATCTTCCAGTGACAACGAGGCACATTGCACACATTTTACGTAACTCAGATAACGTTAAATGGAAAAAACCGGTGAGCAAGCCTGTGTTGAAGCCGCATCACAAAAAGGCGCGCTTAGACTTCGCCCAAAAACACATGCAATGGTCAACTGAGTGGGACAATGTTGTGTTTTCCGACGAAAAAAAATTTAACTTAGATGGCCCAGACTCTTACAGCTGTTATTGGCATGGTTTGCGAAACAATGACGTACGTATGTCAAAAAAAAACTTTGGTGGTGGCAGCGTTATGGTGTGGGCGGCATTTTCATCTAGAGGTAAAGCAAATATCTGCTTTGTGCCGCCCAAAATGAATTCTAAAAAATACACGGAATTGTTGGATGATGCTCTCATTTCATTTTTGGATGATAAAATGGATGAAGACAGTATTTTTCAACAGGATAATGCTGCCATTCAGTTTCTAAAGAGGCATTAAAGTGGTTTGAAGAGCACAACATCCCACTTATGAAATGGCCTGCATGCAGTCCCGATTTGAATCCGGTGGAGAATCTTTGGGGATGCATATCACGCAAAATCTATGGACAAATAGCCCAAGGACACCTTTACAAAACCGTGCTAGAGCTCAAGTTGGCCATTAAGGAAGCTTGGGAAGATTTAGATCGTCAGTTGCTGGAAAATTTAGTGAAGTCGATGCCGAATCGTATATTTGAAGTTATAAATAAAAATGGTGGACCAATTAATTATTGAAAATTAAATAAATACCCATTCCTATTGAAAATTAAGTTGATGCGTTTAAACGAATATGTACTTGTTTTAAGTAAAATATTTAAACTGAAATGATTTATATAAAACAACAACAACGAAAACAGGTTTTTGCACTCAGTACAAATTTCCGTTAGTTTAGTAAACAATATGAGTTGGAATTTGTTTTGAGTAATGCATTAATAAAAGAGAGAGAAGGTAGCAAATTTAAAATTAAGAGTGCGTTTATACGAATATGTGTCACTGTAGTAAACATAATCTGATCCCCTAAGTGTTTTTTTTTTTGGCTATGTAATAAGTATGAATAATTTTTTATTTGCTCTTATGTATTATTTAAAAAGTTATTTTTATTTGTGTTATTTTGTAGGTGTCTTCACAAATCTACAAATTACAAAATTAATGTTTGCATTTAAAAAAAATATAGCCCCGAAACAAGAAATATTAGTATGTAATGTAAAAAATGAACATAAAAAAGTGATATATTTATTTACCGTGCCACGTTCAAAAAATAAACCACACCTAAAACGCTACACCAGACTCTATCGGCGCAGGGTAAAATATAAATAAAAAAACAGAATTTTTCTCTATTACTGTATAAAAAGGAATAAAATATAAATAAAAATATAAATAAAAAAAAAGAATTTTTCTCTATTACTGTATAAAAAGGAATTCTACGTCTATACTTACGATGCTATCGAAACTGTGTCTTTTTTTTAAATAAAATACCTGATGGAATAGGGTTAAACGGACCTTTGACTCGGATTCTGCTACCACAAAAACATATATCTAGTAAACATAATCTGATCCCCTAAGTGTTTTTTTTTTTGGCTATGTAATAAGTATGAATAATTTTTTATTTGCTCTTATGTATTATTTAAAAAGTTATTTTTATTTGTGTTATTTTGTAGGTGTCTTCACAAATCTACAAATTACAAAATTAATGTTTGCATTTAAAAAAAATATAGCCCCGAAACAAGAAATATTAGTATGTAATGTAAAAAATGAACATAAAAAAGTGATATATTTATTTACCGTGCCACGTTCAAAAAATAAACCACACCTAAAACGTTACACCAGACTCTATCGGCGCAGGGTAAAATATAAATAAAAAAACAGAATTTTTCTCTATTACTGTATAAAAAGGAATAAAATATAAATAAAAATATAAATAAAAAAAAAGAATTTTTCTCTATTACTGTATAAAAAGGAATTCTACGTCTATACTTACGATGCTATCGAAACTGTGTCTTTTTTTTAAATAAAATACCTGATGGAATAGGGTTAAACGGACCTTTGACTCGGATTCTGCTACCACAAAAACATATATCTAGTAAACATAATCTGATCCCCTAAGTGTTTTTTTTTTTGGCTATGTAATAAGTATGAATAATTTTTTATTTGCTCTTATGTATTATTTAAAAAGTTATTTTTATTTGTGTTATTTTGTAGGTGTCTTCACAAATCTACAAATTACAAAATTAATGTTTGCATTTAAAAAAAATATAGCCCCGAAACAAGAAATATTAGTATGTAATGTAAAAAATGAACATAAAAAAGTGATATATTTATTTACCGTGCCACGTTCAAAAAATAAACCACACCTAAAACGTTACACCAGACTCTATCGGCGCAGGGTAAAATATAAATAAAAAAACAGAATTTTTCTCTATTACTGTATAAAAAGGAATAAAATATAAATAAAAATATAAATAAAAAAAAAGAATTTTTCTCTATTACTGTATAAAAAGGAATTCTACGTCTATACTTACGATACTATCGAAACTGTGTCTTTGTTTTACATAAAATACCTGATGGAATGGGGTTAAACGGAGCTTTAACTCGAATTCTGCTACCACAAAAACATATATCTAGTAAACATAATCTGATCCCCTAAGTGTTTTTTTTTTGACTGTGTAATAAGTATGAATAATTTTTTACTTGCTCTTATGTATTATTTAAAAAGTTATTTTTATTTGTGCTATTTTGTAGGTGTCTTCACAAATCTACAAATTACAAAATTAATGTTTGCATTTAAAAAAAATATAGCCCCCAAACAAGAAATATTAGTATGTAATGTAAAAAAATGAACATAAAAAAGTGATATATTTATTTACCGTGCCACGTTCCAAAAATAAACCACACCAAAAACGTTACACCAGACTCTATCGGCGCAAGGTATATCAGCTAGTTTCTTTTAAAAAAAATAACTAAAAGTTTCAAATATAATTTTAATCGATAAACAAAATTTCCCTAATCTTCTTTAATTTTCATACGTATAGAATAAAATATAAACGATTATCTGGATTTTTTATGCTTAGAGCCTAGAATTTTCTTAGTTATGTATTTACTGCAGCAACAAATCATTCTATAGCTTCCTCTTTGCGCCATCTGGAGTTTAGTTCTTTGAGCAGCAATAAGTTGCTTTCTTACATTCTTCCAAGCTTTACGGAAGGCAGCAACACAATGTAGACAATTACAACAACTATACAGCGAATAAACATGCATAAGGAATGAAAAAATATCTTCTAATAAATTTACTTTATGTGTTCGCGTAACTGTTGAAGCTGTAAAATAAAGTTTTATACTTTTGCTAAGGGATGCACAGCAACCACCCAGCTGCCCTCGATTCTATTCCACTTGCCAACCAATACCATTAATATTATACAGCACAAGTACCCTTCCGCGCCTAACCTGTCTAATACAACATTTGGGTTTTCCTGCCCCCAAGCCCCAAACAACCGTCCACCAGTCCCCTCACCCACGCACTGCCTTAAAAAAATCCGCAATTCGAAGGCAAGGATGTCGCTTCGTAGTGATGTACTTAGGTTTTTTTTTGGAAAAAGGATTTTTGTATGTGTTTTTTAGAAAAATTTGAGTAAAAATACAAAATACGAAGAGAAAATGCCACAAACGCCGCGCCAACGACGATGCCGAGGAAGGTCGCAAAGTAGGGAAAAGTGAGACTTTTAAGGATGCGTTGCGTACGTACATCATTTGAGAATGCCATGCCAAATACCTATTCCACTCTTGTGGCGTAGGGGGAGAGTTGAGTGTGGAGATACATTCGGAGAAACGCCGAAAATGCGGGAAGCGAAGGCTAAACGCAACAAAAGCAAATCAAAGAACAAAAAAAAAAAAAAACAAAAAAACTGGGAAATAAAGAAACATGCAGAAAAAACTTGCATACATACGGTGGGTACGGTAGCGGGAATGCTGGTCTCGCCCCGCGATGCCGCGAGATGCTTGGCAAAAGTTGAGCGTTGAGAAAATTACGAAATGTTATTACAGCTTCGCAGTCGACTTTTTTGTTTGGAGCTGTTGTTGCTATTGTTGTTGTATATATACAATTAAAAATGTAAATCAGTCGTCTTTGTTCAGCGCTGCGCGCCCTTTTCCGTTGCCATTTTTGGGATGGGGTGGGGACTCTGATACTCAGGCCCAGGCTCTAGTTGAGGCACGAGTTCGACGCTAATGGCAATTTTTTTCTATATATTTAAGTTAGCTTGTGCCGAGTACATATTACATATTTATATTTATTTATTTCATGTTGCTCTCCGTTTTCCTTTTTTTTTTCGTTTTAAAGTTTAAAAATTTTAGGAACTAGAAGGGTGTTTCCGGCACCATTACCGTTAGTGCGTGGAGTGTTGTGCAGTGTGCGTTGCTTTTCGCGTATGTTGGCATGTAAGTAGATTTCCGAAATTTGAAAAAGGTGGAATATAATACTTTGACATACTGAAGGGGGGCTCAGAAGGGGCACATGTACATGTGCTATGCGTTCACATACTTTCAAACACTCACTAATACCGTACTATCTATATGTATACTTATATATACATTAAAAGTATATATATATATATGCATATATCTATGTTTATACCTACATGGCTTGCTCTAAAATCCCCCCACCCGCACTACGTAGCACTAAATATAAAAATTAGGAAAAGGGTAGTTTTTTATTTAATGCTTTTAATACATTGCGCCGTTATTGCGCTTCGGCATTTGCGGTACGGTACGGTGCGGTATTACCAGGGAGTTTTAATAAAGTTTTTCTTTGAGATTTTTTTTTCTGTTACTTGGTTGCGCCTCTTCTCATCTCTTTTTGCCTTATCAGCCTACGTGTCGTAATGTGCTTCACGTCATTTGCAATTTTTCATTTTAATTTTCATTACTATGTACTACCTTTGAGTTTTTTCTTCTACGGTTGGCAGTTGTTTTTTTTTTTCTAAAATTCCATACATGTACTTTGAAATTATGTAATGAGCGTATAAAATGTGAAAAACTTTTTTCGTAATTTTTCAATTTAGCAACGGAAATTGCCTTGGGAGTTGACATGTAGGTAAGGTGTAGTGCGTGGAGCTCCGCTTCGTGCCACGTCGTTTCTAATAATTAATTTAAAAGTTTTTCCTTGGTTTGGATTGAATATTATTAATACGCACTAATTAGGTCTTGGAAAAATGTCTGTGTGGTAAGTGGAGGTTGTCTAGGGTTAATCTAAAAAATAGTAATAATAATGCATTCTGAGTAGAAAGTTTTTTGAATGATCGACCGGATATCTTATCTGACTTAACAAGCGTTAGTTGTTACATTTTGTTTATTGAAATGGAAGCAAAAACTGAGTGCAGACTTTTCTTATTTAAGGAATATGTTTAAGGGATACTTTGGCAGTTTCAAATTTTCCGCATTGAATTTTCTACACACTGATAGTTAATGGAAAATAAACAATTCATTTATGTTTAGGTTTCCCTCTTTTCAAAACAACGACCTAGACCTGCTTATTTTTAGAACAAAGTCAAAAGTGCCCCTTACTGCCGGACAAATCGAAGAAATCGCAAGCTTTGCGAAATCTTGATTTTATTTTTTGCATGCATGAGCTAGTGGCATATGGATTTGACTGAAAATATCAAAATTTCCGTTATGCTAAGGGTGGTTGTCCACAGATTTAGAAGCGTATGAACACAGTTATTTCAAACATTAAGCCCAATATTTGCAATGTGTGTTAAATCAACAAGTGGTGGAATGTATCAGACATTTTGTTAAACACTCAAGGAAAAAAGAAGTGTTAAAACTCTTTAAACTGTACGACCACCAGATTGTGTTGACATTTTGTTGCTCTTCGACTTGAGTTGGATGGCAATAAAATCTGAAAATAAACAGTGAAGGAAAAAGGCTAAGACGGCGATTCGATGTCTCACTTAAGCTCATATGTGTATCTACACATATGCACACATCGTCATGAGGGGTGAGTATCCCTAAGAGTTTGTGTGAATTTCAGAGCGACCTTGACCTTTTTTAGTGTAATTGTAATTTTATGTGGATTATCAAGAAAGCCAAAGCAGACGATATCGTAAAACATCAAATGAGGGAGACACTTGAATACATACTCTCGCATATACGTTCATAAAATAATTTCCATTCGGGGAAACCCAATTCACAACCCATACAAACATGCTTCCACAGAGAAAGGACTTTCCCAAACGACCAACACCCCTGCCATTAACCACAAGAATGCAAACAGACACCGGAAGTCAGAGTCCAACACTTGAGAAAGTCAACCGGCATTCGTTTAGCCTCATTTGACGGAAAAGAACTTCTTCGTCAGACCATCTACTTGGCCAGACCATTTTACCACCCTTTCAATGTTTTTTCGCTTGAAAAGTTGGATTTTCTTAGTTAGACATTCGACGGTCTCAGTCGGGAAAGTGTGCCTTTGTGTGGGGGCGCTGTAGTAGGAGGTATATAAATGCTTGGCTGGTGTGAATTTGTGTTGCGTTGGCTTCCATGTGCTGTTAACCATAACAAGGACACTCGGCTGGCATTTCCACTGTCAATGCCAAAGTGAAAGTGTAGAAAACCGAAGCAAGAATGTGAATGTGGGCCAGTTGGGCGTATGATGCTTGGAAACACATAAAAACATTCAACAAAACGTGAGAGTCTCGCAGCTTAGTAAGGTCGCAACCTGTTGCACATTGTAGAACAAATTTTGATGTCTACGAAAGAAAGCGGTGAAGCTGTCTTGCCAATGATGAAATCGTTTATGGTGTTTAAATCTTTACAAAAATCCAAAAATATTGCTTACTTGGTTGCCGTATCGCATACACATTTTTTTATCCTATATTAACTTTGTCACTCCGCTTGTAACGGCCAAGAAAATAGACTAGTATTCCCCGGCAGACATTGTTCTGCCACAGACCGCCTTACTGCCATATACGAAACTGTCAAGAAATATTCACCACTTTCAGTATAGCTGCCGTAAGTAACCATATGCACTAAATAACCAAATTTAAGTCTGATACGATCAAAACCGTGCGAAATATAGCATTTTTGTTGTTTTGCAAGCGGAAAAAAGGGGTGCGCCAAAATTATTTCCCTTAAACCATCTCGTAATCGAAACAAATCGACTGCCCAAATTTCAGCTCAATTTAGCTTAAGCCTGGCGAACTTTGCTTCACTTGACGCAGACCCCCCGAAAAGTCAGTTTAACTAAAGTGAGACAGGCCTATTTTTAGTGCACTTGCCGAGAGTAACCATATGAACTAAATGAAAAAATTTTTGTCTAATACGTCCCAAACCGTTGAAATAAAAAATTTTCATTGGTTTGTGGGCGGTAAAAGGAGGGCGTGGAAATCAATTTTTAGTACAGTTGCTGACAGTAACCATACAAACTAAGCCAAAATTTTAGCTCAATCGACCCAGTAGTCAATTTTAATTATTTCTCAAAAAGTGGGTGTGGTTATATAGCGATAACGCTTTTTTTTAGTACAGTTGCCGAAAGTACCCATACAAATTTAAGTATCAAATGTTAGTCTTATACGGCCAAAACTGCTTGAAATATAGCATTTTAACTAATTTGTGTTTGGAAAAAGGGGGCATGGCAACTCATTTTTTGTACTGTTATTGACAGTAACCACACAAACAAAATTACCAAATTTAAGTCTTATACGACCGAAAACGTCTGAAATAAAGGATTTTCATTGATTTGTGTGCGGTAAAAGGAGGCGTGGAAACTCATTTTTAGTACAGTTGTGGACAGTAACCGTACAAACTAAATTGCAAAAATTTAGTCTTATACGAGTAGTTTTGGAGTCTATAGGCATCACACAGCTAGACACACATCATTTTGCTTTTTATATATATAGATATTGATTTGTGGGCGGTAAAAGTGGGCGTGACAACATTTATATATAGTGACGCCTCTTGCAGCACCTACACAGCAAATTTCTTTATAAAAATGTGTAGAACTCCGGAATTCCCATGATTTTGAAAAAGTGGGCGTATTTATATTGCGACCACGAACATTTTTTGTACAGTTACCGACAGTAACCGTCTGAAAAAATGACTAAATTTTAGTTTTTGACGATCTAAACCGTCTGATATATATCCTTTTTTGGTTGGTAATACGCCCCCTCATCTAATCGTTACCAAACCTCACAGGAACACTCAAAATGTTGCTTCAGTTTCCCTGAAAATTTCATAAAGATCGGTTCAGCAGTTTTGGAGTCTATACGTGATATAGCCACATACCCACATATCCACATACCCACATATATACATACATTTTTATATATACATATAAATATAGATTCGTGATCTGCATCAACTCCTGAGTCTAATAAGTCATGTCCGTCTAAGATCAAGATAATTGTCATACCTCTTTGGAGCGTCTTTACATAACTAAAATGGCTTCAGCGGTTTTGGAGTCTATACCCACATATCCACATACCCACACACCCACATACATACATCCAGTTTTATATATATATATAGATTCGTGATCTGCATCAACTCCTCAGTCTAATAAGTCATGTTCCTCTGTGATCAAGATAATTGTCATACCCTTGGAGCCTCTTTACCTAACTATAATGGCTTTACAATTAAATATGAACATTTCCACAGAAAAGTCTACCGTGACCAACAAATTAAAGCGTATTATAAACTTATTATTTGATGTAAGAGAAACATTTTCATTTTATTAATGTAAGCAATTTATACAAAAATTCATTTACCATGATTATCAAATCGTCTGCACTATTTCGCAAATGTAGTTTTTCTTTTTGGTAAATGTTTAGTAAATGTTTCGTAAACTTTTTTGTTTTTGTCAAAATGGAAGGTAAGGATAATGAAAAAATGATTAAGGCAAGGAAAGAAAAATATATTAAATTTGTTTCTTAATTACTAAAATACATAATAACTTAATTACCTAGTAACTTAATTACCCAATTAAAATACAATGGAAATGTAAGTAACGTAACTTCAGATCAAAAAGCTTAATAAAAAAATAGCCAGAGAAGGTTTTGAAATTTTATCACTTGAAAAATAAACTTATGTATTTTTAAACCCTTCTAAAAAAAGGTTGTATACAAAAAGTCTTCCCCAATTCAGAGAGTTTTGCTTATTTTGTAAGCTAAGTCAAAAATCACTTCCTTTTTTTGTAAGGCAACGCCAGCAAATATTTTTTGCCCATATCCTTACATCCTTAGGGTCGATTGTTGTCAGTGTTTTTAATAAATACAGTGCTACTTAATTATTACGCAAACATAAAAGAGCCTTTTTGAAAATTAGACATTTTCATTCTTTTTTTTTTTAATACTTTTTCGTATAAATCTTAAAATGGGCAATGCCCATTTATAAGCTTCCTTTTGAAAAATAAAGATTAAGTTCAAAAATGCCTGAAGTCAATTATAACTCAAGACCACGCCATCCTCCAATACAATACTGTATTAAAATAGTTAATAATTACAAAAGTTAATCTAATGGTTTAAAATTCTGCACATAAGCTTTAACCTTAAATATGAACTCTGATTTTGAAATTTGTACCCCATAACTTGCACTCTGATTATATTTTGTACATAATAACTCAAGACCACGCCATCCTCCAATACAAGGTTACTGTATCAAAACAGTTAATAATTTTTAACTCCACAAAAGTTAATCTAATGGTTTAAAATTCTGCACACAAGCTTAAACCTTCAATATGCTCTCTGATTGTGAAATTTGTACTACATGTCAAAGTGGTTTTATGAAATCAGTAGTCTTTTTAAATTTCTTAAAAATAATTACAAATCCTTCATATTTCATAAATTGGGCTTAACTCTATATCGCGCAATAATGCCAATTTTTTACCAAAAAATCTCTTAAACAGTCGTAAAAATTAATAAAAACATTTTTTGTTTTGAAATAAAACCGTTATTTATAAAATTATTTGCAAAAAGTTTTTTGTTGCAGAAATGAAGATTTACATATTTCAGTGAATATAACATTGCTTTTAATATAATAATTCATAATATATTAAGTGTAATAACTCACCAAAAAGCTTTGGATTTATTTTTAATTACTTACATTTTTTATTACAATTTTAGTCTTTTAAAAATATATCAAATTAAAAACTGTTGCCAAATGAAAAAAAACGCTGTTGCAACTAAAAAAAATTACTTTTGATTGATTTAATTTCTAATTGAAAAGTAAGAGTTATTTGGAATGTTCGTGAGTCATTTATAAGAATTTCAGCTTCATATTTTACAATTTGGGTTTAACTTTATATCACGCAATAACGCCAATTTCAATTTTTTACCTAAAAATCTCTTGAACAGTCGTTAAAATTAATAAAAACTTTATATGATTTAAATTCAAATTCTAAATGTTTGATAGTTTAAAATCGTTTATTGAGCTTAAGGTCAAAGTTAGAACAATTAATTGTTCTAACGAGTCTTTCCAAAGAAACAACAACAACAACAACAACAACAACAACAAGGTTTTTCAATATGAATAGGAAAAAATCACTAGCTGATCTTATTGCAATTTCGGCCCGGCTAAAGGCTTCATCAGAAATATTTGTGATACCCGTGCAAGCGCGCACTAACCACCGGGGCGATGAGATTTGAAGTGTCAATTTCTCAGATTTTCTCAATTTCATAATTTCACATTTGTTGTTGTATTTTTGCTTTAATTTAGTTTCTATGCTTATGTTATTATATGGAGTACAACAGCCTGCTGGAAGGCCTGTATTTAAATCATATAAAGTCAACATAATAAATATAGAGGTCATTTAGGAAAAAACTTTAATCAAATGGTAGAGCTTGATCAAACGGAAACAGCTAAAAAAAAAAAGGAGAAAAAATCTAAAAACAACTTCAGTAAACATGCTTTGTTAGTGGAGACTTCCAGCAGGCTGTTGGACTCCATATAATAACATAAGCATAGAGACTAAAGTAAAGCAAAAATACAACAACAAATGTGAAATTATGAAATTGAGAAAAACTGAGAAGTTGACACTTCAAATCTCATCGCCCCGGTAGTGCAGTGCGTTAGTGCGCGCTTGCACGGGTATCACAAAGATTTCTGATGAAGCCTTTAGCCGGGCCGAAATTGCAATAAGATCAGCTAGTGATTTTTTCCTTTTCATATTGAAAAACTTTGTTGTTGTTGTTGTTTCTTTGGAAAGATTCGTTAGAACAATTAATTGTTCTAACTTTGACCTTAAGCTCAATAAACGATTTTAAACTATCAAACAACTAGAATTTGTATTTAAAATCAAGTATGATTTAAACGATCAAACATTTAGAATTTGTATTTAAATCATAAAAAGTCAACATAATACATATGGAGGTCATTTAGGAAAAAACTTTTATTAATAAAAACAACTTTTGTTTTGAAATGAAATCTTTATTTATAAAATTATTTGAAAAAATTTTGTTGTTGCAGATATAAAGATTTACATATTTCAGTGAATATAACATTGCTTTTAATATAATAGTTCCTAATAAATTAAGTTAAATAACTCACCTAAAAGTTTTTGATGTATTTTTAATTATTTACACTTTTTATTACAATTTTAGTCTTTTAAAAATATATTAAATATATATCAAAACACAAACTGCTGCCAAATGCAAAAATAACGCTGTTGCGACTCAAAATAAAAAATTAATTTTGATTAATTTAATCTCTAATTGAAAAGTTAGATGAAAAGTTAATGATGGCATATTTTAATTACGATATTGTTTTTAATAATTCTAAAAAAAATAATATTTTTTAGAATTATATATAAGCTTAATGCCAATTAAGTTCATGAAGCAACAGGTTGCAACAACAATAAGTTCTTTGCAGAACAAACCACTAAGCAGACTAGACAGCTGTTTCGTTGATAGCTACATCAACTCATCAGTAGTCTTCTGTGGCTCCTGCAGTACCATCCACTTTGATAAGCTTATACTAACACCTTCTGTTTAATTAAAACAGAATTATGTGCTGTATGTCGCCTTTCAAAGCAATGTTTTTCTATTACTTTGTAAAAGCAAAGGTTCAAAAAAGCGACTGCATTGATTCTGCAAAGACTTGTTTGTTGTGCTCTTTGTTTACTTCTTTATCACGAATCAATCTAGGCTCCAACAGTTCGCTGGTATAAACCATAGAAGGCGTGAAGAAGGTTTTTTGAAAAAAGTTGTTTTATGTGTAGAGACATAATAACATAATAAGTTAGAGTTATTTGGAATGTTTGTGAGTCATTTATAAGAATTCGGACTTGATTTTTTTTCTTTGGGTGATTATTCTAGACCAATTTCTAAATGCTGCAGATCTGCAACACGGTGCGATATAGGGCTAACTTTTATTATGCCTTTTACGTTTGGAAGATGGTCAATTAAAACTTCACCTCCATAACTCCTATACAAAGTGACGCCAGCACAACAGCGAAACCTTGATAAATTCCACAAAAGTAAGTGCTTAAACGTGGTACGTAATAAATTTCATATTGAAAACATATTAAGATAAGGAATTTTCAATATTTTGGATAAAAACAACATTAACAAATTTTAATTAAACATAACAGAGTTTCAGCTCCTCTCCGCTCATTTTCTGATCAAAAAAGACTCATGGTCATGGCACACTAATTAGGTAGGGCCGGCGTTCTTACACAGTGTCTACACTTGCAATATTTTATTGCATGAGAACTGTGAAATTGAATTTCATGATATCCAGATTTCATGCTATAATATTTAGGGCTCTTATATTTAAATATCTCAAGAAATTTCTTTTTGGAATTGCTTGAAAGAGTTTATTAAAGCCATAATTTTTCCAATTCTTCCATTCATCATTCTATTTTATGTTTTTCACTTTTTTTAAGCTTTTGCAATATTTTTTGCTTGAAAAGTTCTTAAAAAAGCACACACTTGCATATTCTACTGAAAAATTACAGCTCATCTCATGAAATATATCTCAAGAAATATTTCAAGAGATAAATTTCATGATGTGAGCAATTTCATGCTATGAGCAGTCTACACTTGCGATATTGCTCATGAAATTCAATTTGATAGTTGGCATGCAATAAAATATTCCAAGTGTGGAAACTGTGTTAGTGCCCTCACGCGTCAAATAACAGTGGAAAATGAAAATGTTGAGTAGTTGTCAGAATGACGAAGATCGTAGAAACGTTAAATGAAATAAGAATTATTTCACTTTTTACAATTTATGTTTTCAAATTGTATAAAGTGCGGACACGTGTGTTAAGATTGTGTTAATTTGGGTGAAAATATTATAAAAACAGTGTAAATAAAACTATAAATGCCGAGGAAGTAGGGCACCCAATCCCGGGACCCCGGGATCTCAGACTTTTCATAGTCCCGACAGTCCCGGGATTGCACAAAGAATATGTTACAAATGGATCCGATATTTAATAGGGAATATCCGATATTTCTTCAGTGGGTATTTTAGAAGTAGAATTACGTCTTATGGTCCAGTTTTGGCAAAACAGGTTGTAAAATTGTTTGACCAAGTGCGGTTAATTTATTGAAGTAAAATCGTTTTATTCTAATTTTTATAGTTTTATTTTGACTATGTGACATGCATTGCATAATCACCATTTCTTTTGCTGTGTACTAGCTGCTTATCTGCGTTGCATGCGCTGCTGTGCCATGCGAGGCTAACTGGACCATTACAGCGTAGTTTGTGTGGGGATTATTTTAACAAATTTTTTCAAGTACATGTAAGGTTTTAAAAGTACAAAATATATGCCAAAATATCAGCTATGGGGCGAATGAGACGAATATCTAATTTTGGATTTTGTGATTTCTTTAATAAAGTCACAAAATAGCAAAATCTAAGAAAAAAAAATTCTGATTTTCGATGTTGTTATGGTTGTTGGGTTGCTTCGTGGAATCGTTGGATTGTTGTAATTAATATGTATGTAAAATTTACATATATAAATACATATCAGTTGCTTTCGTTTTTGTCGTTTATAGTTGTTCTTGTTAATCTTCAGCATTGCTTTTAGGAAGCAATTAATCGTAAGATTTATAAAATAAATAATACAGATGTATGCATGTAGCTACAAAAAATTGTATTACTGCTACTCATGTTTACATATGCAGAGTAAAACATTCGCGATGATCGTTGTGCTATGAAAACTACGTTAATTTTTTAAATATAATAAAATCGAATTGATTATTGGATATATTATTATATTTATTCTATTTGAAAACTTTAAAACATATTAAAACAATTTTTGCTAAAATTTAAAGTTAAGATTTCATTTAAAATATATATAAATTCCTTACTGCAGGAAACAAAATAAATTTATAGTTTAATAATAAATATTTATTTCCATTTTTTAAACATAACATTGAATAATTACATGTTATTGAATAATGTTACAACAAATTCATCACCAAAAAAAATCAAACAAAGAATAATGATACAAATTAAATTTGTTGTTAAATCATACACTGAGAATAAAAACATACTTAAAAATTAAACCAAAAATTTAAAAACGTAAATTTAACGCATTTGCGTTTCCACAACACAAAATTTAACTCATTACTCCTTATATACACTGAGAAAAACAACATACTTTTGAATTAAAAGAAGAAAATTTTAAATTCAGATTTAGCACATTTGCGTATCTTACAAAACACAATTTAAGACAAGAGTGTTTAATTTTCCACTGTAAAATCATTTATAATTGTTTGTATAATTTTATATTATTTCCTTGCAAAAACAAAAATACGTCGCCATCTGAGAATTAAAAAATTATGGTCAGAAGAATCATTGACTCTTTTTGCCTGATACTTGAGACCAAGCTGAAAAAAAACTGAATTGGTTTTACAAATATTGAACCAATATATTAATATTTAAAATATTTTAAACCGCTATAAAACGCAAACTTCATTGGATGGAGTTAAAATTTAGTATTTGAGGGGTCCTAGGGGTCGCTTTTTACAAATCTGACGTCAAAAATCGAAAAAATTAACAAATGGCATCGAAAAAAAATTGGGTTTAATTAAATTGTTCTTAATATAAGAGGAATATTTTAAAATATTTGTTTTCAATCTTTAAGTTTTTGTTTTACATTTTGCTTACATAAATGCTTTTAGACCTAAAATGTTTGGTGTAAAAGTTTATTTTAAAATATTGTTTTAAAAATAAACTTAATTAAAATTTAACTTTTAAAGCATTTGTGTTTAACTTAAATTAAATTATTTCAAGGTCTATTTCGGAAACAAATTCGTTTAATATGAACACAATTTTATTGAATTTTAGCACATATTTCCTTGCAAATGAATTAAAAAACTACGTGCAGTACAATTGACCAGACAATTGAGACCAAGCTAAAAACCCCTATTTTACATATGATAGTTTGAAAATATTTTTTAATTGGTTTTACAAATATTTAACATTACACATGAATGAAATATGTGATATAATTAAGTGAAATTGTGTTCATACTAAAACAATGTTTTTAAACATACTTGTATAGTAAACATTTAAAGTTTAAAACATTTATTTAAAAAACAAAATTTAAAACAAAAACTTTAATATTGAAAGCAAATACTTAAAAAAAATAATTTTAAAATATTGTTCTTAAGAACATAAATATTAAATAATAAATTAAGAACAATTCAAAAAAATTATTAAAAAACCCGAAAGGGTTAAATGAAAATGTTTCAAGCTCTATTTCAAAAACGAATTCGTTTAACATGAACACAATTTCATGAAATTTTAACACACATTTCTCTCAGTGAATTAATTTAGACAGTAAAATTTTTTAAATATTTTGGAAAAATATATTTGAAAAAATTTTTTTCTTTCTATATACATAAAAATCAAAACACTGTCAGTCTGTGTGATGGCTATAGATTCCAAAACTACTGGACAGATAGACCTGAAATCGGCATCGATTTGTATCAGGTGCAAGATGGTTTAGGAAAAGTTTTTGCCACACTCCCTTTTTACGCCCCTCCCCCCTCACTAAATAATAATGCTATATTTTAGTCGGTTTGGGTCGTATAAGACTAAAATTTGGTAATTTAGTTATTATTGTTACTGTCAGCAACTGCACTAAAAATTGTTTTCCACGCCCCACAAATCAGTGAAAACGCTATATTTCAGGTGGTTTCGGTATAAGACTAAAATTTAGTAATTTAGTTTGTACGGTTACTTAAGGCTAAAAATGGGCGTAGTCGATTTATATCCACGCCCACTTTTTGATAAATCATTATAGTTGACTACTGGGCCGATTGAGCTAAAATTTTAGCTTAAATTGTATGGTTATTGTCAGCAACTGTACTAAAAATTGGCTTCTACGTCTCCTTTTACAGCCCACAAACCAGTGAAAATGTTGTATTTGAGACGGTTCAGATCGTATTAGACTACAATTTTTTAATTTAGTTCAAATTGTTGCTTTCGACAACTATACTAAAAATGATGAATATATTTGGCACTTCTTGGCATTTTCGTATATGACAGTAAGGCTGTCTGTGGCATGACAACGTCTGCCGGGGAATACCTGTTGCTGTATAAAAAGAAGTTCTACGTCTACACTAACGATACTATCGAAACTGTGTCTTTTTTATTAAGTTATATATCGAATACAGTACATCAAAAGTGGACTGAATAGGGCTTATATACAAAGATCTTTTATGAAAACTTGACGACAAGCTGCATTTAATATAATCGTATCGCCTGGCAAAATATTAAAGACTCTTCCTAGAACTCTTAACAATAGTTCATGTGAATTTCGTTTAATCGAAAAAAGCAAAATATTATGGTTTGCGGCATACTTTGCAAAATAATGAAACTCTTATCAGCTATTCATGACGATTTTATTAATAGTTTAGGTAAGCTGGGCATTTTCTTGCACTATAATGTTGCACTGGGATATTCAACATAAATATTTAAAGTTTTGATGGTTTGTTTTCTTACCTTTTAATTAAGGTATAAATAGTTTAAATATCTTTTTGATTTTTATTTAAACACATGTTTTCTTGTCCCGTGCACAGCTCTGAATTTTCACTGATGACAGTTAATATAAACACCTTTGTTGGTACCAAAAATGGGCGGCATGCCACTCCTAACTTCCGTATGGGCTAATGTGTAAAATTGGGTGTTTGATAAACATATGATTTATGTGGTAAGACTGAGAAAGTTGTGAACGAAACCACTCCTCCCTTCTCAAAAATTACTTTTTCATAAGTTAAATGTTGAGATGGAAGAAATAAAAATTAGTTTATGACTTAGTTTAAGAATAAATTAGAATAAAATTTAAAAAAAACATAATTTTTGTACGTATTTTGCTTATATTCCTTGTTATATAAACAATGCTTAATTTATTAAATCCAGTTCGTAAATACAAATAGTTATAATTAAAAATAAACATAATAAACCTTCATATAAAGCTTCATTAAAAGATAGTGGCATTGGCTTGTTTTCATCACCTTTTATGATTTTTTTTATCATTGAAGCTTTACATGGATCACCTATTAATTGCTTAAGCACTATTGCTAAGTCAACATTAGCAAATGTTGGCATTAGCTGCCATCATCATCAAATTTGTATTGCTTGCTGTGCTCATACTTAAATCAGATGCTGCCTTCCTTTTTGCCCATTCTTATTTTTGGCTAAGCTGAATACAGGGCTGCTCACCGTTTCTTGGGTTTCTATCACATTTAATTACTGTTTGTGTATTTAACCAATCTTTATACTTCCCTTTAAATCCTGTTTTATTTCGTGATACTGTACTCTATCTTTGTGTCAAACTAGTATTTACATTTTTCGCTGTTTTAGAAATAATGTTTATTAAATCGTTTGAAACGCGTATTTTTTGTTGCAGCAGACTTAAAAAATAACTTTATAATGCCTTTTCCTTTGCCTTGCATGATGAACGTACATCTTCGCTTCACACGTTGTACATACCTGCATTTTGAAAATGGTAGGTGTCTAGAATAAAACATACCAAAAATTTAACTTCCGCAAAGTTCCGCAAACTATATTAGTATTTTTTAGTTTAAAATTCTTCGCCCTACATCACTGTACCAATATCTTTTTATTTCTAGGTGTTTCAAAAAAGTTCTAGCTCTCCGAAATTTAAGATTTTTCTTATGTCTTTATTTTAAGTTTTGTCGTAAATAATAAATTTTTATCTAACTATCACAAATTTTTCTAAAGAATACGATTTTATCTTCATTCTTTAATTTTTTTAAATACAGCTTCAAAAAATACCGAATTTAGTTTTATTTATAACAAAAACTCAACAATTTATACAGACAAATTCTATTCGCACACAAGCGGAACTGATATTTGAAGTTTTCGCGAAATTTTATATCCTAAACCAATTGAGAGCGACCTTTTTTTTCATTTTAATTCTAAGGAGGCCCAAATACAATACATTTGATAAAAATAAGAAATCAATATTCGGGTTAAGGCCTAAAGTAAAATTATGCTGAAATAACATTTAATGATCACCAAAGCCAAAAGTGGTGCCAAGGATTTAAAATATTTTGTAATAGCCTAACACAGAGCAAAGAAAAGATAACTGCAAAAAAATACTATCAAAAGTGACAATCAAAAACCGACAGTCAACTATCAACTTAACTGATTTCACTCCTGGTTTTGTTTTAATTTTTTATTATATAATAGCTTTGTCAAGCGGCATCGATTATATTTAACTTTTGCACTTTTAAAAATTTGTGATATTCCTTCATAAAATCAAACTTTAAGATACCAAGATCAAGATTTAAAATTTTTTCTTTCTTGCTTACAGAGATACAAACTTTTCGATAACTTCATCAAAATCAATGTTTGTCTCTCAAATCAATTAACCTCTTCGGCTTCAATGGATAAAATTGAGAGGTCTGTAATTCTTGACTTCCCCATTGTAGACCGTAAATGATTTTTAGTTAATTCAAATTTGGAAAAGCTTCTTTCGCATGAACCAACAGATATGAAATCGTTAAAAATAATTTTAAACCAAGTGTTAGATTCGGGTACGACTCTTCAAATACCCATTCATAAATACATTTTCAAAAATCCATTGAGGTCCAGTTTATATGTGTTTCGAAAGCAATGTCTGCAGCTTTAAGGTGCCTACTTAGCCGTGATATTTTAATCGTACACTCTTTTCCATTGACCTCATCATGAACTTTGTCCAATCTTTGTATTCAAATGTGGAGTCAGCAAGCTCGAGGATTGCTTAAAATACATTTTACATTTCTTGTATTGATTTTATTCTGCTCTGAAGTTCTGAATAAAGCCTATTCACTATCCACACTCTCTGATTTACAACTTATATTATATACTTTACTGACCGCTTCCAAAAAACCATTACATACTTTAAGTTCCTATTTAGTAACGTAAAAGCATTCATATAGCAAAACTTTATTTTATATGAAACAATTATGGCATCAGTTCAATTATTACTCTATATAAAATATATGAATATTTTTTATTAATATTTATGATAATCTTTGCATCCACACCAAACATTATATATATATTTTAAATTTGTTTTAATTGATACGAACGCGTTGTATGGAATGCTTTCCTATAATTTTGCACCCGTTTACATCTGCAATGAAAGAGTGCAGTCAATATAATAAGTTCAATCATAGGTATTGAAAAAAGATACATATATACTTTGGTATTCAATTATACGTTCCTATAAAAGCAAATTTATTATTATACAAGAAATCTTACATTATAATACAGATTTATGTTTGAAAAATTATTTTTGTCAATTTTGCACCCCATCTGCCGGTGTACCCTGGGTGGACTGCCCCCTTGCTACGCTACTGGCCAAGTGTATTGCCACCCTATCAGTTTTTATACATCGATTTTGAAGTAAACAATAATTATATTACTTTTAGCTATATTGACAATGAAATTATATGTAGAATGTATAGTTTTTGTTAGTTTTCTAAGAAAATTAGCGCGTTGTGACAACTAAAAGGCGTCTCATGCAAAAATAGCGTATATGTTCAGATATACGGCATTGCAAGAAAGTTTTATTTAAAATAATGGAAGTTTGAATGAATTAAAATTCATACAAAAATTAAAACTGTCTGGAAAACAGTCAAAAGGAAAAATTATGTAGATTTTTTAAAATTTGCAGTTCTTGATGCGAATAAAGGCGACTTGACACAGCTATAGTTCAAATTTTGTTTTTGGAAAATGTAAAAATGTAAGAAAAAAGAAGATATCGTAGTATGTATTATGCATATGTATTTTTTGCAAAATAATCTGTTTTCTGTTGGAAATTAAAAAAAAAATTTTCAAATTTTCTTTAGATTAATAACAAGCTTGGAAAATTAATACTTTTAGAACCCAAAAATATATGTGCAAAGTTCCATTATCCCTTTCAGAACGAGATGCATCGATTGTGCGGGTAACTTTTAGTCTAAATATCTTTGCTTCTATTTCACGAATGTTTATTAATTTTACTTGAATCGATTTCGCAGGTTATTGTTTATGTTTGCCTTTAATATTGTTTAGCTGTAAGTTTTGTCGTTTCTTAAATTTGTTGTTTTTTCATTTGCTTAAATACTAATAGCGCAATTTTAGTGAAGTTGACACATTTTAACTTAAAAAATAACATATTTTAAAACCTCAAATGATTTGACATTTGATGTAAAAAAATATTTTCAGTACAAACTTTCGTTTCTTGAAAATCCTTGAAGGATATATGAAAATATCAAAATTTAGGATTTGAATATGTTTTCATATCTTATAAAGACCATTTACTCCAAAAAATCATAAAAAAATTCTCAGTAGCTTAGCGTCAGGTCTGAAAGGTCATAATCCTGTATATACCTCGCCTTATCAACACAATATAGTTTAGGTTGCATTTAGATTAATTCGCACACAGCCTTAATAACCGGTAGAAAACACGTTGTTTTAAGAACTTCATTTCTAAAAGGGCTTCCTTCTGTCAATTTTTAATATTTTTTTTTCTAGTGCCAGCCTAAGCTGCACTCATAATGATTAATAATACTCTTGGTTTTTATTTTTCAGATAAATAGAAAAGTCAAAATCTACAACACCGCCCATGCCCCTTTTCCTAGAGAGCGTCTCATTGAGAGCCATTCTAAATAAGATTAACAATTTTTTAAATTAAAAAAATTATTTTTTTTATGATGAATTAGTGTTATAAGGTCTATTTAAAATTTTAATATCGTTGTTTAATATTTTAACTTTTTGAAAAAATCCTTAAAATACCTTAAATGTTCGAGTGCTAGACCACCGGCCTTGCCTTAAGTGCCTATGAACATTTATGTCTGAATTCGCAATTAAAACCAACACCTAAAACAATTGGCATCTTGTGATAATTTTCAACCCGTTCAATGAAACCTTACTACTTTTGTAGTTTGGATAGTTAATGCACAATGGGTCTGTTCGAAAATGCATCATAAACAAAATGTTGGGCCCACTTTGCAGCACTGCAAACGTCAAACATTCTAAAATGTAATTTTTTATCAAGCGTAACTCATCATTCGCATCAAAAAATGCACGCTGCAATTTGGACGCTTAAAAAATGCTAGCTGTGCGTACAGGGCTGCCAATATTCGAAGCGCCCATTTTATTTTTAAATAAATCAAAGAAACCACAATTTTTTGTCTGTTGGTCATAAATATCATTTAATTGGGTTCAAGTAGATTTGCTTACATTATTTCTTGAATATGATGTCTCGCAAATGGCCTCTACGACATATTGTGCCCGTTTTGCAGCATTTTCCATGGTTTTCTTCAACATTTCGATGGGAATGGCGGTTATTTCTTGACGGATGTTGGTTTTCAGCTCTTCTAGGGTCTTTGGCTTGTTGACGTAAACCTTTGATTTCAAATAACCCCACAAAAAGAAGTCTGGAGGCGTTAAATCTGGTGATCTTGGCGGCCAATCGAAATCACCATTTTTTGACATCAAACGGCCAGGGAACAATTGCTTCAAAAAATCGATTGTAGTGCGGCTTGTGTGTGGTGGCGCGCCGTCTTGTTGAAACCAGTAGTGCCTGATACGCTTTCGACGAACGATTGGCATGAAAAAATTGTTTATCATATCGCGATAATGCTCCTGATTGACAGTAACTCTGTGGCCATTATCTTCTTCGAAAAAGAACGGCCCAATGAGCATTTTAGCACAAACGCCGCACCAAACAGTGACTTTTGCATCGTGAAGAGGTACCTCTTGAATCTCTTGTGGATTTTCAGTGGCATAAATACGGCAATTTTGTTTGTTTACCGTTCCGTTCAACTGAAAATGAGCTTCATCGCTCATTGAGTGAGTTTTCACTATTGACTTGTTTTGTTGAATGTAAATTTCAACAATTTTAGAGCGTTCGCGTGGCGTGTACTGTTCCATTGTAAGCATTTGCTTGGAATGACGCTTCAAACGCGGTATGTCATTAGTCGATTTGGCATCACTGCGGAAAGTTACAGTGTTGCCAGATGGGCGCTTCGAATATTGACAACCCTGTATACTGCAAATCGTGATGCATTTCCAAATAGACCCAATGCTTTTGATCGATTATTGTGATCTGCTGCATCATAGTTTCACGTATTCACAATAGAATATGTAGAATAGCTAATGCACAATCCTTTAATATTTTCTTGTCATATACTCAACATAGCTTCAGTTAATACTTATCATTGAATGAATCACATCGAGACATAAAGGATTTTAGAGTAGTGGTTAGTGTGTAAGATTTGGATTCTCAATCGAAATGGTGCGAGTTCGATTGTCACTGCTTACAAAGAAATATTTTTAATTTTATATCCTCTTGTTGTAATAGACGTAAGTAAAATAACAGCAACAATTCTAAGAAAAAGGTGTACGGAAAAAAGTGTCGTTTTTGAGATTTCACTCAAGCAAATCACAAAACGAGTCGTAAAAAGCTTCGCTACAAAAAGAAGCACGTATTTATAAAGAAGCTTTGATGAGACAGCGCCACAGAGCAACACTTTATTTTTCCAATTGATTGAGGCTAGAAAATTGTTTGGCTGTTTAAATAAAACGAGCTAATTATTTATACACTTGCTGTCAAGCAAGTTCCAGCTGAATATAAAAGATATGTCAGTTTACGTCATCTTTTTCGTTCATCGTTCAGCTTCATCGTTTTTTTTTTGACACTCGATTAGACCTTAGTTTAGATTTATTGTTTTTCAGCGATCATCAACTATTATGAAGGGAGATTTTAGACAAAAAATTTTTTAAAATCAAATGTTTTTTTTAATTGATTATTTGTGTACAACTGGGAATCTGGGGGCGAACCTTTACAATGTAACATGTCTGACTGTCTCAACCTGGCGAGGCCAGCATAATCTTTGTGAAATTGCCTCAAGTCGACTTAAACCTCCACGTGGTGTTTCCTGGGCAACGTCAAAACTGACAACCGTTAGTTTGGCGGCTAATCTGAGCGGCGGGCCCATCTAGGCTTAAAATATGTTGTGCGTCGGGTTTGAAGCCCACCCGTAAAAACCCATTTCAATGAAAACACAAAAGAATAGAAGAGAATTGATCCCCAACTCTGATGACGACTACCGCAAACGAAAAACTGATAACGATTTACGGATATGCACCTGGAACTTCCGAACCCTTAATTGGGAAGGTGCCTCTATCCAACTGACTGTCTTGGAAAGATACAAAGCAGATATAACTGCTATCCAAAAAAAGCGTTGGAAGGGACAGGGTTGCATTCGGCATGCACCCTGTGATATCTACTACAGCGGCCATGCGGAGAAGCAAGAGTTTGGATGCGGATTTGTAGTTGGCAAGAGACTACGGCCCTGCGATTCACACCTGTGAACGAACGACTTGCCATAATCCGCATCAAGGTTAAATTTTTTAATATAAGCCTAATATGTGCGCACGCTCCGACAGAAGACAAAGACGATGAGATCAAGGAAATTTTCTACGAGCGCCTTGGAAATGTTTACGAGCGCTGCCCTCGTCACGACGTAAAAATCGTGCTTGGTGACTTCAACGCTAAGGTGGGCAAGGAAAATATTTTTGGTCCAACAGTCGGAAAGTTCAGCCTCCACGACAACACCTCCGATAACGGAATGAGGCTGATTGACTTCGCCGCAGCACGAAATATGGTCGTAAGTAGCACTAGATTCAAGCATCTCAATATTCATAAAGCCACCTGGATGTCCCCTGATCAAAAAACCAAAAATCAAATTGATCACGTTTTGATCGACGGAAGGCACTCTTCCAGTGTATTGGATGTACGCACGATCCGTGGTGCAAACATTGACTCGGATCACTATCTTTTTGCAGCCAAGATCCGTACACGTCTGTGCGCAGCTAAGAATACACGCAACCCTACACAGAGAAAGCTAGACGTCGACAAGCTGCAATCGAAACAGACAGCCGATGCTTTCGCCACTCAACTCTCACTCCTGTTTCAAGGCACTCCTCGAATCGATGATATATTCGCGCAGTGAACACACATTTCCAACTCCATGCGTGCGGCTGCTGAAGAGGTGATTGGGTACCACCGCCCTCGCTGAAACCAGTGGTACGAACAGGAGTGTCACGACGCCGCTGCAGAGAAAGACGCCGCCAACAAAGCCACGCTGCAGTCGGTTGTAACGCGTGCTGCTAAGGAGCGATAGAAAGAAAAGAGGAGGGAAGAGAGACGTATTTTCAGGCGAAAAAAAGAAAAGCGAGAGCAGGAAAAGATTGAGATGTATGGTGACAGAAATGAGGTCCGACAATTTTTCAAAAAAATAAGACGCCTTGCCGATGGTTTTAAAATCGGGGCCTCTTCCTGTAAGGATGAAAACGGGAATCTAGTGATAGATGTCCAGAGTACACTGACGTTATGGAGGAAACACTTCTCTAGACTTCTAAATGGCGACGCTGACAACAATCCCGCCAATAGAGATGATATTCCGGAAACCCCAATTTCGGATGACAGTGTCGAGGTACCTCTGCCCGACTATGATGAAGTTCTGACAGCTATAGCTTGGCTTAATAATAACAAAGTTGCGGGAGCTGATGGCTTACCTGCTGAGCTGTTTAAGAACGGAGGCGATGCATTAAATGCATTCACGAGCTTCTATGCAGAATATGGTCGGAAGAATGCTTTCTGAACGATTCGAATCTCAGTGTGCTCTGCCCAATCCACAAGAAAGGCGATCCCACTATCTGTGCCAATTACCGTGGGATAAGCCTTCTTAATATCGCATATAAGGTCCTGTCGAGTGTTTTATGTAAAAGATTGAAGCCCATTGTAAACGAACTGATCTTATCAGTGTGGCTTCAGACCTGGAAAGTCCACCATCGACCAGATTTTCATGCTGCAACAAATCCTGGAGAAGACTTAAGAAAAACAAGTCGACACACACCATCTTTTTGTCGACTACAAAGCCGCCTTCGACAGCCCAATAAGGAAGCACCTGTACTCCACCATGTCTGAATTTGATATTCCTGTAAAACTAATACTACTTTGCAGGATGACACTGAGCAACACCAGCAGCGCAGTTAAAATTGGGAAGGACCTCTCTCCACCATTTGTTACCAAATGAGGTTTCAGACAAGGTGATTCCTTATCGTGCGACTTTTTCAACCTAATGATGGAAAAGATCATCCGAGCTGCTGATCTGAGACGTAGTGGCACAATATTCTACAAGAGTGTTATGCTGCTTGCGTATGCTGATGACATCGATATCATTGGCCATAATACGCGCGAAATCAGTGCAGCATTTTCCAGATTAGAAAGAGAGTCAAGTCGAATGGGTCTGGCAGTGAATGCAGATAAGACGAAATACTTGGTGTCAACAAACAAACAGTCCCAGCGTCTTGGAACCCACGTTACCGTTGACAATACCTCCTTCGAGGTTGTGAAGGACTTCGTTTATCTGGGATCCAGCATAAACTCAACCAACGACATCAGCATTGAGTTCAAACGAAGAATAACTCTTGCCAACAGGTGTTACTTTGGGCTCAGTAGGCAATTGAGAAGCAGAGCCCTCTCTCGAAGAACGAAAATCACGCTATATAAATCGCTCATCATGCCCGTCCTACTTTACGCATCACAAACCTGGACGCTGAGCAGTTTAGATGAAAAGACTTTAGGAGCATTCGAGAGAAAGATTCTTCGTAAGATCTACGGACCAATCTGCGTCAATGGCGAGTACCGAATACGGTGGAATGATGAACTGTATGAGCTGTACGCTGACATCGACATAGTCAAGCGCATTAAAATCGAGCGGCTTCGCTGGCTTGGTCATGTTCAGCGCATGAAAGACGATGCTCCAGTGAAGAAAACATTCGATTCGGTACCCAGCGGCGGTCAACGCAGAAGAGGACGACCGCATCTTCGTTGGAAAGACCAAGTAGAGGACAACCTGACGAAGCTTGGAATTTCCAGCTGGCGCCAGCAAGCGAAAGACAGAAATGGCTGGCGCAAATTCTGAGATGAGGCCAAGACCGACATACGGTTATAGCGCCAACTAAGTAAGTAAGTAAGTATTAGTGTACAACTTATTCACATGAATCCCGCCTATGATTCAGATTCTCTTACAGCTTTAACTAAGCACAGTAACTTTTAACGCGTTTTTCTTGAAACATACTTTTTCAAACCGACCACATTACTGCAAACAAGCAAATCTACCGATTTTATATTTGTTTGTAATGTAATGTAATTCAACACATCTTTCACCAAAATAAGTGTCTTTGGAAAATTTGTCCAGTTATTACACGCAACAATATGGTAAAAAATGACGTAAATTTGTAAACTTTTTTTCCATGCTTCATAATTTTCTTAGTTTTCCATATTTTTCTTTCATTTTGGTAAAAGTTTTGCATTCAAGGGTCTGTTTTCGAATGCATTTTTTCGTTTTTGCTCAGACGATCTGGAACCGAGCTATGATGTGGCCTGATTTTCATATTTTTTTTTAAACACATCAACCCCAGTGCCATCTTTATAAATAAAAAATACATGTAAAAAAAAAATATTGAAGTAAAAAATACTTATACTGATGATGTAAAATAAATATGCGAAATAAACCACTGGCACCATAACTTATGTAAAATGTTACTATTTTTAAATACATTGAACAAGAAACTACTCTTGTAACACCACCACAATTGCAATAAACCTTATGTAAAACTTACTTCGTATCTCATGATTAATCGTGATGGTGTTTGTAAAAATATTACAAAAAATTCAAAACCAGAAAATATTTACTTACATATATTAGACGGTGCTACTGCTTCACTTAAATTCTGCTTGCTAAAATATTTCTACATTTTTCAGCCTAATTTCAATAATCCTTAAAACTATTTCATATCTACACAAAATCAATCATATCCTTCGAATTTCTTGCTTATGAGTTACAATGAAATTCTTCGGGCATAAATACTGAATATATAGTAAATATATTCATAAAAATGATATTGACCAAAGCTTTTAATAAAATTATTATGCAATGGTGCATATTATGCAATCAAACACAATTTTAAACAAAAATTATATTCATAAATTATGTAAAACTATAATACCTATATAACTATAATAAATAATAAAACCTAAAATCCGGATAAAATCACACATACTAAAACGAGTGGACCCACCATTTCTAGGAAGCGCTTCAAAAAATTTGTCAGCAGAGACTAATCTTTTTTATCTCTAAGAGACTTATTTTTCTTGTTTTGCGCCCCAGATAACATAATTTTTTTTTAAAATAATTTTTTTATTTTTATGCCAAGAGTGCCTTATACAATGAAATTAATTACGCGGCACAGATTGAAACAAGAAATGAAATTAATTTAAGTTTAATTAACTACACTGAAAAAAAATTAACAAATCCTACTTGAACTGAAATTTTACCGTCAACAAACTCAAATATAAAGAAAACTTTAAAAGTCAATTATTTCTTATATATCAAATAGAAATCAAATTTTGTTTAGAGAAAATATGAACTGGCAGAAATGACGCAAACAATCCAATAGAAACAAGATCACACAACAACGTGACAATTTTGAGAACTTATTTGAAATGTTGATGCATTTAAATAAACAATAAAACACGCATTCAAATACTTGTTTATGTGTGAAGTGGCCATCTTACAATAAAAAAAAAAGGAAAGAAATAATATATATTCATTGTATATCGCTCATTCTCTTAAATAACGTTACAACTCAAAAAACTTATTTTTCGGGAGAAGTATTTTAAGTTTTTAACTGACAGGAAATTGCTCCATTTTATCCAAAATATCACTATTAACACAATATATGCCACTAGTTTTGAATTAGTTGAATCCATACATCATAAAACTACAAAAGGAGTCTGATATATAGCCATTTTTATGTAAGTAAATTTTAAATATAAAGGTGAAGTAATTACAAAATCTTGTCTCACGCAGAAAATAAAAAAGATATCGTTACCAAAATTACTATTCAATACGACTTAAGCATGAATACATTTACTCCTGAACAACGTTTATTAATTGTGGAAACTTACTAGCAAAATCAGTCTTCAGTTAGAGAATGTTGACTGTAGAGTAAGAACAATCGATTCGTCGCCGATCTTGAATTTGTCGAAATTTGAAAATTAAAACCACAGAATGGACCATTTAAGAGTTAGTCGTGAGCAACATTTGAACAAAATAATTTTTAAACATTGAGTTGTAGAAACCGAACTATCATTTCAAATAAAGATTTGCATTCATACATTGATTTTTATGTATTTTGTTTAGAAAAAAAGTAGGAAGCTCTTATTGGATCACCCTTTAGTATGAGTCATTGTAGGACAAATGTTTCCGTGTATTTAATTTAATTTGTACGTTTTTAGACTCTGACGTTATTCAAGAAAATGAGGGATGTGACCATATTGCTGTAGTAGGAAGCTGATACGTCTTCTTAAAGGAAAAGCATGTCGAAATGACTAATATTCAATGCATGAGATAGAAGTGCAGCATTTTGCTTAGGTTTGTTTCTCAGCATCAAATGGGAAAAGTCACATACACCAGCTACCAGGAGATACCTTTTTTGGCGTCATGGAATCCCGTTACCACTTTGCTATCTTGAGTGCACACTAAATCATATTCCATGTTACCGAGTTACGACCATTATTCGTGATCAAACCAAATCTTACTGACAAACTATATCTTAAATCTTAAACTAAAAATATACTTACCACTCAATGATAGTTTCCATTTAAACAGACACAATTAAACATTCTTATTCAAATTAATAACATTATTTAAATAAGGTGCTGAGACAATATTATCAGTAAGGAGATTTTCGTGAAGGAAACTTTTCTAATTATATAAGCAATCCATGTACTTACCTTTTGTAAGTTGTTATTCTCTAGTATATTTGGAGATACTTTTCTCTTTTTTTAAGTTGGTTTATCTTTGCAAGGAGTGTCTTTTTATTTAAATCTGTACTTAATATTTTTCTTTTAATTTTGGGAAGATTCGGCTTAGGCATTAGCTTTGACGTTCCATTTTTGATTGTTTGTTTTTTTTAAATGTTAATGTTTTTTTTTAAATGTTAACAGTTGCCTTGGATTTCTTTTTCACATATTCACATAGATAAACGTTTGACAAAGTTCAGTGTTTGTTCTTATATATAGCTCTTTAAATGGCTGTTTTATAAATTTTCACTTAGAATTACATTACATATTTTTTCAAGTTTTTATTTAAATTTTCACAAGACTATTTTTCCAAGCCAAAGTTGGAAAGTTTTTTAGAAATTGCTCCGAATGAAAGTTCAACACGACCAATCCAAAAGCTTTCTGTTCTTCGTCTAAATGGATCTGCATTATCCCAAAATAATTTCGGCAAAGTTTTTTGGGTCTCGAAGCAAAGTCGAGCAGAGGAGAGCGGATCCGTGCGTAACAACGATATTGTTGTGTTGCGTTGCGTTTTGAATGTGTGCGAGTTGTTAAATCGGATATGGCGAGCATTGGATGCACTCGCTGTTGTTGCAAGCTTGCGTTAATTTAGTTCGTCATATAAAAATTTTGTTCTTTTTTTGTTTTGCTGTATTTATTTGCACTCCGTCCACAAATTTCACTTGAAACACACGTCAACACACGCCCTTCCCTCTCTATATTATTATCACAACATTTTCGCTCACTCACTCCAACTCACTCCGACTTGCACTGAACTCAACTCGAATCGCCTCAGACTCAAGTGTGTTGCACAAGGCGCGCTTATCATCCGCTGCTCGTTTGGCTATATTTGTCCTCTATCGACATTCGGGCGTCGCTCGCTCTTCAAAACTGAGGAAATAAAAAATAAACAAAATAAAAACCATCGAAACCCCAAAAAATTAAATAAATCGGCCCAAAAGTGCAAAAAGACAAAACACAACAAAGCAGCAGCAAAGGATAAAAGTAAAAAAAAATGCCCAACAAAAATGCTCAGCCAGGGAGTGTGACCAGGTAAAGTGAAGAGGGGAGCAGTCTTCACATGGTGGACAGGTCGCTGTTAGTGCTGCACTAGCACTGCATAAGCATTTGACCGACTTCGATCGTCAGCGTCAACGGAAGCGTCAACGGCAATAACAGCTTCGGCGTCGGCTTCAAAACCTACGTTATCCCGCTCCGGCGCAGCGCATGCAACGCATAGTAGCCACTAAAATTTTGTGCAATAAATAAAAATTTTACTCCAAAAAAGAATAAAGGAAAACAACGTGTAATTCACCAAAATGAATGCGAACAAATGCACAAACACCAGTTGCTGGAACCCACAGAACGGCGAAGGGTCGAGGGTAGGATGGAGCCTTAATATGTGTGCGTGCGTTCGACGACGTGTGCAGGCGTGTGTGTGCATAGAACGTGTGTGCGATGCGTTGGTCGTTTTTTCGGCCGCCTAACACACACGCATACGAACGCACGCATAGGATGATATTCGGTTTTTTTGGTTGGCTACCAAAGTCGCAAAAAACATAACAAAAAATTCAAAAAGAACCATTTTTTCAAAACAGCCCCTATCTCCAGTCCGTTGTTGCCTTGTCAACCCCAATCATACTCGTAGTAGCAGCCAACAATGGAGCAGATTGCACTCATGCCTGCACTTTAACTGTTGCAGGCGATCAAGCGCTCAATTTAGAACTGGATATTCTTTGTATCCCATAGATACAATTGCATATTGCCTATGTGGGAAAGCAAAAAGAGATTTACAAACATGCCGTTTTGCCCCACTGTGCCATGTTGATGCTAATAATATGTAGTGATGTATGCCCACAATAACGGTGCAAACTGCACGCAATGCAATAATAAGCAAACTTTTTCAAATCACCCAATGTAGGCCCACCGAAATATAAAAATATCAAAAATAAAATAACAACACTCGCTATTCACTCATTCTCTCTCGCTCTACTGGATTTGCTCTCCTGCTCACCTACTTTGTCACAAATGACCAAGCCAAATCCATGATTTTTTCGTTGCTTCCCTTTTGCATTCGCACTGTTTAAATACATTGACATTGAATGCAAAATCACGGGAAGGCGAAGGAGGCAACACTGTAGCACGAAGTGCTGCGCCGATGCCGACGTTAATGTTCAGAAAAAATAAAAAATTTAAACTTTGTTCCCCTATTTTTATTTCTGCTATTTTATTAAACATGTTTCATCATACATCCACACATCTCATCCCTTCGCACGCATTACAAAAACCTTCCCAATAAAACCCCAATCGATGCACAGGCAAGCATGGATGCAAACATTCGCCAGTGCGTGCGCCACGTAGCGCCTGTAGGCCTGCAGTTAACCCCTACAGTGATGGGGTGGCGAGAAATAAGCAAGGCCGCGAACGACGAAAAAAAATGTGAAAACAAACGCAAAAGAGGGACAAACATTTTTTTAAATAAAAATAAAAATGAAAATAGAACACTGAAATTATTAAAAAAATCCGCTAAAATAACACACGCACACCACATATGTGTGTGTTGGTGAAGGTGGGTGGTAGCAGGCGTCACTTTCTAATGAGCGAGTAGGACTGTTTTTTTCTTTCTAGTGGGCTTGTGTTAAACGCATTGTTTCTAGATGGACATATTCGATGGATGCAGCATTAACTCAAACGTATACACACACACCTTTGTTTATGTGTACGCTTAGCGCCTATGAGCGGTGGCATGAAAGAGTGCTTGTTTTGCATTAACTATATATAAATATTTTTTACTTTTTTTAGTTGTTATTAAATTTTTTTATAACTTTTTTAAATCTTGTAATTCTTATAAATTTATTTATTATAAATTAAGTTTATAATTACACCGTGACTCAGTATTCTTTCCACATGAAAATATCGATAGTTACGCACTTCTCATGAAAGTTAGGCCCATAAAAATTATATATAAATTGTAAAACTGTATAAATTGTTTTAAATACAAACTAGTTGCTAAGACCGCGATGTTTTTTGGAATTGCCAAAAATTTATATTTAATAAGAGACCCCTTGTTCAGTCTCGTCCTAGTTTTTTCGAACTATATGCATTAATGCCGTGTCGGTCTCTCGTCTACTACCCTTTCCCGAAAGTATTTCGCTATGTGTTAACCCCTAAGCTAGCTGGAATTTTTTAACTGCATGTTTATGTAAAACGAAACGAACGTTGATATATCAAAAAGTATTGTTGCTAGTTTCTTTCACGACGTTCAGTCTTCGTTTCGTTTTACATAAACATGCAGAAAAATAGTGGCTTTTTTTGGCAAGAAATCACTTTTTGTATGGGCAAGTTTTTTGTATCTAATTGTCTAAAACAAAAAAAAAAAAAACCAAAACTAAAGCTGCAATAATGGTTACTAACAATAGCTGTGTTTTTTTTTATAAGCAAGTTGTAAAAAACGACCGCTTATTGTATGAAAAGTCACTTCATACTTTCTTAAATAAGCGACTTTCTATACAATAAGTGATCGTTTTTTACAACTCGCTTAGAAAAAAACACAGCTATTATAAAAACCTTTGAGAAGTCTGTTCGTTCGGGGTGACCTTTTTTGAATAGATTTCGAAGCTATTTCGATTTAAATCGCCATAACTACGCCATTTATTGTCCGATTTTCGACGTTTGACCACCGCACAGAGGGTATTTGCTACTATACGATAGTTGGGTTTTTGCTACTATACGATACCTTCAAACTAATAAAGAGCCATTTATTGTCCGATTTTCGACGTTTGACCACCGCACAGAGGGTTTTTGCTACTATACGATGAGTTGGGTTTTAGCTACTATACGATACCTTCAAACTAATAAAGAGTTAATAAAATTGTAAAACTCTGTTTATTTTTTTAGTGATATATAATCTAAGAAATTATTAAAAGAAAAACGAAAATAATTTTTAAATGCTGATTTGATATATTTGAAATACTATTATTTTCTTTTAATTTGAAGAGGGAACGATATGACAACTTCCTTTAAGATTTATATTGATCGAACGGATGAGTAACTTTGGTTAATTCAATAATGTTGTGTTAAAAAAAAAATTACCCTTAGGTGTTGTGTGGCACCTAAGGGTATTCAGTCGGCTAAACTACCCCCTCATCAAAATGGCCTTCGTACGCTCCTGGCCATGCCCCATTGTCTGAAGACGATTGTTCATAGCCGAAAAAAAACCTACGAAAATTAACAATAAACTAGTGGCTTTAATCATTTTGAGCCTCTTAAGTTCTTGGTTAGAGCAATAATGTTTTTATAATTTATCTATTTTTTGCCGACCAATCTTTGATATATTAACAAAAGTACACAAGTACTTTACATAACTTATCGTATCAAAATAAAAGAGAATAATTTTATCTTCTCAATTATTGACAGCTTAAAATTTTCCAATAAAAATAAGACACCAGAAGCAATAGAATTTTGTTTAGAAAAAAGCATTGCTCTCATGACTGGCTTGTTGTTGGTATGCTTTTTCGTAAAACAAAATAAGTCAGTAATTCTTACTTAGAACTTGCCCAATACCGTACCTGAACGTACATCCTCGCGATTTCAAATAGATCATTCATAACGCTCCCATTCGTCTTGTATTTCACAGGACAGTTCTGTTTTTCTTTCAACTTTAAATTTCGTCCTGCGAAATTGTAATGTGTTTTTTGCTAGACGTCCTGTAAATCTTAAAAATTTTGTCTATTTGTCCTGTTTTTAGCGAAAAAAGAGATAGGAGCGTTAATCATGCATAATAAAACAACGCAGCCAGAACGTTCAATAAAAAAAAATAATCTAAAAATTGCTTTAAATACCTTTGTATGTTCTATACAAACATTTGGAAAATGATGAAATATTTGTCGTTCGGAATTAAATTTTTTTTTCTTTTAATGTTTTTAATTTAACCTTTGTTCTTTACCCTAAATAACACAAAAGTTCTTTAACTTAGTATATTTTCCCTTTACAAAAGTCAACTTGTATGATCTGACTACTGTTTTAACCAAAACCACAACTGGAATAATTTTCTATCGGATGGTGAAAACCACATCGAAATCTATTCATTGATTTCGAAGTATCCGATTTTAAATTATTTAAAACTACATAATCCGACATAACTACATAAGCCCTCTTTTATTCAACATGATGACGATTTTTCAATATTCGAAATACTACTTTCTGGCAAAAGCGCAGAAGAGTCGGAGTTTTTTAAAAATAAGAGAAGACATTTAAAAAATGAATTGTTTTTTGTCAATTTTTGCTTCCAAACATGTTTTAAATATGTGTTTGTTTTTGTTTCAATGAATTCTTATTTTTTAATAGTGAAATGTGCGTTTTTTATTAAAGGCGAAGTAATGGTAAACTGAAGTAAGAGTTCAAAAATATTTTAACCATTCTAGGGTTAAAGGTTAACTCAAAATTAACGAAATAATCCTTAAAAAAAATAAATTCTCGTCTTTTATTAATAGCCTCTTTTAAAAGTTTGTTATCTTAAAAAAAGACAATAGTTGCTTGTTTATTATTCTTTAAAAAAAATGTTATGGATAGAGAATTTTTTAAGAATTTTCCCTTGAAAACTTATTTTCTTATTCTCTGTACTATTAATTTTTCAATTATACATAAAGAAATTTCAGTGAATAGTAATAGAGTGTAGCTTCTTTTGCTATAGTTTTTGTCTTAAAAAAAAGTTTTTTGACGAAGACCTGTTTCATATTTCCCCAGGTGTTAAACATTTTCATCCACTATGCTAAATAATTTTACAATTTTTAAAGAAGTATTTTTCATGAGTTGTTGAATGAGTTTTATAGGCTTTCGACAAAAGACATGGCCATCACCCTTACTTTTCCCTACTATTTCTTAGCTTTATTTCTACTACTATTTTCTAATAAGTATGGAATACAAGGATTAGGGCAAGTCTTTTATTTATTAATATTTTGAATATTGTTGCATTCAATTAACGTTTGGTTATTCTGACAGAATAACTTAAAGTTGTCATTAAAGTGCTGAAATAATACCAGCAAATTAGAACCGTTCCTTCTTAAGTTGTTAAAATTTTTTTTTACATTTTTAATAGCCTTCTTAATGGCCTAACCAAAAGCAATGAGACGTGCAGGAGCGAAAGAACTTGACAAACACTCAAATTTTTTAATAACTTTGGTTTGGTAAAAATACACTATAATTTTCCGTTGATATGTGTGCTTAGGCTATATTCGAAAACAAGCGATTGTTATCAATTTAAAGAGCTGAAAAATCAATACTTTTTCATTTTCTTCAAGCTTCTATCAGCTTGTTAACAAGAATGGCAGCATTCAGCGCAGACAACTGTTGTGAACTGTAATGGTAGCGCTACCTTAGTTTTGTTTTGATGTTTTTCTCTGAATGTGTTGCTACTCTACAAGTCAGAAGTTAGATTCAATTTAATTTTTATGTAAATTTAATTCAATTGCAAAGGTTTCTCACCATTCTGCATTTATTAATTTAACAGCGTCAGTAACAGCATCTGACAGTTAAGTAAACAGTTGTGTTCATGTAACATAGAATATGTTCGCTCGATTAAAAGGCGTTCGCTACTTTATCAGCTTTAGTTAGCGCTACCAAATATGTACCATTCAGCGAATTTTTACACAACAGTTGCCAACTGTTGTCTGCGCTGAATGCGGCCAATAACGATACCAGAAATCAGAAAAAAACCATTGTAAATATTTTTTACAAGATAGACATTTTGCATTTTAGCCGTTGCACCATTTTTGAAGCACCAATTTTTGACTCAAAAATATTTTCTTTTTGTACAATATATAAATAAATTTACTTAAAATTTCAATAACGTAACGAACACCTGTTAAATTTTCAGTATATTTTTCTTCAGACATCATTTTTCACAAGATATTGCTTTCTCTTTTTACCGCTCATTGTTTAAGATCTGAAAAATCCGAAAAAGAGAGTGTTTTTCAAAACAATACAATATAATAACACTGTAATTGTATAAGACCCGTAGGTTTTTGTTATTTATAAAGTTAAACATGCTTAAATGGTGTTTGTATGATAACGTTCTCCCAACACTTTCAACGTGAGGTGAAAGTTATAATTCACTCTAATCATACTCGTAGTTGTTTTAGATGCAGTCAAAAATTTTGTTGCAAAGAGTTTAATGGATTTATTTATAAAGTGTTCATAAAGTAGTATTTTGCGATCGGGCACCCAAAGTTTGAAATATTTCAGATATTACAAAATTTGCATTTTTGAAACCCTTTAACTTTTCATCGATATGTCACATACATCGATTTTTTCATAACCTTCTGTTGGCCCTATGTACGGCCATGGACACGGCTTTAGCCGTAATTTTGAGCGTATTATAATGAACAAAAATTAACTTAATAAGATATAACCATGTCTCAGTGCCGGATTAACACTTTGAATGTTTAATTATAAGAAACCTTTTTTTTTGTAAATTATTCTGTATTGATCATTGTTTGACCCTCATTGACCCTCATTAATTAACACACTAAAGCTTAATGAATGATGAGTGCAACATTTTCGTGCAGTTCACATAGAAATCGTTAAACCATATATAAACATAGCAAGTATGTGTCGTATTATCGCAGTACCAAAGCAAGTTATACATAATTTCAACTTATTATAACTGAAATCAGGCGAATTAAAGTACTGCAATATCAAATTTGTACCCGAGCAACGTTGTAGATAATGAGGGTTCAAACCCCCTATCCCCTTAGCAATCCTGAATATTTTTTTTATATTTAATAAAAGCACATATATTCCAATTTTTAATTTTGCCAAAACATGATGATAAATTGAAAATTTAGTTAGGTTAGCAAATATTCAGTTAAATATATTACAATATAAATATATTACTTTATTTTTGTCGTTATATTGTTGCTAACGTGCTAACGTTTGCAGAACGTATGCGTATAAATTGAACAAAATTATTCGAAACTAGGCATGAAAATTAAAATGATAACACCGTAAGACAGCACTTTTCACACACGAAGTAAACCATATACACGTGAAACTAGAGGGAAAGGATAGTAAAACTGCGTTCTCACATTTTCTTTATAACGTCAGGTTTTGTTTTAAAATTACTTTTAAGTTACAAGGCGTGTTTGTTTAAAAAAATGTATTTAAATACCTTCCAAACATAACAATATGGATATCATATGAAAGAAGATAATTTATAAAAAAAATACGCAGTGATAATACATCCATACCAAATATATGAATTAGTTTAATTTACTTATGTTTGATTTGAAAATTTATGAAAATAATTTTCAATTTGTGTAAAGTTAAAAAAAAATTAGATTACTTTTAATACCAAACCGAAAATGATTTTTTGTTTTTTTAAAATTGATTGTTCTCTTTCATTTGATACCCATATTGTAATGTTTGAATATTTTAAAGTATTTAAATAAATTTTTCTAGACAAACACATGTGTTGTTACTTCAAAGTCCTTTTAAAAAAAATTCGTGACGTTCATGAGAAAAATTTAGAATACACGGTTTATTTCGTGTGTGAAATTTTGTTCCGATAATTGTGGTACGGACAAGGTTGCCAGCCAAAATTCGTAACAATTCCCACGAAAATTACCTTTTTCCCAAAGTCACTTAAATTAAATACCACCAAAATTCCCATGGTAAAGGTAAACAAAAAAATTCCCACAGCAATTAAAAAATACCAAAAAAAAATCCCACGATCAGTTAAAATTACCACAAAAATACCACGCGTTTTAAAAATACCACCAAAAATCCCGTATGCATATAAAAATCCCACAAAAAATCCCATACGCATTAAAAAATACCACGAAAAATCCCATGTGTATATAAGAAATTTTAAAAAGTTTAGAAATACCAGAAATTTTTGCATTTAAATAAGCAGAAATAAATAGACACGTCGATAGTTAAAAATTTTGCATTTATTGTCTTTGTTTCAAAACTATAACAAATAAATAACCCAAGTAGAATTTTGCGACCACAGGTTACTTAATATACATTTTTTTAAATGATGAAGTTGCAGAGATACTGATTTGGATAATATTTTATGGAAAATGTTTGTAAAAATTCCTATTTGTAAAAATTCCTATTCTTAAATAAAGCCTTCAATGTGACTTTCCTTTTTAATACTATTTTACCACTAGGTCACGGAATGTTGTAACGATTTATCAAGTTTTACCTTTAAAAAATGCATCACTCAACTATTGAATAATAACTTAAGAAGTTATCATTTTGTAACGATTAAATAATTGCGACCCAAGTGTAGGCTCTTTGTATTTAAAATGGTGTCCGCACATTATTATTATATTTTCCTAACAATAAACATGGAATTGCTTTTATATTGTATTGTTAAGCTTTTCAACTATGTTTTATTGATTGCTTACATTAAAAACTATTCCTGAAATTTGTGTACAATACTTTCTTCACAAAACTTTTTAAAACATTTTTTATTAATATATGAAATTATTAAAAAATTTCTGAATTTAGATTGCGCTTAAATTTTTAAGAAGTTTTGGCTGTTTTTTACCGAAAATCTTCTTTCCCATTTACATTTAGCTCCAAAAAATATCCAAAACACCTAATGTTATGTTGTACTCTTATATTTTATATAAATTCTAATTATAAAATAATTTATAATAATTATGGCTGTAAACAAAATTGGCAACTCTATAATGCATTTATACTAAAATGTAATAAGTAACTTCAAAGTAGTTTTTACTAAAACAATGTCGGCATTGTGTTGCACCACTTTCGAAAAATAGGGATCTCTGTAACGTAACCAATACATAACATCATGTCAATGTTGACACAAAAATAAACGCTACGACGTCGCTGCAACCCAAATATGGACCATCAGTTCTAGTTGGGAACATACAAATTGTTTCACATAAAGTTAATTGTTACACATATCACATGTTTTCGTCTTATATTTGAGATCGTGAATTTTATTTGTATGTATCCATTTAATAATTTCTAAAACGATAGTATGCTTATAAAAGTAAAGTAATAAAAAATAAACAAAATAAAATAAAAATATTGTTTTCAAAAATATTTGTGGTTTGTGAGGTGATAAGCAATTCATTTTAACACAACATGACTTTTCAAAAATTTAGGTACTTATTTCTAATATCAAATAATAAAAGTGACTTCAGAATAAAAAATAACCATAATAAAATATGTATACAGTTTTCAAAGATATTTGTGCTTTGTGAAGTGATAAACAGTGAATTTAACACAATATGATTTTTCAAAAAATTAGGCACTTATTTCTAATATAAAATAATGTCAGTGACTTCAAAAATATAAAATAAACAAAATAAATTAAATATTAGTTTTCAAAGATATTTGTGTTTTACATATTTCTCATATAAAATAATATACATAAGTGACTTCAGAAATAAAAAATTAACAAAATAAAATAAATATAAATTTTTTATGGCAACTGTTATTTAATTTTGATTTTAACAGATAATTGCTGAATATTGGATTCGATAAGTAAACTTGCAAATATTGTCTATTATTGTTTTAGTAGTCTTATATATTTCACTTTTTTTGGACTTTTAAAATTATTTTTGTAAGCTTAACGCTTGCATGCAGAACTGTGAAATTTTCAGAAAGGTCAGAATTTTAAGTTTAGAATTTTTTTCAGAAAAGAATGCGCTATTCGTTTTTATGCAATTTTGTGATGTCAACTTGTTGTTAAAACAAATATGTAATTTATTCATTTATATTAAGAGTAAGTTCGAAAAAATGTACAGCGTAAACTTATAGCTTTACTCTACTGTATATATACGTCGATCATCTAATACTATGATTAAGATTTTGCTTAATAAAAGTGAAAAAAACTTTTTAAGAAAAAATTCCCAAATTCCCATGCAATTAAAAAATACCACGCTGAAAAAAAATACCATGGGAATTCCCAAAAAAAAAATTCCCAAGACCAATTAAAAATTACCACGAATGGGATTTTTCCCACAATACTGGCAACCTTGGGTACGGTGTAATGAGAGTTGCTATCCTTTTCTTAATTTGTTAATTAACTTAACGTTAAAGTGCATTTCATTGGCACATTTATCAGTTGCACAATTTCTTGAGCTGTATGTGATCATGATACAAAAACTACAGATAAAGTATTGCGCATATCCGCCATCTTTGCTGTGACGTGCAAGGTGCTCATTGGTTGCAACGTAGTCACAATTTATTCATAGGGTGTAAAGATTTTAAAATGCCTAAATTTCTTATGAAAACTTGTTTTACTGAAATGAAATAAATATTGTTAAATAAAGCACTTGTCCAAAATAAATTTTTTAGTACTGTTTGTGAAAAAAATTGCATATTTTGTAGGGGTTTTTTTCTCCCCTTTTTACCGATTTACACTAAGAGCGGCTATGTTGCTTGATGTGCTTGACAGAATTTTGACTGTTTCTTCGTTTTCATTTTGCTATCTTCGTCTCTTTTTGGCATTTCCTTTTGAATGTATTCATCAAGTTGAACGAGCACCAATGACGAGGTGCTCAGTAAATGTTGTTCGTTGCGCCGGGAATACTTTATCTGTAATTCTGTGTATCATGTGATTATAGTCAAGTGCTTACAAGAACTTTTTACCTCAAATTCTATCCGTGACACTTCGTCTCAAGCAAACGAATAAATATGCGTAGTTACGAGCCCAGAATTTTTGGTTGCAGTTCATTTAAGGACCCATTAAATTTTTTTTTAGCGAAAAAAAACCCTACAATAAAAATTTTATTTTAACCTTTGTATACACGCGCGTTGGCCTGTCAGACCGACGACTTTCGTTTGCCTTTCTATAAAACTTTTGTTTGGTATGTTTTCACACAATCTTATCAAACAGTTAACTTAATATTAAGGTGAAGTTTTACTAAAAGACAACTAAAATGGCTTATGCACTTTCAGTCGGACAGACCGTGCATAAAATTTGGAAGCGATCTTAAGCATAGTTTTTAAGTAAAGCTGTCCACCGGTATCAATCAGCACTTTTCTCTCGAAAAGTTTTCACATCGCGTTTAAAGTTTAGAAGTAATAAGGTACAGTACAGTTTCTTCGGACGTTTATGCTTATAACTACAACAATTTTTATTCAATTGACCTAAAACTTTCTGAGAATATTTTAACAATGAATACACTCCGAAAATGTAAAAAAATTGATTTTTGGTCGCCGAAAATCTTCAATGGGCTCTTAATACATAAACTATTTTCATTTACGCCAATTCTGACAACACAGTTGTTTGTCAGAATGTTTTGAACATATTAATCGTGTTATCAAAACTTTGGAAAATTTTCGGAAGAACGATAAAGAAGCATTTAAAAATATATTTAATAAAACTGAGACATGCTTTTTTTAACTTGGGATGGACAAAAGTAAGCCTCGTTTATCAAGATGCGATGTAGTGGCAGAAACAGCAGAGAATTTTTATCGAATTAAACTTTACAATAAAATGCAATTCCGATTTCCAAATCACTTTCAAATAATTGCAAATATTTAAAATATATGTTCTTCAAAAATAAATAGATAACTAAGTTAAATATTAAATCTTTCCAAACTGATATAAGAGACTTATATCCAAATAAAATAGATATAGAAAAGTTGGGAGCCGAACTTGTGCTATGGAAATCTAAATGGACCAACAAAAGAAATGAGAAATTCAACAGCTCTTGAAACACTTTTTTCACACTCGCAATTTTACAAAATTCTGGAAATAATTAAAACTCTGCCTTGTGGTACAGATTCCATCAAACGTTCCTTTTGAACATTAAAGTGTTTAACAAATTGGCCTCTAAATGCTAATAGAGCGGAACATCTTATTGGCTTAGCGCTATTAAATATGCATAAGAATATTTCTGTGAACAAGGAAACTGTCATTGATAAATGGGCTTCGCACTCAAAAAAAAAAAAAAAAAAAAAAAAAATTAAAGAAATAATTATATAAGTATCTACAACAATGTATATACGTGCTATTCTTTAAAAAATATCTGTTTTTGTTGCTTTGCTTAAATAAATATTAGTCCTCTTGCTCAAAACCGAGCGATTGAATTTTGTAAGTTGAAATTTAAAAATAAATGAATGCCATTAACTCTTTTTACTTCGGTTGTTGAAATCGGTAAAGAAATTTTAACTGATCTTAGGGCTACAAAAATCTCTATGGAATTGAAAAAATAAACAAATATTTTTTTGCTTAAGTAAACCCCCCTCCCCCCTTATAAAATACCTATCTACGGCGTTGTACCCGGATAACACGACACTCAGTGTGGTTTAATGTATGCATACTTATGATAATACTTATTATAATACTACTACTAAATGTACCATTTTTTTATATGACTGCAATAAATTCAAATAAACTAGAAACATATTTATATTGATGCACCTACTCACACATGTACGCAAGTTTTTTACAAAACAACAACCTCTGTATATTTCTACAAGCACCATACTCGCCAAATAGGGCCCAGTGTGACGTTTTCCTATTTATTTTTATTCAGTTCTTCACAGCAGAGTATTGGTTCTTGGGCAACTATTTGACTTTTTCCTAAATGAATATAAAGTATTTTTTTAAAATGTGCTTATGATTCATATGTGATCAGCAAAGTTTGATATTTCAAAAAAGATTTTAAAAAATAATATCTAGCTTAAATATCATTTAAGTTGCTTTAGACGTCCAAGGGGAAAAGTCACAGTCCTTCACTCTTTAAAGGAGCGTTTAAAATTTTTAGGAAACAAACAATTGTTTGTTAGTATCACGAGAGTCATGCCAACAAAATTTCTTAAATGGTATACTACATTTATACGCATATTTTTATTCTAGACAAGAACATGCACAGAAATGAAATGTGTAGTTGAGAACAAAGCTTAGTATTTTTCTCAGTGCAAGCATAATTTCTCTAATACCCACAAATCCATTATTATGTTATTTTACATGCACAAATTTTTATATTTAAGTTAATAGTCCTGCCTAGAATAATATATAAATTAGTTGGACATAATCTGAAAAGTTGGCTCATACGCTTAACATGAAGCCTTTCAAATTATTTTAGTAGGAAATCATTTGTTATTAGGTATCTATTCAGTAATTGAAAAGATGATCATATGTTTATACTTATATTAATATGTCTTGAGCAGTTATTGTATATATTCAATGAAACATATTTTAAGAAATTTGTAAATAATTCACTGTTAAAAATCTTGGACTAACTCTTAATCCAGCTTAAAAAATTACTGCATTTTTTTAAACCTTGCAGTCTAAAATTTAAACTTTGCAAATATTAACTCATAATTAAAACTCTTCTGCACTAAAATTTACACCAAAGACATATTACAGCTTCCCTTTTAGCTTTTTGTTTTAAATTTGAGTACTGTATTTGTATTACTTTTGTTTGAAAAACAATTTAGACTAAATTCTAGTAAATTTGGATACTAAATTTTAATTTGGACCCGTAAAAAGTTAGCCTGGCAATGCTAAGACTCATTATTAAGCCATTTGGTTTATATGTTTCTTAATTGCTTTTGTTTCACATAGCGCAATAGCCCAGTGGTTAGACTAATGTACTTACAAACTAAATGTCATGGTTTCGAATCTCACGGTGTTTGTTCCATTATTTTTTGTCCCATTATTGTTATATTTTAATCCAAACCTGTACTAAATTTAAGATCAAAGCTGTATTAAAAACATATTTTAGTATTTTGCAAATACTAGATTTGAAACAGAAGCTGGTGTGGACTTATATGTAGTATAGAAAAGTTTAAATTTTAGTACAATATTTTTAACCCTACAGGAACATAATTGGTTAGATAAAAAAAAGACTTAACTATTAAAAAGATATAATAATATGTGCTAAATGAAAAAATGGAAATCAGGTCTTAAACAAAAACTACTAAAATAAGTTCGCAATTTTGCAATGAATACCCAAGCTCATCCATTTAGGAATATATTTGTATATATTTAGTATATACATATATATGCATATATATTTGTGCATATTTGGTTGCACTTCTACGCTGATCATCATTGCCGAAAAAGAGAAATCTACTCAAAGTCAAAAATAAACAAATGAACGTACTTTCATCATCATTACACCATTATACACCTATATGTACAAAAAATATACAGTCAAATATTAACAAAGCTTTATCGTACATAAGCTATTCATCCCTCCACCTCTTTCCTTAAAAAAACCTGTCCGAACAACTGCTTCTCAATGCAGGTAAGATGTTTTTGAAACTAATAGCGCTGAAGAAGATTCGTGAGTACATAAAAAAAATCTACTGCTTACATTAACGCTGGACCCTGCTATCTACAAGTCCTCTAAATAAGAGTAAGTTAAAGTTTGAGAAGGGGGTTTCATGAAATCACCTCAAATTATCAAGCATAGTTGAAAACTGCTTCGCACAACTGACGCCACTTTTGGTTAGGGCTGATGATGGGTAGGGTGACGTGTGAAGGGTAATGATCGCACTCCGAGGTTAACGGCTTCAATGCAACTTTTTGTTGGTGTTTTTGAGGTTCCTACTTTATACACAGTGCAAAACACACTCGTTTTTTTAACTAATCAGACGAGTAAGGAACAACGTTATACTGATTGCATGAGACGTCGAGGCGCAAGACGGTCACAGTATAACGAGCAGCCATAGAAAACGAGCTTCAATTTGGCGACTTTCGAACTTCAGCACAGATAGAGTATCTCGAACGTGACTAACACATGGACGCATGTTACGGTGTTTGTGTAGATTGAGTGAAGTCAGTGTAGGTAGACCTTGATCCGTAATTGCAGCGCGGCGGGGCTTATAAAAGAGGTTGCCGAATTTTTAAATGCTTCTCTTTGTAGCGCATATATGTTAGTTGTTGATATTTTTGTGTTGGTGACGTATGCTGAAACCAATTTAAACTATGCCTTTTAAAACAAATACATGTTTACTTTTGTTGCGAGAAGAAAGATCATGGTCGCATATGCATACGCATGCATACATGTTCATTTTCGCATTTGCCGATCTCAAAGGTATTGGTGCATTTGGGGCATTCAAATTGCCAAATTTTCGTCTTGGTAATCGTCAATTCTTTGAAGAAGTGGGAAGTAAGGAATCTGATGAGTACCAGCTGTTCAGTTCCTTGTGTCTTTGCTTCCATGTGATCCTGTATATTGCTCTGAAGAGTTTCTCTAGAACTCTACTAACTGCAGCTTAATTTGCTTCATCTCTTACTCTTGTGCTCATGTTCGTCTATAAATTAGCGTTCAATAGCGCAGAGTGTTCTCTCTCGGTATAGATAGCTGAGGTATTTTTTAGGTTCAAATGATCGTGTTCGTTGCACACGATTCAGGCAGATTTTCGGCAGTTCAAAGACCGCTATACCACTCAGCAAAAATGTGCTTGTTTTTTCTATCTCGTGAATTTAATTTTTTCCATCCATTATTTTCTGTTTTTTGTGTATTCTGTGTCGAGTTTATTTTGATCTTCTTTGCTTTTGCTTTGCTGGCTGTCAAACAACTGCAGTTGCTGTTCAGATTACTCGGGTAGGTTCTTCTGGCTTTTAGAACATATTTAGAAGAGCTTTGTTGCTGAAGCCATAAATGCGGAGGACTGTACATTCAATGACTAAGATTTTGACGCTGTTCCGAGTCAGTAATTTATATTTTTATTTGGAGATCATTGCACTCTTATTGGTTTTGTTTTGCTTCTAATATTTTAAAATGTTGAAAGTGACTTGAGTTGGAACTTGGGTTTTAGTTTAAGTATGTATGTATTAAAATATTCGTACATATGATTGGTTGTGCTAATGTACTCACATGTTAAATACTAAAATTATTTTATCGTCTGATTGCTTATTCCTCATTGCAGCTTCTTGCTACTTGTGCTTGTGGTTAATCAGGTTTTGTTCTGTTATATTATCCTTCTAACGCTTAACTTAAGTCGAAGGAGTTGAAGTTGGATCTGAGACATTTCAATAATAAGGCATTGAAATTTGTAACACGCTATAATAGTAATTTTGTATAAAACTAAACACAAAAAACATGTTCAGATATATCCCAAACAAGAAATCAACCCTCACTCAAATCCCTCCTATTTATGTTCCTTTAAATGTAATTAACTTGTCGTTATTTTTGTCATGCATAAAAAGGAGCACTCACAACCCCTGCCTTTGTTGTTTATATGTTTTTGTAATGAGATGGTCAAATACCAATCCAGGATAATTTTCAGAGTTGACACCAAGATTGTCGCATATAGGACAAAAGTTAGTTTGAGTGCCGCAAAAGTGTTAACATTTGGGAGGATACTTAAGAGGCCGATAGACATAACGGGTAGGTTAAGCATAAGCTCATGACTCATATCATGTGAGCAATAAAAGTTCATAGTTAACACCACACAAAGTAACCTTACGCAGGATAGGGTTGTAATGATATGAAGGGATATACTGATAAACTTTGCTGCTGACTTCTGGTGAAAATACTCAGAGAAATTACCCAATTATCAGTGGTGTTTAAGGCACTGACATGTTTCTCAATTAGTGGCAAAGGGTTAAGTGTTTTGAACTTTGAACTTTATTCAAAAGTGTATAAGCTGCGAAAGAGATTGATGTAATTAAGTTATTGTAAGGGATGTTTGATTTGCTTGTATATATGATAGAAGACGTGAACACTGTGATTGATTGTTTGAATCGACAAATCATGTGAGTTGGCATTGTTTAGGCCAATTTTTCAGTGCGAGTTTTAACTCTAGTTAAATTAAAGTGAGGTTAACTCACCAAAATGGGACGATTAAACTCTGTTTAGATAGATATTTTAGCATTCGTTGAAGTTAAATTAACTTAAATTGTCATATAATGTGTTTATTTTTTGCCTTTACTAAGTTTAAACGTCCAATTTTGGTGAGTTAACCTCAGTTTAATTTGATTAGAGCTTAAACTTGCACTGAAAAATTAGCCCTTAGTGCCTTAATCAAAAAAGTTGCTTGACAAAATATTGTATTATAAAAAAATGATAATTTCTTACAAAGTGTGCAAAAAAAGACTAATTTTTTTCTACGAACACACTTCAATAATGAGCTCCAAAAAACAGCGAGTAGTTTTCAATGTAGGTCGTTGCAACTTTATCACATTTTTGTTGTTGCTGGCACACACAAGTTTCGTTTTCGCTCAAACATCGTGCCTATACCTATCGAATGCAATAGCTTCTCAAATCCTCTTTGTTTGAAATGCAATTCTTTAAACTGGTTTTTGTCTTTTTTGTAGATATTCGAATATGTGCTTTATATACAATCTTGTTTTCTTTAAGTGTGGAACGCTGTTAAAGAAGTTCAAAGTTGGAACAATCCTACTTTTGTGTGCGTATTATGATCAAATTCAATATTAAGTATTATATAAATATAACTTCAAACTTTATTGGGTTTTGTAGTTTTTAAATCTAAAGAAATCAAGTAGAATATTCTTAAATTGTGGTAACCGTAGCCTACTGGGTAGAGTGCGTGGAACGTAAGATAAAAACCGCAATAGACCAGTAGCTCGTTACCGATTTGTGTGTCGTCAGCCTTTATCGATCCCTAGTTACCGATTTCGTGACAACTAATGTTTCTGTACCTTTAAATCGGTAAAAAGTCGGACCGTGATGAAAAAGAACACAAATCGAGAAGAAAAGTTGCGAAATTGAGTCAAATGACAAGCAGCTGTTTACTCGAATATATTATTTTACTTGCGCTAAAACTTTATGGTAAATAGGTGCTTGTCTTGTTAATAAAAAGTGAATATTTGCAGTTTAAGAAAAGTAATTATGTTATAAAAATGATCAACGATTATGAATGTAAATAATTTTACTCTTAGTGCTGTGCTGCAAAAACTTAGCAAATCTATGCAACCGGGTACTTTCACATAGCTCAAACTGTTTTGCCACAATTTTTAACTTTTATGTAAATAGGCATTATTTATAAATTGCATTTAAAAACAAAAATTTTTTAGGAATAACAAAATATTTCAATCAAAAAAATTCGACTTATATGAAAGTAACCATTTTTAAAGGTATATTTCGAGTACTTATAACTTAATAATACACAACATTACTGACATTAGATAAATCGGTAGAATTCTCACTTGCCGCAAAGCCAAAGACACATTGTTATCGATTCACTTTACGTACAGAAACACTTTATTTAAAGCTTCCATTGAAATGAAATCGGAACATGTGATAGCTTATCGATTTGGAACAAACGACGAACAGAAATCGATTCAGATACGTACAGAAACATTGCAGGTGAGGGTGAGATCAGAGTGACGTCAAATCGGTAATACGAGTCGGTAACTACAAGGTGGCGCAAAAGTAATCCTCCTATCAGAAAATGCTATAAATTTTGCGATTGGCCCCTAATGTCAGTTCTGTTTTGACATTTGTGTAGTAAACACATGCGAAATACACGTTAATAAACAATGTTACGCCACACTGCTCCAGAACGCGGAATATTGGTGACTATTTTTTTGACCAATAATCGGTCGGTGACTTTGGCACAACGTGAATTTCGTCGCAGATTTCCTGGCCGCACAGTGGGGATGGCTTCATACATTTCTGGGAAAAAATTATAAGGAGTGCTTGTAGAGTGATAAAACTTGGCACCTAGCACTTAATTAACGTTATTAAGAAAAATATAAATTTTCATAAAAATCTGCCACGCCCATCATATACCGCCCATGTAACTCAAAATTAATTTTTCATACAAAATTTTTCTTTTGCTCCGAACATGTTGAAATTTAGCACAGACATTACAATTAACAAAATAAAAAAGTTGTGAAAGTTTCATTAAAATCGGCCACGCCCATCATATACCGCCCATATAACTCAAAATTAATAATTCATACAACATTTTTTCTTTTGCTCCGAACATGTTGAAATTTAGCACAGACATTACAATTAACAAAATAAAAAATTTGTGAAAGTTTCATTAAAATCGGCCACGCCCATCATATACCGCCCATATAAAAACAAACGAATTTTTCATATAAATTTTATTATTATTATGTATTATTATTCTAACATGGACATGGGGCAAAAATTAGCGCAATCACGAACAGTCGTAAAACTCTTTTAATAACACAACTTCTTTTAACACGTTCTTTTTGAATTAAAAAAAAAATAACATAAATATAAAAAAAAGATATAAAAATATAATATAAAATATAAACCAGTAAGGAAGCTATAGTCGGTCGAGCCCGACTATGAAATACCCTACACTTAGTGTGTTTATATAAAATTTGAGTGTTGTGGGTGGTATGGAAGGTGGGCGTATTTGTTGGCGTATCACGCCCATTTTTGGTACTCAACTAAGAATTGATAAAACATATACACATACAAAATTTTGTCTTTCTAGCTCAATTATTAGCCCATTTTTTGTGTTTTCTCAATAGTTGGTGGTATGGGAGGTGGGCGTAATTGTGGGCGTATCCAAAAAAAATCATTGGGCTCATCCCCGGGTCCATATCAATATGTGTGCCAAATTTCATTCAAATATCTTACCTGGTTCTCTTTATTCTTTGCAAGATATAATCACACAGACGGACGGACGGACGGACGGACGGACATGGCTCAATCAACTCAGGAGCTGACGCTGATCAAGAATATATATACTTTTCCATACCGGCCACGCCTCCTTCTATGCGTTAAAAACGTTTGCACAAAGTTAATATACCCTGACTTTGTCAAGTGTAGGGTATAAAAATATAAGTTTTATTGAAAGGCGCACCTGGCCGCAGTTGAAATTGATTAAAAATGTAAGAACAGATATGAGGCAATGTATTAGTAGTGATTTCCAAACATAGGCAAGTACAGCTAAAATTTCAGATTCAAATGTTTGGAAAAAACGGGATTTTAGTTATAAGTTCATAAAAAAAAAAAAAAAAAAAAAAATTAAGTCTCTGCAGAGTTTATTTTTTAAATTTTAGTATATTGACATATCCTACTTTAAATAAAAAATAAAAAAAAACACGTTAGCTCACATAGTAAAATAATATTCGTCTTGAAATTCTTAGGTTTATATTAAGTTAGTTCGGTAAAACATACAAGTTCGGAGTTTGAAACGGCATAAAAATAAAACTACCAGTCAGATTGAAGTAATTGTTTTTGATTTGACTGTACCATTTAGTCTTTAATATCAAAATACCACTGCATGTTGCATGAAGACTATGTTGACAATTTGACTTTTTTCCGCGAAATCCCCAGTGTGGGCCGTCCAACGCCTACTGGTGAAACACTGCGACGTTTAGCCGCTCGCCTCGAAGAGACTGGCACAACACGAGATGCTGCCAGGCGTGGCAGACCCCGGAGTAGCCGTTCTGCAGAGAATATTGCTGCTGTAGCCGAGGATGTCATGGAAGTGCCGTCGACATCGACCAGACGACGTGCCACGCAAATGGGTATCAGTCGACGGTCTTTACAGCGAATTTTGGTAAAAGATTTGAAGATGTTTCCGTACAAAGTCCAGACGGTGCATCAGCTGTTAGCTGCTGACCGCCAATCGCGTCTAACATACGCTCAAGCCATCCTTAATCACCATCATGAGGAAGATGATTTTTCATCAAAAATAATCATGAGTGATGAGGCCCATTTCCATCTTAGCGGGTACGTAAATAAGCAAAATTTACGCTTTTGGGGCACTGAAAATCCACGTGTAACCCACGAAGAGCCATTACACCCGCTCAAAGTCACTGTATGGTGTGCTGTTTTCGCTGGAGGAGTCATCGGACCTTTTTTCTTCGAAGACGTCGCGGGCCAAACTGTTACTGTGAATGGTGAGCGCTACAGAGCAATGATCAATGAGTTCTTTTTGCCGCAACTTGATGAATTGGGATTGGAAAACATGTAGTTCCAACAGGACGGTGCAACGGCACACACTGCACGTGCCACAACCGATATGCTGAAGGATGGCATTTCCCGGGCGCCTAATCTCCCGTTTTGGCGATTTGCACTGGCCAGCAAGATCGCCTAATTTGACCGCTCCAGACTTCTTTTTGTGGGGCTTTTTGAAGTCGCCGGTTTATGTCAACAAGCCTCAGACTCTTGCAGCTCTTAAAGACAATATCCGTCAAGAATGTGAGGACCTATCGCCGGAAGTTTTGGACGAAGTGATGAAAAATTCCATAAAATGGGCTCAATTGACAATCAACTGTGGCGGCGGCTATTTACATGACATCATATTCTCGACTGAATGTAAAAAAAATTAAAAGACCAAATAAAAATAATCCACAAGAAGAATCAAAGTTTTTCATTTTTTTTTAAATTACAGCCAAAAAACATCGCAAGGCTACTTTTGCGTCACCTTGTACTATCGCTACGAGTTACAGGAACGAGCTACAGGTTCAATCCCCAGCTCAGACAGAATGATTTTCAATTGAATAAATATTTCTGTTCTGCCGCCCACTCTATGCAAACAATGTCAAACCTCGGAGAGTAGAATCTGCAATATAAGACTTTTTAAATGTCCAATTCAAAGATTCATAGTCATTAATGAGAAGTTTGAGCTAATATACAAAAGGGAGATATTATAATTAGTGTTCGACCGAATATTCGGTTTCGGTTTCCGTTACGATCAGTTTCGGCCCTTTTTGTCAATTTTGGATAGTTTCGGCTATTCGGCCTCAATATGGGCGAACCCCGAAACCAAAACTGAAACTTTTGGTAAAAACTTCTTTCATCAGTCATTTAATTCAAATACATAGGTTTGGTTTAATCAAAATATTTACAACGCGTATTACAAAAAAAAAAAATGATGAATTCGTCTATAACTTGAATTATCGTGTAAACGCAAAGCATTTTGATTAATGTTATGTGTTCGATAATATCATTTTCAATTTTATCATCTCTATTGCATTTCATACTAAATAAATAATAAACTTCAATTAATTATTATAAACTTCAATCTTTAAAGAATACTTTTATATTAAATTTTTTTTTTATATGTATGAAGTCTGAAATTTTTTTGTTTTTATTAAAAAAAGTTATTTGTAAAAAACTTAAATTTTCATACAAATAACCAGTTTCGGTTTCGGCCGAATATTATAAAATGGTCAAATATTCGCATACGATTTCGGTTGGACACTAATTATAATTATAACTTACTAGCCTAAACCCAGCTGCCACGCCTATTGTTAACTTCCATAAATGTTATCAGTGATGCATGTGAAAATTGAGGTCGTATACTGATTTCCGAGGCTGTGCTACCTATAACTTTAAAGCTATTCGCTTTCGCAAGTTTGAGTTGTATGGGAGGTGCCACGTCCCCTTTTCCAACACTCATTAAATGTTATCAGTGAAACTGCATGTGAAAATTGAGGTCGAATACTGATTTCCGAGGCTGTGCTACCTATAACTTCAAAGCTATTCGCTTTCGCAAATTTGAGTTGTATGGGAGGTGCCACTCCCCCTTGTCCAACGCCTAAAATGTCCGCTAAAATGTAGTAGAATACAAATTCCGAGGCTGTGCGATCTATAATTCCAAAGTTATTAGAATTCGTAATTTTAAGCTGTATGGGGGTGCCACGCCTCCTTTTTTAATGCAAAAACCATCCTAGATATGTATTAAGTAAATAGCTATATAAAGTTTCATGAAAGTCGGCTCAGCCGTTTTCGAATGACACTGTAACATATACAAATTGAACTAATTTTTATATAAAGATCTTATTACTTCTGAAAAGTGGGCGCAGATATAGTGCTACCCTAAGCTGATCTGCTTGAGTAGCTTCACTTAACTACATTCGCTTAACCGATTTTTGACGACTACCAGTTGCGGCAGAACTAGAAATGTGAATTTTATATTTTACCTATTTCTAATCTTATTAAAGGATTTAAGAATAACATTCGACAAAGCATAGTTTCCAAAAAATTCGGGGTTACGCAATTTTGACCTGGAGCTGATCTGATGTAAAACTTTAATGTTTTAGATATTAGCTGCGCTATATTCGTTCTGGTTTAACCAGTGAACGAATAGATCGCATTAGTTAAAATTTTGTAAGTTTTGCCTTAGACCGTTTGGAGCATTGTCGCCAAATGATATGACCAAACGGCTGATTGCAAAACAATACCATTACTGCTTCTGACCGCTTGGGGCATTGTCGACGATGATATGACTAAACAGCACAGTTGTTTCTTTTGCCAGCATTGAGTGACTAAGAAGGGTTGTAAACCAAACTCTTACTTGCGAGTGCTGCCACAAACTAAAACAAATAGCGACATCTATAGAGCCGTAGCGAAAAAAAAATAGTTCAACGAGATGAAGTAGCTACTGAGCAAGTTCATCTTTTTGTTAGTGTTCTGCATGTTATTTAGAACCTATTTGGTTTAACCAGAACGAATAAAACACGCCTATTGTTACTGAAACTTAATTTAAATATTTAATAGACTCGAAAGAAACTTACTATTTTTTACTCGGATATGTTTTTATGATTTTTTTAAGTATTAAAGTTCAAAATTAGCAAAATTTAGAAAAAACAAAAACTATGAAAACTTTTTTAATAATCTTTCATTATAAATATTTCGTTCAAGAAAGTGTCACATAAGTCAACCCGGAAGTGGGCTAGAAGAACTAAAGCCATGTTTTTCGACCTCGTTTTGGCCAAACTCAAACCCTGATGCAAACTGCGCAATCCCTTTTTTTTCGACCATTAATACAAGAATACACTTGACTTGTTTAACCATCTGCATTAAATATAGGTTATTTATTTCCTTCTTCGGCCGAAATTTGACATTCGATTTCCACAAGCTTCTCTTGAGCCGAATGTTTTACCACCAAATCATTCGCCATGGACATGAACAGTTGGTAATCACTTAGTGCCAGGTCCGGACTGTAAGGTGGATGTATAGGAACCTCCTAACCAAGCTCCCGGAGCTTCTGGTGTGTCAGTATCGATGTGAGTGGCCTGGCGTTGTCCTGAATTCCTCAACTATTGACTAAAGCTTACCGCTTCAGAGTGATTGCTTCCTTCAGATGGTCCAATTGTTGGCACCTGCTAACTGCGATTCGAACCCGACCGTTTTCGCTTGACTTTCTCGTATATCACCCAATTTTCATCACTGTCCGCTTTAGAAATGAGTCGATTTTGTTCCGATTCAGAAGCGATTCAAATATGGAAAAATATGGAATAACTCCACGGCATCCATACATCAAGCTTCTTTTGCATTCAGACTTATTCAAGTGGTTCCAAACGGTTTTTTTTTCAATGTTTTGCTCCTGGGCAATCAAAACAATGCTTACATGATGGTTGGACTCGACGATTTCCATGGTTTTATCGAAATTTTCGACTTTTGTAAAAGAATTATTTGTAAAATCAAAAATGAGTTTTTTTATATACCATTTCTCGAAAAGCATCTTAACATCTTATTTTTTTTTTATACACTCACCCACCTGACGACAAAGCAAAGCATACAGTCTGGTGGCACGACAACCAAGCCATAAAAAAAAAAAATGAACAAAGCATACGAAAGTAAAAAACCACATACAAACATGTGTTCAAATGCTTCACGAAAATGGAAAATGAACGAAGGAAAAGCGTTAAAACTCACGGTGTTTGCGGAGCAGTTGGTATGTTACAGAACCACATCAACACCCGCTCCTTACGTATGTAGACATTCGGACAACAGCAGTGACAACACGATATAATAGAATGCGAGTTTATTTAAGTTGGGGTAGGCCAAGAAGTTTGACCATTTTAGGACGACAATTGTAGCTAGGTTGTCTTTCCTTCAGATTCTCGAGGGTGGCGATGCTTGCGATGTGAACACAAAACACAGCTCAATCTCTAGAAGGCGATATCCTCGGGTGTGTGTTCTCATATGAACACACTTTGGCACCTTTGCAACCTGTTGAAGATTTTCTTGTTTTCATATAAAACAAATGTGTCCTTTTGGTGTCCTTGGAAGGAAATGCTCGAATCATCAGGGGGTGGCATTCAACGACAATGTCGCGCGACAATGTTTCGAGCATCAACAAGGAATCAGTAACAGCATCTTTGTACACTGTTTTGAATGTGTGTTTTTTAAAAAAAAAGGCAAGAGTTGGTGCAAGGTGGGTAGTTTATCAAACACCCGTCTTCGTCTATTTTTGGCGTTTCTTGGCTGAGAGGCATGGTGGTAGGAGACCAACACAATGTAGTCTATGTGTTACAGGTGGTTTTTGCGTAGTCTGTTGCCAGCCAAGATTTCAAACTAATATTATGAAATACTTTTTTGCAGAAAATAACTTTTTTCAAAGTACTCATTTTAATAGCTGTGAGTTGATTTGTCCGGTTTGGTAAGATATGTCTTTACAATAGAATTGACTAGATTTTAATTTGATTTTAGCTTCGATCAAAATTCCGATTCTTAAACATTAATAACATTGTGCTTTTGGTGACCCGTCGAGTTTCTTTTTGGAAATTTTGTGTTTCGTTTTTCTTTATTTTGTACATAATTTACCGTTGTGTCTCGAAAAACTCAAGGTCAGACATGAAAACATTTCATATTATATCCTCCAATTTTCGCTGCTTTTCTTTGTGTCTCCTATTCGTTTTCTTTCATTTTCTGGAATCTGTTAGGGTGAAAAACTTCGCCATTCACCAAAGCTTGATTTCCCGTAATATTTTTTCTTAAAGCGTCCTAACGCAAAAAATACGAAGAAAGGAAAATGAAAGCCGTGATAAAGTGATTTCCCCACGACATGCTACAATCCAAGTCTACATTTTTATTTATGTGCGTATTAATGTGCACGTCTGTATGTATACTTAAGCACACACACACGCACAGATATTTTAGTTAACTTACAAAGAAACACGTGCCAGTTTTTCTCTCAATCTAGCCTTTGTCTGCAAAACTTTTAGTTTTTCTTGGTCCTGAAAGAGAATTCTTACTTTTGCAAAAATATTTGTTCAGTAATTGAATTTTCTTCTTATGACTTGTTTCTCTTTAGTTGGACTCTCTTACTTTTTTCCAACAGATATCTACTGAGTAACGTTTCCGTGAGTGATTTTTCAGCGTACATACGAACCAAATATTCGTCACTGGTTAAGGCATAATAGGTTTGTTCCTGTATTTGAAAATATGTGAACATTTCAAAATGTTTCTATATTTTACTTCAATTTGATCTCTAAAAAATTGCACTAAAAAAAAAATTGTGCACTGAAAAATTGCAGAATAGAGCCATAATTAATATGTTAAACATTTTTCCTCCTTGTGAATATTCCAATAGTTTTACTCACACTTTTTTTAAGGTATAAATTTCCAAGTTGTCATGTGATCAACGCCGTAGATTAGCGGAGAGTTCAGGGGGTTCAAACTCCTCCCCTCTTAAAACTTAATAGCTTTCTTACTTTCAAATAAATCGTTTCAATAATTTACTTTTGAGAAATGTTTATTAATGAACCTTGATTTCATGTATTGCTGGCCTTAATGTGCGCAGTTACGAATCCAGAATATTTGGTTCAGGAGGTTCAAATCCCCCTTCGCAATCGAGAATAGTTTTATGTAATGAATAAAAACACAGATATTCCAAATTATTTAATTCTGCCAAAACGTGAAGATAAATTAAAAATTGTACACGAGTTGTTTGGTTTGATATTTAGATAAAAATATTATAGAATATAAATATTTTACTTTATTCTGAACAAAATATTTTATGCCAGGCTTTGAAATTAAAATGATTATGAGCGTTTCTAATTTCCTCATTAAGCTACTAACATAACGTAAAATTGCATTTTATTGGCACACTAGCTGAAACCCGGGGTGTTGCTGCCACGCTCCCTTGTCCAAGGCCCATAAATGAAAATCAATGAAACTGCATGTGTAAATTGAGGGCGAATACTGAGTTCCGACAAGGTCTAAAGGGTATGGAAATTTTTCTGAAACCATCTTGTTCTCGAAAAAGATCCATTGCCTAAATTTGAGCTCAACCGGACCAGTAGTTTCGAAGTCTTTTGATGTTTTCTTAAAAGTTGGCGTAGCTATAGTGTGACTGCACCCATTTTTAGTATTTTTTTACACAGTTATCATACAAACTTAATAACCAAATTTTAAGGATAAGGATCTAATAGAATGTTCTGCGAACATATAAATCTTGTGGGCGAAAATTTGGAAAATTTTCGGAAGAACGATATAGAAGCATCTTAGGATATTTTTAATAAAACTGAGATCTGCTTTTATTAACTTAAAATGAAAATAAGAAAGCCTCGTTTATAAAGATGCAATGTAACGGCAGAAATAGCGGAGGATTTTTATCGAATTATGCATTTCCTGCCTTTCGTAAATCAGTTTGTTAATAAAATTAAATTCCGATTTCCAAAGCACTGTCAAATAATAACAAATTTGAAAAAATAAGTCTATCAAAATTAAAGAAGTTAAATATTAAATCTTTTCAAACTGCTATAAGGGTCTTCTATCCAAATAAAATATGTATAGAAAAGTTGAGAACCGAACTTCAGTTAAAGCAAACTGATTCGACCAACAATATAAATGAGGGTTGCAGAACAGCTCTTGAAACACTTTAATTATTTTGCGATGACAAATATAGCTGTCAGAAATGGATGTTTTCGTAACATTACAAAATTCTCGAAATAATTGTTACTTTGTCCTGTAGTACAGCTTCCAGTAAACGTTCCTTTTGCACATTAAAGTGTTTGAAAAATTGACTTCGAAATGCTACTGGAACAGAACGCCTTATTGGTTTAGCGTTATTAAATAGGATAACTCATAAGGATATTTTTGTGAACGAGGAAACTGTTATCGACAATTTGGCTTCGCTCCAAAATATCTGTTTTCGTTGCTTTACTTAAATAAATACTTGTCGTCCTGCTCAAAAGCGAGCTATTAATAAAATTTGTTTGTTTAGAATTTAAATAAATAAAATTTAATTAACTCTTTTCACTTCGACTGTTGAAATACGTTAAGAAATTTGGAAAGATCTTAGGCCTTCAGAAATCTCTATAGAAATGAAAAATAGAACGAAAATTTTTTTGCTTCAGTAAACCTCCCTCCCTTATCTACGGCGTTGCATTATAAAAAATATATTAAGTTCAATTCATGAATTTCAAAAGTTGCAAGATTTAACTTCAACGCGATCTAGTACTTTTTACAATTTTTCATAAATGTCTGCAATGTTTGTAAAAATCATGTAAATGTTGGAGCAACAAAAAATCATGGAGCAACTTCATTTGATTGTCTTCATAATCATAATAGTAATGTACTCGCAACATGCATTAAATTTAAGCATTACTTTCATAACATGTCTGGTATTAGGACAAAAGTGAATACTATTATTAATTGGACCTCTGAAGGTGATTTTGACATGTGGGTGATTTTGACATGTGGATTTTTTTGATGCATATTTTTTTAATCTCAATATTTTCCAAGTGTATCATAAGGATAGAGATGCTGTTAAAATTGGTCTCTCTCGGGGAGGTGGTGTTTTGATAGCAGTTAAACGTGACCTTTGCTCATCTATTTTTTTGCTGCATAATTGTGATTCGCTGCTCTATCAACTGTTTAATTAATGATCCAAAGGGTGCTATTTTTTATGTATCTCCAATATACCACATTGTTCGCATGTTGATAATAAAAAAAGTTCACATGTTGATAATATTCTTAGATTACATTGTACATTTAATAATACTGATAATCCCTTATGTTTTCTTGGTGATTTCAAGCTAAATAGAATTGTTTGGAGTTTTCTTGCAGATATGCTGATACCTTCTAATGTCAATTATTCTTTTCAAAAATTAATTTTAGTGATAGTTTATTTAGAATTGATTTAATTTAAATGAATACATATGTAAATTCACTTAATAGTTTTAGATGTATTCTATTTTCAAAATCTTTTAAAACTCACTTATCAAGTGTTTATGCCAGATTTCCCCACCAAGTATGTTCCTCTTCTTTTAGAATTCGATTTTTATGAATATGTGCAATATATGCCACGTAATAATTATTTTAATTTTAATTTTAAAATATTGCAAGCAATATCGATTTTTTAAATAATATCTTTGTCAATATTAACTGGCATGAGTTGTTGTTAAATCTTCAGCTGCCTCATTGTTTTGAGTTGTTTATGGCTAGGTTGGTTAATACTTGCACTCAGGATATTCCTCATTTTTTCGCGAAAAGTATATAAGTTACCATGGTATACTAGGGGTCTTAAAAAACGAAAAATTTGCGTTATAACCCAATAACGATATAACTTTGTTTAAGTCGACTAATGATTCTCAGGTGAATCAGGTGAAGTATGTTCATTGCATGAAAGAATTTAATTTTTTGAATAAATTTCTCTATAAACAATATATTTTGCGTTATGAGAATAACATTAAAATTTATCCTAATTCTTTTTGGCATTTTATACAATATAAGAGAGCTGGTTCTTCTATAATGGTATTCATTTCTTTGCTATTGAAGATACGGTAAATCTTTTTGCTGATTATTTCAAGTCAAATTATGTTACGGTTTTGATGTGTCAATTTTAGATGATTTGGATTAATTTTTAAACCTGGGTTCGTTAAACAATGTCAGTAAATGTTTTGATACTGCAAGATATTTACTTTATGCTGATGACTTAAAGTTATTTAGTAAAGTATCTATACTCTGATTCATTATACTCTGATTTGCCTTTATAATGATTTTGTGAGGTCGAGGCTAGAGTATGCTTCCTTTATATGGAGTCATATTTATGTGAATCATTGCTCTCGTTTGGGAAAAATTCAAAAATCATTTTCCCGTTTTGCGCTCCGTGCTTTGAATTTGGATGAATCTTTGCCTGCGTATTATTCATTATTTATGCTACTGGATTTGAAAGCACTCAAAACAAGAAAAAACACTTAATCTTTAGTGTTTATTCATGATCTATTATCTAGTCAAATAGATTCTAACGAGCTATTAAGTTTTGTTGATTTTAATATTCCTGCAAGGTCGTTGAGGCTTTACTCTTTATTTCATTCCCGAATTCATAGAATAGTCTCTTAAAGAGCCTATTACTCGCGCGTTAACATTGTATAATGAACTATCTTTAGAGAATGATTTCGATTTTTATATTTCAAAATAAGCTTTTAAGAAATTGTTAAATTACTGTTTTCGCGTCTAAAGATGTTTCTTTTTTAACATATTTTGTTAATTCTTTATTAATAAAGTAGGGACATATATTTCGTTTATATTTTTTATTAGTTTTAAGTAGTCTGTAAGGATATTGTATCCAAAGACATTAATGAATAAAAAAAAGTATATCAGTGAGGGGACTGCCGACCGAAGCGAAAACCAATATATAAAATGTTAGTATTCCCTGGTTGACGTTGTCCCCTGCCACGGACCGCCTTTCTGCTATATAAGAAATTTCTTGCTAATATGGGGTTTCGGGCTATCCTACATGTAGGACGAATTTGACGCTTAGAGATCGCGAATTTATTTTCTAATTTTCCCATACGATTTGTATGGGAAAAACTCAGTTTTGCTGGTAAATTGAATTTAGAGCCATTATCTTTAAAGCAAAATGGTTTAAAAAAACAAGTGTTCCCTCAAATTTTGTCTGTTAGGACAAATCCAAATTTAATTTTCATCGAATTATTAATTGGTGGTTGCCCAAAACGATTAAAAATAAAAATAAAAATATAAATACAAAAAACTACTTGTAACTTTTAATCCAAAAACATATATCAACCCAATTACCTTTTTCTTCACTGTGCGTTTCAACTATCATTATCTAAAATTTAAGACTTATAACAATAACGAAAACGTAGCACTTTGAGAAATATTGATTTTTCATGAAATAGTTCTAAGTAAAAGTATTCATTTATATAGGTAGCTCTTAGTAGTGAGCCACAGACCACCAAATAATAATCAGATGAAAATGAAATTTGGATATGTCATAACAGACAAAATTTGAGGGAAAACGTGTCTTTTTTTAACTAATTTGCTTAAAAGATAATGGCTCTAAATTCAATTTACCAGCATAACTGATTTTCCCCATACAAATCGTATGGGAAAATTAGAAAATGAATTCGCGACCTCTAAACCTTTACCAATTGAGATGCGCTTCACAGAGGATGTTTCTTAGGTTAAATGGAAGTGGAAAAGCCGCGGACATCAGACACGATTTTTTTTTGGGACACCCGAATATATATATATTATATATTATATATATATAATTTTATATTATATATTATATATATTATATATATATATATTAGGGCGGGTCAAATTCTGGCTCAGCGAAATTCGTAAAATACATGTAATTTCAAGACTTTTTCTCCACTACAGCATATACAAATTCTGAAAAAAAGCTGTGCGGACTTTCGTAAATAGATTCATACACATACATTCATACATTCATATTTTATAATTGAGAACAAAATCTATTTACGAAAGTCCGCACAGCTTTTTTTCAGAATTTGTATATGCTGTAGTGGAGAAAAAGTCTTGAAATTACATGTATTTTACGAATTTCGCTGAGCCAGACCTCCAAAAAATTCGTCCATACAAATTGACCCGCCCTAATATATATATATTTCCGATACGGTAACACTTTTACTAAAAACAAATAGTTTTACCAATATTATATATACTCTTTAATTCATATGCATAAACTATTTTCTAAAATAGTTCGATGTCATTTGCTGACTGTAGCTACAAATAAACGTCTACAAAAAATTAAAGCTTACTTTACAACAATAATTACCAAACAAATCTACAACAACAACGCAAAGACAATGACAAGATCCCAGCGGTTGCGCAGCGTTAGATGGGATGAACCGAATTGGCGGCGGAAAATATACAGCACTTTGCTTGCTAATTTTTCTGTTTGACTGCTACCATAATAACAAAATTTATTTCATATCAGTAAAACAAGTTTTCATAAGAAAATGTAGGCATTTTAAAATCTTTGTACCCTATGAATAAATTGTGACTACGTTTTAACCAAGGAGCACCTTGCACGTCACAGCAAAGATGGCGGACATGCGCAATACTTTATCTGTAGTTCTTTGTATCATGGTGGCTGACTACTTCTGGATGTGTTGTTGTTGCGCCTATTCGGAGTAAAACAACATCCGACTCTACCGTTGCCGCTGTTTGTGTTTAGTGACCGACGGGAACTTCGTTGCACATGCAAAGACATTAAAAACAAATACTTTAATTAATAAGATGCAATAAACCATCCTGTCGAAAACGATGGTCATTATCACTTACCCAACTGAAGCGGTATCCACTTGAGTAATATCTAAACCTATTATTGGCTGAAACCTAATGCCAATATCTTTCTTAACCCCTACATCCTTACTACTGCCTCTTCGTACCCACTGGCCTAACGCCAGTTGGGCATAACCTATAATAAAGATAAACAAAATAATGTTTTGTTTTAATATTTTCAGGTTGTAGGCTTCTTAACTAATTATAAATAATGCCTAACGATAACTATTCAATTATATGATTGAATTTGTCGTTTATTAAAAATTATATACATTACATATTTAATTCGTTATAACGTACATTCATTTTAACGTTATTTTCTAAATCTAATAAAGACTTTGACCCAATGTGATCTACCTGGACCATGTTGGATCGAGCCAGGTACCCTACCATGCCCATATCCTCAAGAATCTATATGAGCCTGTGTATCCTGTGATCCTGTCGATTAAACTATTTCCACTGCATTCGGGTCGTGGCAGGGTAAGGGCTAGAGCCCTTCACGATTCGCGTTGGGTCGGAATCAAGACCCACTTGTGGCAAATGACCCAGTTGGCAAACTGAAATAGAAAATATTAGGTATTACAAATAAAGCATGTTAGGTAAAATTGGTAAAATTTTAGTCCTTACAAGCTGTTATCATTTATCGACACATATATATAGAATTATCCAAGGCGTACTGTCGTTGCTTCACTCATCGGCTTGCGTAGAGCGAATATTTTCTATTCATAACCTTATACATGCTCTGCTCTTGTTCAAACTAAATGTTTTTAAAATCAAGTTCATGCAGTTGTATTAATTATAATTGCTAGTTATTTACTAGTTAATTACTTGGCTGAATGCAAGCAAATACTTTTTTACTCGAACAATTTATGTAAAAAATGTAATAGCATTTTTCAAAACTAAAACATAGCTTAATTTCATATGCAAACGCGAATATATCCCCTTGATCGCCCTTAGCTACTCCACTGTCACTTTTCATGGGTGGAAGACGAGGTTTTCATTCGATTTTTACAAATTTCATACATATTTTGGATTAAAGCTTATTTGCAAAATTTAAAGTCATTTGAATAATTTTTGTGGAATTTAAAGAGATTTTACCGTTTTGGTAAAGTCACTTTGTATGGGAGGTAGGCTTTGTATGGCTTCATATAACTCAACTATAACTTTAAAAAAAAAGTCAAAGAACCCTAAGGGCATTTTTATTCACTTTTTTAACTTGAGAAGTTGATATAACTTTGGGATTTATTCGATTTCAAAAGTTATTCCATTTTATTCACTTGAATTTCTCAAAAATATTTTGACATATTGAAGATTTGATATAACTTTCGTTTGATAACTTTTGTCAACTTGTGATTTTCGCTTCATTCACAGTTCAATTGGTACACGCTTGTGCTGTGACAACAAAATTGTTACTATAAAAACATTTGAAGCACGTATTATTTTATCTGACTAGAACCGATACAGTTCAGCACAACTTTTTTATGCACAATATTAAGGATTTAGGTTCCGCTAACCGTTAAAAATGTGATGGCGTCCGTGGCATACTGATTACAGTGCGTGGTCGGTATGCTAAGAACAGTGGTGGCAGGGGAATTCACTTCTGAGACAGAATGTTTATTCTATTCAATCAATATTTATTATAAAATAAACCTCAGAGAGTAATACCTGCCAAGTACAGCTTCTCGAGAACACGAGCCGTTTGGAGTCGGCATTACTTGTATATCTAGTTCTCGATCATTTGTGTTCAAACATTTAATAACACGCATAACACAAACAAAAGAGGATAGATCAAAGTCCTTCCAAGGGCTTGAATTGAACTTTATATCCGTAATGACCTGTTTTAATTTCCGCTGATCGATATCAGCTCCCAAGATAACAATCATTAGTTTGCCAAAAAAAACTTTGATGCGCAGTAAAATTATAGTGCTGTTATTATGTGCACAATTATGAGTAGTCGGTACCTAAATTTTTGCATCAGTTCACAATGTGGAATTTGTACGTGCAGCTGGAGCCATTTGTTAAAGAGAATTTGAAGCATGCCAATTTCAGTTTGGTGGTCACTCGATTTTCAAGAAGTAGTAGTAGTGCATAGAGAGTAAATTAAGGTATCCCAAGAGCAAATAAGGCACCATTTCTGATGAATCTTTTCAATTTCAGTTACTAAATTTTTGTAAATGCCTTTTTATGTTCAACAGCTCTAGTGACTGGATTTGCTTCATTGAAATAATTTCAACAGAACTGGTGCAAATACTATAGCTCCATTTAGTCTGTATGTAGGAAATTGGCAAAAATAATGTCGTGCAGCCACAAATCTCTACTTAAGTCAAAAATTGAACTTTTTTCGTTCGATTTAGTAAATATTAGTTTGACGAAGAGAAACCAAAAATAAAACAACACATTTAAGACCACTTTTAAAAAAAAAACCAACTTATTGTTCTAGAAGTAAAAAAACGGTTAAAAACATTAGTCTAAAAAAAACATATATTCCAATTTGCAAAGAGCTGAACTACATTGCAGGTCGCGTGAACAATAACTTTCCAAGAAAAAAGCATTTAAAGATTGCGCTTAAAGTAGGTTTCTAGATCCTCAATTGGAAAAAATTTCAATTTTTAACAATTTATTTTCAAGCCATTTTATTATACATCGTAGTCGGGTTTATTTTAACATAATTTAGTTAGAAGTCAATATAAAGAAATTATTTTTGTAATGTTGGTTTTGTATGCTAGAAGGCGCCAAAGTCGATTTCTTAAAAATAAAATACATGGTTACATGTTACATACATGGTTACATGTTGATAACCAAAACAAAACCAAACTTATTAAAAATTGATCCAGCCGATTAACTCATAGATTAACCGTCGACCATAATTATTTTGAAGGACTCGAATTGATCCTCTTCTGTTATCAAAATACAAAGACAAAATTATAAACACTATTTTTTCGATTGTCAAAGGACTATATAATGTTTTAAATAAGAACTAAAAAAATCAAACACGGCATAGTAACACAAGCTAATTTAAAATGTTCATGAAAGCGCATGTCTTTTAGAAATATTTTTATTAGACTACATTTAAAGCATGCGTCGTTATTTAACGAAGTGAATTAAAGCATATCTTAATTCGAAACACCGTTAACTGAAAACCCCCATTATTTGGAAATCACTTTGTTTTTATTCTGCACACATATATTTTAATAACAAAATATTTTTTTGACATTGTGTTGCCTTCAACATCAACGAATTTCCATTTCATAAGTTATAAAAGTCATTTCTTTTCTCATTTCCCATCACATATCAAAAAATTTCCTGGAATGTTTTAGAACTTAAGTGTTTATAACTTGACTTAACTTCAACATATAAAATTTCAACTCGAACTGAATGAAATTAAATTTTAACTGGAGAAATTAAAATATTTAACTTCGCAAGTTGTACGAAAAGTCAAGTTAACAAAAGTTATTGAAACTGCTCAAGTTATTATATAAATTGAGCTATAAAAAGTGAATAAAACGGCCCTAAAGTTTTCGAATGTGGTGAAAAATTAAATTTTTTGGTTCTCTGATTATTTTTTTACCCTTAAACCAGGATATGATATGTTGATTTCCCTGAAATTCCACACTTTTTCTAAATAAAATCAGAAATATTTTTTCAAAGTTATTGAAGTAATTTTAAAATAGAAAAAATGGTTTATTCCTATTTTTTATAATTATTTATTGTGTTCGAAATGCAAGAAACAGGCACTTTGAGAATTTTTGCAAAAAATGTTAAGTTTCAATAGCTGTTACTTTGGTATCCGAACTAAGGTTTTTTTTTATTTTTTGCACAAACTAGCTCACAGCTATGCCATAGTCACTCGTGAAGTCGTTTTTGAAAATTTTGGATGCTTGAATTATTGGGAATTTTGTTATAAAAATACGCAAACTTGAAATGTCCAAAAAGGTACACTTCTGCAAAAAACCAAGTGTCATAATGACCAAGTTATTAAACATAATCGCACAATTTTTTGTATATGCTTAAAATATAGTTTAAAAAAATATTTTCACAACATTTCAATTAAATTTTTTAAATTTATATCTTTGCGATTTTTTTAATACAACAAGGCAAAAAATTTTAATCGTGTATTTTTTCACTTATTATTTATAACTGGAAAATTTTATGTCAGAGTAGTAAGTGTTAGCTTCCAAATACGCTTAATGCATAAAAGAAAAATATAGTAGAACGCTTCAATGACGTGTCTCAAAAGGTTTTTCAGCTAAAAATGCGAAAATGAAGAAATTTTAAAATTTAGTATTTCTTTTAAATTTATATCTTTGCGATTATTTTAATTCAACAAGGCAAAAAATTTTAATCGTGTATTTTTTTCACTTATTATTTATAACTGGAAAATTTTATGTCAGAGTAGTAAAAGTTAGCTTTCAAAATACGCTTAATGCATAAAAAAAAATATAGTAGAATGCTTCAGTGACGTGTCTCAAAAGTTTTTCAGCTAAAAATGCGAAAATGAAGAAATTTTAAAATTTAGTATTTCTCTAATTTTTATTTTTTAAAATTTATATCTTGGTAACCAGGTGTCTCGAATAATACATCAAAATATTTGTATTAAAATTATCTAAAATTTTGTAAGCATTGTAATAACGTCACTTAGGTTTTGCGGATGTTAGGGAGCAAAAAAGCCAAAATGTTGGTTTATGGGGGTGGTGGCGGGCCGGGTTGGTAAAAAAAAAAAGTTCTCAAATTGTTTCTTCTTTAATGGCAACTTTTTGTCACTACCCAACTTTGATCCGGGAAAAAAATTTCCTAGTTATATAAGTAAATTTTGTGTTACTTATGGTTTAAATTTAATAAATACTAAGCTATTTGAATTCTATATATTATGTTTTTTCTGGAACTCATCAAATTTTATGGTTAAAATAAACTAACAGCAATTGTCAAGCCGAAAATTTAAAAATGTTACGTTTGATATATAACTTGATGTTACTAAACTTTACGGATTTACTTCCTAATTGGTTAAGTTAAAGATCTTATATTCATAAAAAACACCACTAAATTTCAAAGCTCTACTATACTTTCCAAGTTATAGGTTTTTTGACCGCTCCTCCATAGCGGCTGAACCACTGTGCGAAGCCAACTGCGGACAAGCAGAAAACTCACAAGGGCGAAAGCTCCTATCGGCGACTTTGCTAACCCCAACATTACACAAAGACTGCAGTGGTTGTGCCTAAAAAGAACCCCATAAAGGTTAAGTAAAGATTGCATTATTAGAGCTATACATGTACCTGTTGCACTACTAAGCCACAATTTAAAATCCAATATTGAATACCTACTTTTTACGACCTTAGAAATGGTTTGAGGAAAAAGCAACAACTTTGAAATAATATGCCAAAGTCAAAAAGCAACAAGGAAAATCCCTGATTTGTAAGCCAATTTGCACTTATGTTTATCTTATGTCATTCCATTTGTATAATCATTCCAATATGTAAAGCCTCGGTGTGCCTGTGCGTGTGGGAGTTTGTATCTATGCTATTGAAACCAACCCAGTCAATGTTTTTTGCAAACTGTTTTCTACGCCGTTCTTGCGAGAATGTTTCCAACATACAAACAAACTTATGCCGTATCCTGCGGGGTTCATTTCTAAGCTCATTTAGGAATATGTTTATAACGAATGCGTGCTGTAGCATTTCGCATTTCGCATATCTATATGTAGGTCCTTAATATTCAAACACGTGATAGAAGTGGAGCTTCCTTCAACCTTCAGAGCACGCGAAACGCATTTACATGCGTCTTGTTGGCCGTAGGAATCCATCTGATGGCTGTAACAGGTAATTGAACTAGTGCTTATGGAGCATGGAATTGCGTGCGCGGAACTAATGCGGGGAATGTAGTGTAATATTACCGTAATGTTCTGCAGGTACATTATGAGCACATAAAAAGGATTTGTATGAGGAAAAACAACAGTCAAACGTGTTATCCGTACGATTCGATTTTTTTTTGTATGATCTTATAAATAATCATTGGATAAATAATGTATTTTTATATAGGAGGGGATCTTTTGCTGATATTAATATAAAATAGATAGGACTTAAATACTAAACTTCACATTTGCCGCTATATTTTTACACCCACGCATACTGCGTTAGGGGTAAATTACTTTTGTAACAACGTTTGCAATGCCCATAAGAAGAATAGGAATTCAATAGGAATAAAAAAGTGTAATACAATAGGGTAGTTAACGTTCTAATTTGCACTTTTTTGCAAAATTATGCAAATCCAAAAATTTGCTATCAATTGTGAGCATCTTTTTTGAGTTACTCTGCAAAACTTGCTGCTAAAGTCAACCAAAGTTTCTTGAAGATATTTTCAAAGTATTCTGGATCTTATCCTCTGTCCACTTTCTGTAGGGCTTCTCCCTTGATTGATTGAAATTGATTTCTTTGTTAATTTTTGACACTATTTTCTTCAACTTAAAACATTTAATCAGTTGACTTCGCTTGCAATCCAGTGTTGTATATGCGAATCATTTATTAGCAACATGCTTTCAGTGGTGAATTTTTGCAACAACATAGCAAGTGCAAATTTGTAGGGCTGTTCACGATCTTGTTGCATCGTTGCAAATGCCAAATAAAGAGCTTTTACAAAAACAAAAATCATGTGTTGCAAAAGCTTTTCAATGCTTTTTGTTTTTGCAAAAGCTGTTTATTTTGCATTTGCAACGATGCAACAAGATCGTGAACTGCCTTTGTGTATTGTGTTAGTGCAAATATATGCAACCATATTTTGCAAATTCACTCATGCAAAACCATTTCCACTAGATTGTGAACTCCACTAATATGTTACAATTATATATTATTAAGTGGCAGCCGTGGTATATTGTGAGAGTACTGAGTGCTGATTTCAATTTTAATTTTTAAAAAAATGGTCCTGAATGGTTTAAAAATTTTCAGTATAGGGGCTCACGGGGGCGAAAAATCGATCTAACTAGGTTTCATTTCTGAGAAAATTTGTTTAGCTGCGCACATTGGAATATTTGACCGATTTAGGCAGCCAAAATGATTTTATTCGGTAAATAGTTTCTATTCTCAAGTCTGGTATTTGATTTTAAAACTGTACTTTTTTTATGTATCGAGGCGTGAGTAATAACTTTTTGCATGTTGGTGAGTTTAGTGGGGTATGCATGTTGTTGTTCGTGTTTTTGCTGTATTTTAATGTGGTAGCGCAGAAAGCATTTAGCAGCCCACATTGGGGTGTTTGACCTATTAAGGCGGCCAAAAATTATTTTATTCGGTAAGAAGTTTCTATTATATTACAGACTAATATTTTATTCGGATTTACGTACATTTAATGGCGCTATGCGTACTTTTAAACTGTGAGGTGAAAATGTTTTTCGGAATATTCTTGATTGCAGTAGCTTTAAAAATTAATTGTTTTATGGATATAAAATCAAAAAGAAAAAATGTAAGTACATGGGTCCTGGTGGGAAGCCAAGCTTAGCTCGGACGCCCAGGTACTACTCATATAATACAAAGCTTAAATTATTTTTTTCAGTTTTTTATTTTTACGGTCCTGAATTACGTTCATATGTTTTTCTAGTCCAATTAAATAAATAAAACTAACAAAAAATGTGTACTTCTTCAAGGGAAAAATCTGTAACGTAGTGTATGTGTCGTTTACACGTATCATATTATGGTTTGTATAAAGATAATTAAAAAAGATTTTTAACAAAACAATTGTGAATATATGCAACATTATTCCAGATTATAATAAATTAACTTCCATAAAAAAACTCGTGCACTTTTCGCATTTTTGCGTTAATGTTGATGTAAAACAAAACCACCACTACGTAACGTGTCCTTTCTTTTTGCTTATATCTTTCAACAATAATTTCGATCGCTTCCACCTTTTACACTCAATAAAGTAACAGTATATTTAACACATAATCTTTCATATCTTAAACGTATTCTGCATTTGAGTTTTGGCAAAATTTTATAATCATTACGCCCCTCCTCTATATCAAGTAACGTCTACAAACTTCCGGCCGTCACCTCTCTCAAAAAAATGTCAAGTCACAGAAAGTAAATTCGCCATATAAAGCCTCTGGAGAACATGAGCTGTTTAGAGTCGGCTTAAAACTCGTTGGTTAAAATCAGGATAATTTGTGTTAAAACATATAATAACACGCACAAAACTATTAACCATAAGGATTGTGGTCAAATGTCCTCTGTAGGGCTAAAAATACCAATTTTTTAACAATATATTCTTGATAAGCAGTATCAACTGATTATAATTAACCATATTTTTCTGTCTGTTCATCCCTTTGTATATCTGGGGGAGATATACGACTACAGCCATAGTTTTGGAATTACCTAGAAGTGAAATCTCTTGAAAAGTTCCTTATAAATAATGTCATGACCTGCACCTTTTCACCAATTCGTTCCAATTTATTTTGCAAAACCTTTATAAATAAGGCGCTTGCCTTGGTTCTTTGATCTTTTAAAAAAAAAAAAAGAGAGCAACGTTGTTCCTCTGAATAGTTTGAAAGCATATGGCCGAGTATGCCACAAAATGCTCGTGTCAGAACTAACTGTATTTAATGCCGTTATTATTTTTCCTCAGGTGGTCATGTGCTTTTTAAGGGCAGATCGATCAGAGCCGTGATCGACAGAGTACCTCAATCCTATCTGAGGCCTGCTATGTCCACCTGCTAAGCCGCCCACTTTTTCCATGGTATTCATCAATGACCTTCTGTCGTTAACCCTTAAGCCAACGTATTCACTTGTGGATGACAGCAACATTCGTTAGGCATATTCGTTATTATGAATTATATTTTGTAAAGTAGTTATGTTGTTTTTCTGTAATAACATGAATATAGTCCAAGATTTTTCTGTTAGGTCTGAGCAAACATTTTTGCAAAATGCAAGACTTGAATTTAACGCGTTCTCACATGGCGGCTTACACCAAAAATCCAAGGGGCAAACTGAACTGAAATGTAATTAGCTTCAGTTTCTTGTTTTACTGACAAAAATTAACTTGGAGTCAGGTGTTTGTTAATTTTATGTCGTTAGAAACACCAAAGTCACTGTCATCGCTATTGTTTTGCCAAAATGAGGTAAAAACGCCAACCGCTTAAAGCCAACTCCAAAAAAATGCCAAGCAAACCTCAGCATACCACCCTGCGTTCACTTTCTGCAGACAATTAAAAAACACGAAAAATTAAACACTTATCAAAAAACGAAGAATCCACAAACGAAAATATGAAAAAGAAAATACCAACGCCGCAAAGTCAAACAAATACAAAACATTACTTGTGGCGCCACCTGTTGAATGTGTTTTCCTAGCATTCTGTTCCGCATTTAATCAAATCCATGACGAAAACTTCCGCAAAAAATCAAAGTCCACTACAGAAAAATAACAAAAGAAACCAATTCAACAAAAAAGCAATTCCACTTAGCCTGGTGTCACTGACGATTCAGCAAACACCTCATCGGCCGCTTCAATAAACTGTGCCAGACAAACCGCAGCAATAACAAAAAACTCACTAAAAAAGGAACTGTGCATGCATGGACTATGCAGCAGGCAAGCTGCACAATAAGAAAAAGAATTAACCTAGCCAAAGCGCAGAAAAAGAAAAACTTCTCAAACCCTACCTCGCACACATCGCCATAGCAATGACCTAGCCGTATGAGGACACACACACAAACGCGACTATTTACCATGGAGCCTCAACAAAGTAGTACTTTGGCACACTTTCCACACTCACCCAACGATCCGTTTGTGAGACCGTTTTTCACATCGCTTCGATTTGTAAGGCAACAAAAAACTCTTTGCACCCACTTGCACCCGAACTGAAGCATACGTACTCTTATATTGCACTCGTATTGGCCGGAGTCAGTTATGTTGCTGGATGTGAAGTCGGGGTCCCATCATTTATTTTTGACTGAGTTGCCGGTTTTACCGGCTCTGCTGATGGGCGGTGGACATGCACTCTTCACGTTGTTTTGTTGTTGCTGTTGAGGGACGCGAATAGAAATGAGCACTGAAATACTGTGCTCTACCACGTGCTGCACGAAGCACTCGATGCACGTGTGTGTGGTGCGGGTTGGGATGAACTTGTACTATTTTTATTGCTGAGTTGCGAAACAATTCGCATACCGTGGTCTGATGTTCGAATAGCTGTTTCTTCTATTTGTAAAATACACCCATGCGAATTAATCTACATCAAAGCACTCAGCAGAAATCGACTTCTTTATAAAACCCAAGATTGTTTAAAGGAACTTTAATCAATATTGTTATATCATATTATAGTTTTATTTAAAATCTTTCTATAAAAATCTTTGTGTATAATATATTAACGAATTTGAATTCGATTGCAAAATATTGTAAGCAAAACGAATCTCATCAAACGAGCATGAAAAAGTAAGTAGATCAATATTCATAAATTTCTGTTTTGTGCAAAATATTTGCAAACATTTAGACGATAAATAATTCGCAAAATTTTTTAAATTTGAATAAACTTAGAAAAAATAAAAATATACGGTGTTTTTGTTTTCCAGATGAAGTTGTTATGGTTTTCACTCTTAGCCTACAAAAATTAAAAAAAAACAACTATATTCATTAAACAAAGTGATATACACTTTTAGGTCTGAGCGAAATATTGGGGGTTGGAATTAGTTTTAAAGGTTTTCTAAGAGATGGCGTAACTATCAATAGAACGCATCGGGCACACCTGTGACTATATTCATTTCAAAGCACATTGTCTAAGCTTCATTTTTCAGTATGTGTCATTCCACTGAAGTGTAAACAACATATATTTTTTTCTCTGTGAACATGTCGACTTTCGTTCCAACAAAACGCAATTTGCGGGAAGGTTTACTTTTGTGCTTCCATTTGAAGAAAAAAGCGGTTGAAGCACAACGCACGCTTACTGAGGCTTACGGGGACTATGCTCCATCGATTTCTACTTGTGAGTACTGGTTACGTCGGTTTAAAAGTGGTGATTTTGATACGGAAGACAAAGAGCGTCCGGGCCAGCCCAAAAAGTTTGAAGATGAGGAATTGGAGGCTTTGCTCGATGAAGACCCGTGTCAAACCCTTCAAGAATTGTCAGAATCATTGGGAGTCGACTTATCAACGGTCGGCAAACGCTTGAAGGCCATGGGAATGATTCAAAAGCAAGGAAATTGGGTGCCGTACCAGTTGAAGCCGAGAGACGTTGAACGTCGATTTTGCATGTGCGAACAACTGCTTCAACGGCATAAAAGGAAGAGTTTTTTGCATCGTATTGTCACTGGCGATGAAAAGTGGATCCATTACGATAATCCTAAGCGAAAAAAATCGTGGGGACCACCCGGCCATGCATCAACATCGAGGGCCAAGCCGAATATTCATGGCGACAAGCTTATGCTGTGTATTTGGTGGGATCAGAAGGGTGTCGTGTACTATGAGCTGCTAAAACCTAACGAAACCATCACTGGGGAACGCTACCAACAACAATTGATGCAATTGAGCCAAGCATTAAAGGTTAAACGGCCGGAATATGCCAAAAGATACGACAAAGTGGTTTTTCAACATGACAACGCACGGCCACATGTTGCAAGAACCGTCAAGGAAACGTTGGAGGCGCTGAATTGGGATGTGCTACCCCACCCGCCTTATAGCCCAGACATAGCCCCTTCCGACTACCACCTATTCAGTTCGATGACGCATGGCTTGGCTGAGCAGCGCTTCACTTCTTACGAGGATACCAAAAAATGGGTCGATTCGTGGATTGCCTCAAAAGACAAATCGTTCTTCCGGCGCGGAATCCATATGCTGCCAGAAAGATGGGAAAATGTTGTGGCTAACGATGGACAATACTTTGAATAATATACATTGTACCGTTGTTTCTAAATAAATGCTCGAAAACCGAAAAAAACCTTTAAAATTAATTCCAACCCCCAATACCAGCAAAAATTAAAATCGTAGCTATTTATGGTAAGAATATTAGATCTAACTTACAAAATAAAAAAAGAGCTCGATCGAAATTCCAAGATTCTGTTTAGAAAACTTATATTGGTTAAATTTTATAAAATTTTCGATTTGTTTCAAATTTAACTACATAGTTATGTTTAAAAAATGTTAACATATTAATTTTGAAAAATCTAATAAAAGTATAAATCTTGTTTTTGATTAAACAAAATAAAAACATATGTAATTTAATAAAAGCATGTATTTCAACCATTAAACTATCATAGTTTAAGCTATGAAAAAAATGTAATCTTAAATTTATGAAAACTCGTAAACGGTTTGTGGTGTAATTACAATTAAACAATTAAGTTTATCATGTTGACTTTTTACTGATGCACAAAGCCACATTGTGAAAAAAATAACTATTTTTTAAATGCTCTATTTGGCGTTAAAAGTCTTTTTATGTAGTTTTTTTCACATTGTAACCAATACCTGTGTATTATTGTGATCAAAACCCCAAGGAAAATAAAATTTTTTAGTCTGAGAAAATATGTTTTTGACAAAAGTGGTTTTGAGACTACTTTGTACTATGTACTAATTTCCCGATAAATAGCTTCCACGACTCTTGGAATTCAGCTCGATTCCAACAAGCACAATTATTTTTTCTCCTTAAATTATATTTTCTTTAAAATGTAGTAAATTACGACTGATTTCAGAATATTTTTATCTGAGCATGGTATTGCCACTTTTATAAAAGGGGTTTTTTGCACATTATTATTAAATTATGTGAATTTATATATGAATTTTCTTACTAAGTTTTAACCAAAACGAACTAACTTTTTTATTTCCTACAAAATATATATATATATATATATGCGACTCTTACAATATTACACGCTGCACCAAGCGAGAGTTTAGTGGTGTGCGCAGTGTGAGGAGGCCACAATCCATGTTCGAACAAAGAAAAAAGCTCATCGTCCTTGGATCGTAGAAGTTCCTTTTTATCTTGTAAATGCTGTGACTGTATGTAGGCGCATATAAAAAGCAAAGAAAACGCAAATAAAAAACTCCGAGTGAGTCAAAAAAGTTTTTTCTTCTCTTCTGCACTCTGCATTACACTCGCAACAGTAAAATGCGTAAAAATAAGATTAACATGTCGAAATTTGGAAGATATGTGCTGTCAAATCAAACCATAGGATTAAACAATTAGCATATTTTTCAAGCGGTGAAGGGCGCTGAAATACGGTTTCACCCGTTGCCTACTTTGACTAGTTTAACTAGCTTGAACAGTGAAAAAGCTTGGTTTTTATTTTTATTTTATTTGGTAATGTTTGAAATAATATGAAGTGGATTGAAATGTGCGCTTGGTTACAGCAGTAAAGTGGTCAACATGGATGCACAATTTTTACTGAAGCATTCATTTATGATTGTAAAGCACGCTTTAGCTAAATTGCCACAAAGTGGCCCGCACTAGGCAACGCTCGAAAAGCTCTTGGTTGGTCGTGTTGGGATGGTTGGTTTCTTGCGGTCGAAGGGACACTGGTTCGCCAATAGAATCTACAACATACGAGCAAATATTAAATTTTGCACTTTAATTAAAAATTTAAATTTTATATATCCATTCATGAAATGTTTACGTAATCGCAAATGGGGGCATAAAAATCATCTTAATTGATTTTAAAAATGCATTAATTGACTTTGCGTCATGTTTGCTTGGGCTGCATCCATGCAGGATTCATGCAGCTGCAATACACAAACTAAATTTGTAATCAGTGGCAACCTTTAATGAATACGTCATGTGTACTTAAGTTGAAAAAACCCAAAAACAATCAAAAAGGATGTTTTTTTGTGCCAGTTATCTTGAACAGAATAATGCTGAATAATATATTAACAATGCGTATAAGCACCTAGAATAGTGTTTCGCATGCGACAGACAGCGACACATATGCAGTGTGTTTTTTTTTTGCCATAAATAGAAAAAAAAAATTAATTTCCAAAAAAGCCTTTTTTCTGATAGAACACTTCAACTAAAAACGCTCAAAGGGTTTTTAATTTTTTTATTTTGTTTGGTAACACAAAGCTCTGAAAGCCCAATGTTAGAAAAAACTGATAACTAAATCTTGGTCCAATTTTCGAATCCTCCAAATCAATTATTTTAAATGCAACCCAAATTAGTGAAGCATATTTTAAAACATGTAATCATATACAACTAATAAAATTATTCGGTGCTTATTAATTTGATTGCAGCTTTATTTTTACGTTTATTTTCAAAGTGTTTGTGATTGTTCAAGTGACAAAAAGTACATTTAAAAGTTTAAAAGAAAATAATAGAAAAAAGTATATTGAGGTAGAGATTTGACTTCACTATGTTCAGTGCGAACAAGGCCTTATATCGAAAATAAAAAAATGCAGAACCAAATCATATTTGATTGAAGGAAATGTCACATAATTTGACAATTCTATCTCTACGCGGGGCATTTACGTGTTTATTTTCATGTAATTTTTAGCCTTTTCTCCAACAGTAAAACATATTTCCTGGCAGCGTCTAACATTATTTGTTACTCTATTGGCATGTGTTAAGTAAATAAAAATTAATTTTTTACAAGTTCAACACAATTTAATATATTTTTGGAAAAAAAAAACAGTTTGTCGTTTGGGGGCACATTTGACATTTGAAAATGGGGTAGATTTGACACTGTCGTTCTTAAGGTAAATAGGTGAAATAAAAAATTATGCTTTCTTATCTTATCTTATCTTATCATATAGATATACAGTCACACAGATAAATATACGTACCCCCCTCAAAATCTCATTTCTGACCAAAGTTTAAACTTCCTTATAAAAAAAATTATAGGAATATTTTTTGCAAAAAACTTGAATAAAAGGTATTGGAAAATAGTTGGTTGTAAGTCATTTACTATTTAAATTTATATAACATCATTTTTTGCAACACAGAAAAGTATACATACGAGAGTTTCATTTAACTGTTATTTAAAGAGAAAGCGATCGCATGATGAATGTATATTTTTTTAATGGACAGTTATGACTTCTAGTCTTTCTGATCAAGTGCTTATTAGTTTTTTTGCAAGTGGGTCCAAAAGTTAAGGAAATATGTTTTGACGTGCGTGAACTAATTTTTAAGCATAAAAAAATGGAAAATCTTTACGGGAAATCGCAAGTATAGTTGGACGTCCAAAGCCGAGTGTACAGACAGTGATTAAAAATTATAATGAAACCAAATCACTGAAAAACAAACCCAGATGCGGTCACCCTCCAAAAATTGACACACGTGTAAAAAGACATATAGTAACTTAAATCCGAAAAAATAGGAAAAAAACAGCAATAGACATAGCTAAAGATATGGAAAATGGCGATTGTTATTTTCCAGCCCTAAACAATGCGAAGTGTATCAAGGAAAAGTGGATTTCATAGCCGCATTCCGCGAAAAAACCGTTTATTAGTGCTAATAATATGAAAAAACGTATTAACTTTGCAAAGCTGAATTTTGATATATATGAAACGTTTTGGAAGAACGTTGTGTTCAGCGATGAGAGCAAATTCAAGATATTCGGATGTGATTGTGCAAGCAGAAGGTATGGCGCAAAAAGTACGAGGCGCTCCTTCCGAAAAATTTAATTCCGACAATAAAGCATGGAGGAGGATCGGTATTGGTATGGGGTTGCATGTCGGCAACTGGGGTAGGAAACTTTGTGTTTATTGACATAACTATGGATCGATTCGTATATTTGAACCTACTCCAACAAAGTTTGATGGAATTGGTGCATAAAATGGGTCTTATGGAAAGCTGATACTTCCAACAAGACAACGACACCAAGCACACAGCGGTTGTTGTTAAGGAGCGGTTGCTGTACATTGTACCAAAGCAGCTTCATTCTCCTCCCCAGTCGCCGGACTTGAACCCCATCGAAAATTTGTGGGATGAGTTGGACCGCCATGTTCGAAAAAGGACAATAAAAAACAAACATGATCTTACAAATGCACTTATGAAAGAATGGTCGAAAATTACAATGCAAACAACAACAAAACTAGTATTTTCGATGAAAAACAGATTGAGCGCAGTTTTAGAGAGCGGACTAACAAAATACTAAATTTTTCTTTATTTTTGTTTCCATTAAACATTTTGTAAGAAGTATGTATACTCTTCTGTATTGCGAAAAATGAAAATCTGTGTTTTTTTTTAATAAATCGCTTGTTTCTGAAATTTTTACTTATCGTTTTAATTTATTTTAAGTACAGATTTAATATGTCTGAAATCGTTGACTGTTTTTAAATAAGTTCTTTATAAACACCTTTATTTACGGGTCTTTCAGTTTCGAAAATAACGAAACTGCCCGTATTTTAAAAAAAAATGTTTTTTAGGAATTAAAATGGGTTGTGGTTTTTGCTCTGTGGTTTTTAGAGCCTCTCTCATGATTCTTGTTCCGAATAGAAGAACTAATGTTTAAATTATGTGGTGCAAACATTTTTCAAATCGGACAATTTTTCGATAAGTTCCCTGCAGTGTTACCAACTAGTTTAAAACCAGTCTGCATACTAGTTGAAAACTGAGCAGTACTAGTTCAAGCTCGTCTTTTTTTCATATACCCAACTAGTATTTTTAACATGGCGATGTCATAGGAAATATCAAATGTCTTATTCTGAACAGATGAAAACTAGTTTATAGTATATATAATTATAATTAGTTATATTCTAGTTTGTTGTAAATAGTTGTCAACAAATAATATATTGCCAAATGTTAACTAGTTTATAGTTTAACCTTTCCTGAGTGGTTGGCAAATAGTCATGTTTTAATTAGTTTACAACTACTTATAACAAACCAATGATTCAACCAGTTCTTTATTCGGCAATTTATCTTCTGAATTTGGAGCTTCTACTAAAGCGACTATTAAAAAACTTACAAGTAAAATTTACATAGTGTTTTATTATTTCATATAAAAGTAAATTTTTTAAAGTTCATAAAGCACAGTTGATTTAAACAATATGTAAAATAGTTTAATAATAGTGTAATATAGTTTGATTTTGGCTAGTTTTACAACTGGTTTATTGTGACATGACATAAACTAGTTGAATTTAAACTATTTTTGCAACTAGTAAATTATGACAAAATATAAACTAGTTTGTTTTAACTAGTATAAAGACTAATCATTTTTACTGCAGATTAGTCTTACACTGCAGGGTTTTTACTTTTAAGCTTTTAACGCTTCGTTTTGTGATTTGCTGGAGTGAAATCTTGTGAAAACGACTTTTTGCCATACACCTTTTTCTTAGAATTGTTGTGGTTTTTTTACTTGCGTCTTTTACAACAAGAGCATATAAAATTAAAAATATTCTTTTGCAAGTAAGCAGTGAGAATCGAACTGGTACCCTCACCGATCGAGAGTTCTACACATTAACCACTACACCAAAACCTTTCATATTATTAATGATGTAATTCATTCAATATTAAGTATAAACTCAAGCTATGTTGCAGAAGAGGTCAAAATGAAAAGAGCATAAGCAGCTCAACCAAAGTAGCATACAATTTTTTCGATACCTAAGATGGCAACCGCTCGGGGAGCATGTTGTTTGAGAGCATTATGATACATACTGTTCAGCCCGAAAGTTGTGGAACAGCTGCGTAGCAAATTTTCCGCTGAATGGGGCCAATGCTAGAAACACTATTTTGTCAACTTGACGAAAACCCAACTCAGGCTCAATTCGCCATGGAAATGTAGTAAAAAGCATTGTGCATTAGCTATTCAAACAACAAAAGTAGCAAGGTTCCATTGAACTATTTGAAAATTATCACAAGAGGCCAATTGTTTTAGGTGTCGATTTTAATTGCTAATTCAGACGTAAATGTTCATAGGCATTTAAGGCAAGACCAGTGGTCTAGCGCTCGATAATTTAAGGTATTTTTAGGATTTTTTTTAAAAAGCTAAAATATTGAACAACGATATTTAAGTCTTTAAGATATATTGTAACACTCATTCATCATAAAAAGAAATATTTTTTTAATTTAAAAAATTGTTTATCTGGTTCAAAATGGCACTCAATGAGACGCTCTTAAGGAAAAGGGGAAATGGCGGTGTTGTAGATTTTGACTTTTCTATTTATCTGAAAAATAAAAACCAAAAATATTATTAAGCACTAGGAGTGCACTACAGAGTGGACTTTATTTAAAAAAAGAACTCCCCAAGGGCTCAAACTGTTGTAATTGATGATAAATTACATGATGATGATGAAATCAGCGCACCAAGATTAGTCGAAAATAATACAAATATTCCTGGGGAAAATCCAAAAATTAAAATTTTGTCCCCCTGAGTTATTCAAGTAATTTGAGGTGATACCCTCATTAAATTGAAAATTTTTTTGAAAAAAAAACAAAAAATCTTAACTGTTTCCTTATTTCAAATGGGATTGCAAATGAAAATATTAAAAAAAATTTTATCTTTCATGGTCCACTCTAGTGCACTCGAAAAAAGATATAAAAAATTCACAGAATGACACGCTATTGAAAATTAAGTTCTTAAAATAGCTTGTTTTTTACCAGTTATTAAGTGTAAAATACACGATGTTTTTTAAATAAAACTTTGATTCTAGTTCCAGCGATAGCCATTGATGTTATGAATAGCATATATAAATTTCAGATGATTCGGCTGAATAGTTTTTGTTTTCTTGTAACACCATGCCGAAAAAAGTAGTTTCGAGATAAATGAGTATAAAGAGAATGAATCTAGACTACACACTGTGGCTCGACACCTACTAAAACGGCTGTAGAAGTGAAAATAACGTCAGAAAGACGTTGTTTTTGAAATATAATAAAAACCAATTTCATAAAAATTGTAGGAATTAAATAATGTTGTCTTGATAAATATAATTTGGGAATGATAAGCGATCCAAATATTTGCACACCACGTTTAAGACAATTATTGATGTAATGTTTGCTAGAAATATCGATGACATATATACATATCTACATATTTTATATAAACGTTTGATATTTGAGATATTAAAACACAATAATTTCATTAACATTTACAAAAATAATTAAAAATTAATGCAAAATAATAATGTAAAGTAATAAAATTTACTGGTGGGAATATTTTTTTTAGTTAACTTTTTTTTAGGTATTTAAAATTTTTCAATTTTTCAAAATGCGAAAATGCTTCGCTTCTCTCGTGTGTCCAGCGACGCATCTGCTTTTATTAATTTAACTTCAGATTGATTTATAGAACTCGGCGTACTTTTCAGACAAATATGAAGTCATTGCAAGGATATCCCTTTCTTTTCGTCATTTACTTGAATGGGTTCTTTTCGAAGAACTGAAATCATATAATTTGCCAAGTTTTGAGCTCCTAAGGAGTTACCTCGCACAATTCGATTAAAAATTTTAAGAAAGCTGTTTGTTCATATTAGTTTTTTTATAGAATTTAAAATAGTGTTCCTTTATTGCATTTATGCTGAATTTTTTTGCAAAAAAGGAGCATATAAAATCACAAATATATATAATAACAATTCAATTACCTAAAAACGTAATGTGAACTTACAACGTTATTCCATTTTACCTGCTCTGGAGCGTTTCTTAGAGATATATTTTTTTTTCTTAAAATATATTCATTACCACAATTCTTCAAGCTTTTATTATTATTATCAATTCTATTTTGAACATTGGACTTCCTTTTTGTGAATCTGTTGCACTTCTCAATTGCATTAGATAATTCAACTCTAATAACTTGTATGTAACTTACAACGTTCTGCCACTGACTGAAACTTTCTTATTGCTTTTTGATAGCGATAAGGTGAATACTTTTGGCTGATTTGGTGTTAAGGCAATGTAAGAGAGTCATGTTAACGGTAATCTGCAATAAAATCAGTTTTGCAAAAAGTGGTTTTTGCAACGTTGTTCGCGACTGTGCTTCCATTCTGTGCCAAAAATAGTAAACGTTGACGAAATTTAAAAAAGTTTGGTGCAGAGTCCATTAAGAAAATTCCAAAAAAATGGTGCATATCGGACCACTACCACTACCCTCTTCCGTACAACTCCACACTGGGAAACAGATAAACGTCTATGTATTTCAACGAAATTTGATACGATGTGGTCTTTTAGACTTAAAAACATAGTTTTCAAACAAAGTGTACATCGATTCACTTACACTTCCCCTACCCTCTCCTTTCCCACCCGTACAACACAAAACTGATAAACATTCAAACATCAACAGATTTTGATGAAAGTTGGTACCGTATTGTATTTTTGGCTTATTTACACATTTTTCGAATGACCATCATCCTCACAAAACCCACCAACAGGGGCGTACCCAGACCATGCTTATAGGGGTACCCTAAAGTGCCGATTTTTTTTACACAACATAAATAAATCAAAGTTACTCATCCGTCAGATCAATATCAATAGTAAGCAATTGCCATATATTTCCCTCTTTAATGAAAGAAAATTACAGTGTTTAAACAATATTAAATCTGGATTTAAAACTTTTGTTTTTTGTTTTAATACATTCTTACTTTATGTGTCACTACACTAAGAGAAATATTGGGGGTTGGAATTAATTTTAAAGGTTTTTTTTCGGTTTTTGAGCATTTATTTAGAAACAACGGTACAATGTATATTATTCAAAGTATTGTCCATCGTTAGCTACAACATTTTCCCATCTTTCTGGCAGCATATGGATTCCGCGCCGGAAGAACGATTCGTCTTTTGAGGCAATCCACGAATCGACCCATTTTTTGGTATCCTCGTAAGAAGTGAAGCGCTGCTCAGCCAAGCCATGCGTCATCGATCTGAATAGGTGGTAGTCGGAAGGGGCTATGTCTGGGCTATAAGGCGGGTGGGGTAACACATCCCAATTCAGCGCCTCCAACGTTTCCTTGACGGTTCTTGCAACATGTGGCCGCGTTGTCATGTTGAAAAACCACTTTGTCGTGTCTTTTGGCATATTCCGGCCGTTTAACCTTTAATGCTCGGCTCAATTACATCAATTGTTGTTGGTAGCGTTCCCCAGTGATGGTTTCGTTAGGTTTTAGCAGCTCATAGTACACGACACCCTTCTGATCCCACCAAATACACAGCATAAGCTTGGCGCCATGAATATTCGGCTTGGCCCTCGATGTTGATGCATGGCCGGGTGGTCCCCACGATTTTTTTCGCTTAGGATTATCGTAATGGATCCACTTTTCATCGCCAGTGACAATACGATGCAAAAAACTCTTCCTTTTATGCCGTTGAAGCAGTTGTTCGCACATGCAAAATCGCCGTTCAACGTCTCTCGGCTTCAACTGGTACGGCACCCAATTTCCTTGCTTTTGAATCATTCCCATGGCCTTCAAGCGTTTGCCGACCGTTGATAAGTCGACTCCCAATGATTCTGACAATTCTTGAAGGGTTTGACACGGGTCTTCATCGAGCAAAGCCTCCAATTCCTCATCTTCAAACTTTTTCGGCTGGCCCGGACGCTCTTTGTCTACCGTATCAAAATCACCACTTTTAAACCGACGGAACCAGTACTCACAAGTAGAAATCGATGGAGCATAGTCCCCGTAAGCCTCAGTAAGCGTGCGTTGTGATTCAACCGCTTTTTTCTTCAAATGGAAGCACAAAAGTAAACCTTCCCGCAAATTGCGTTTTGTTGGAACGAAAGTCGACATGTTCACAGAGAAAAAAATATATGTTGTTTACACTTCAGTGGAATGACACATACTGAAAAATGAAGCTTAGACAATGTGCTTTGAAATGAATATAGTCACAGGTGTGCCCGATGCGATCTATTGATAGTTACGCCATCTCTTAGAAAACCTTTAAAACTAATTCCAACCCCCAATAATAAATATTAAATCTATTCACGCTCGTGCATAAATAAATTAACTAGTTTCTCTGCAACACTTTTTTTTGCTTTGAATTTGAGCTAAGTTTGTTTTTTTAATCTCGTGCTTTCACTTGCAAACAAAGTTTATAAGAAATTATAAACGAAGTATGACTTTCAAAATAATTGTCTTAATTTTACAAGTTTTGTAGACAAATTTACGCAAATATATATGTGTAGCATTAACGTAATGTGTAGGCAAGTCAGGCACAAATTTATGTCATACGTACATATTTGATGATTAACTTTTTTTTATATATTGATTATTTATTCCTGTGAGGAGACTAAAAATTAAAATGTTGTTGCAATATTATTTTGTGATTTTTTTTTATGCAAAAAAATACTCCAAATTTATTGCCTATATATTTTAAAATTTCAACACATTCCCATTACTTTTCACACAAATTTACACCCTCGTATTAAAAAACTGTTTACTCTCGAAACCAATCCAAATAATTTATTTTTACAAAAAAAAAATAAATAAAATATTTGTTATTTCTTCAGAAATAAGCTTGTTTTAAATATTCTTACCAAATCATTTTTTAATGATAATTTTTTTTTCAAACCACGTCTTCGGACACTTTCCCCTGGATTTCTCGAAAACCAAACATCCGATTTAGATGAAATTTTTCTTCGTGGTAGTCATCACACACCAATTGTAATAAAATTTTATTATGCCGAAAATACTAAAAAAGCAGATGCGCCGCTGGACACACGAGAGAAGCGAAGCATTTTCGCATTTTCATACGTTTGATAACGTAATGGGTTTTTTAAATAAAAATTTTTAAATTGAAAAATTTTAAATACCTAAAAAAAAGTTCAATAAAAAAATAATATTCCCACCAGTAAATTTTAATACTTTACATTATTATTTTGCATTAATTTTTATTATTTTTGTAAATGTTAATGAAATTATTGTGTTTTAATATCTAAAATATCAAACGTATATATAAAATATGTAGATATTTCTAGCAAACACTACATCAATAGTTGTCTTAAACGGGGTGTGAAAATATTTGGATTGCTTATCATTCCCAAATTATATTTATCAAGATAACATTGTTTAATTATGAAATTGGTTTTTTTATATTTCAAAAATAACGTCTTTCTGACGTTATTTTCACTTCTACAGCCGTTTTAGTAGGTGTCGAGCCACAGTGTGTAGTCTAGATTCATTCTCTTTATACTCATTTATCTCGAAACTACTTTTTTCGGCATGGTGTTACAAGAAAACAAAAACTATTCAGCCGAATCATCTGAAATTTAAATATGCTATTCATAACATCAGTGGTTATCGCTGGAACTAGAATCAAAGTTTTATTTAAAAAACATCGTATATTTTACACTTAATAACTGGTAAAAAACAAGCTGTTTTAAGAACTTAATTTTCAATAGCGTGTCATTCTGTGAATTTTTCATATCTTTTTTCGAGTGCACTTTTTTCTTTCATTGTCGACTCTACATGAAAGAAAAAATTTTTTTAATATTTTCATTTGCAATCCCATTTGAAATAAGGAAACAGTTAAGATTTTTTGTTTTTTCCAAAAAAATTTTCAATTTAATAAGGGTATCACCTCAAATTACTTGAATAACTCAGGGGGACAAAATTTTAATTTATGGATTTTCCCAGGAATATTTGCATTATTTTCGACATATACATCATGTAATTTATCATCAATTACAACAGTTTGAGCCCTTGGGAAGGTCTTTTTTAAATAAGGTCCACTCTGTAGTGCACTCCTAGTGCTTAATAATATTTTTGGTTTTTATTTTTCAGATAAATAGAAAAGTCAAAATCGACAACACCGCCATTGCCACTTTTCCCTAGGAGCGTCTCATTGAGAGCCATTTTGAACCAGATAAACAATTTTTTAAATTAAAAAAACAGAGATACCTTAAAAACTTAAATATCGTTGTTCAATATTTTAGCTTTTTAAAAAAAATCCTAAAAATACCTTAAATTGTCAAACTCTAGACCACTGGTCTTGCCTTAAGTGCCTATGAATATTTATGTCTGAATTCGCAATTAAAATCGACACCTAAAACAATTGGCATCTTGTGATAATTTTCAACTAGTTCAATGGAACCTTGCTACTTTTGTTGTTTGGATAGCTAATGCACAATGCTTTTTACTACATTTCCATTACGAATTGAGCCTGAGTTGGGTTTTCGTCAAGTTGACAAAATGGTGTTTCTAGCTCGATAGTGTTTCCATGCGCAACATTGGCCCCATTCAGCAGAAAATTTGCTAAGCAGCTGTTCCACAACTTTCGGGCTGAATGGTATGTATCATAATGCGCTCAAACAACATGCTCCCCGTGCAGTTGCCATCTTAGGTATCGAAAAAATTGTATGCTACTTTGGTTGAGCTGCTTATGCTCTTTTCATTTTGACAGCTAAAAAAACATGGCTGCAAATTGTTAATTGTTGCTGAAGTTGTGCTGTGAAGTGAAAATAGATAATTTTTAATTATTAGAAGATTATTCAATCATTCTTTAATAAAGCTGTTAATTAATGATTTCTTGTGTGAAACGAGTGCACAATAGTATAAACAAATTTTAGATGTTAAAAAAAAACAACGAATGGCGAACAGCTGTTTGTACCGTTTGACGTTTTGCAAAAAAACCCATTCAGCAGAAAGTATCACTTTATGCTACTTCGCTACCTGAGCACTTTTTCGGCAGGAATGCGGCCATTGAATTGCATTGGACTTCGCGCATTCTATTCGCCATTTTTTCTTAGTATAAATGTGTGCGTTCAGAAGGTACAAAATTTACTAAACATGTTGAGTCTTTAATCAGTATTAGTTTCCGCTACTTTGTGTACCTGCTGAATTGTTTGTTACATTTTATGTCAGCGCAGTGGCAGAAATAAAATAAAATAACAAATAATCAATCAAACAAAGTGCCTCTATCAAAACAGTAAAATATATTTAAGTACAAAATTAATTAACAGATTCGAATGAAAACCACGCCTACCTCCCATAACAAATCCTCAAAAATTAAAACAATGTTGCAAAAATTAATGGGCTATAGTCCTTTCAATATCGACTCTAAATTAAGTGTAAGCTTTCTGACAACAAATTCTATAGAAATAATGTCAAAAAAGCTCGCACTAAATTTAGAGTAGGCATTTAATCGACTAGGTAAGGTCAACTAGTAAGGTCCAATGTATTTGCATGATATTTTCCACATAAACTCTGATATTCTCATATCCTTTTTCAAATTGCAAAATGTTGGAAATGATAGCAAATGTCGAAAACCTTACTCTTGCAAGCTCTTATAAGTTCTTATGAAAATTATATTACCTTAATTTATGATTTGAAATGGAATGTAAATGAATGTAATGTAAACTATTAGATACGACAAAAAAAATAGTGCAATAAAATAAATTTATTGTACATGAGTACATTTTTGAGGAATTAAAAGAGATTTTACCGTTTTCATAACGTCACTTTGTGTGAGTGACTTACCAAGTTTTTATGTCTGAGCATTCCATTTTTGCAAATCTCATACATAGATTGCATATTTGCGGTTAAGGTAGTGTGACGACCGAAACTTTGCCGTTTTTTCATAAATTTTTTTTTTATAAGAAAATACAATGCGATGTTTTTGAAATTTTAACATGTTTTAATTGGTGTTTAAAGAGTAAAAAAAATTTAACTTAATTTTACATTAATTTGCTTATAAGCATGGTTAAATTTCAAGGGCCGATGTTGAATGTGAACCATTCCTAAACGTCAAGTTTTTTTTTTGCATTTCATTTGAAATTTCGCAATTTCAGACTAATTCAATTTGAACAATGGAAAGATACACAATCGAACAACCCGTAAAAGTTATTCAGGCTTATTATGAAAATGGACGTTCAAATCAAAATGCATATCGTGCACTTCGTGATTTTTTCGGTCAATTTAATCGTCCAAATGTGCGTACAATCGGAAAAATTGTGCAAAAATTTGAGCAAACCGGATCTGTAGGAGATGTGAAAACACCAGTGCATGCTCGTACAGCTCGTACTGCAGAAAATATTGCTGCTGTTCGCGATAGTGGGGCTGAAGAGCCGTCCACCTTAACTCGTCGTCGTGTCCAACAATTGCACCTCTCACGCTCGTCGTTGATGAACATTATGCATAAAGACTTGCATTTACATGCTTATAAGGTGCAATTGACTCAAGAACTAAAGCCTCTGGACCATTTCAAGCGTCGTCAATGGTCAGAATGGTGGCAAGAAATGGCAACAGTGGATGATCAGTTTTCGAAGAAAATTATCTTCAGTGATGATGCGCATTTTCACCTCAGTGGATTCGTCAATAAGCAGAATTGCCGTATTTGGGCGAATGATAATCCAAGATTGACTGTCGAAAAACTAATGCACCCACAAAGAATGATTCTTTGGTGCGGTTTATGGGCTGGCGGCATCATCGGGCCGTATTTTTTCCAAAATGAAACCGGTCAGGCCGTTACTGTAAATGGTGTTCGCTATCGTGAGATGATAACGAACTTTTTATGGCCCGAGTTGAAAGATATGGATGTCAACGGTGTTATCTCATGTGGTGGCAATGTCAATTGGCCGCCAAGATCATGTTATTTGACACCGTTGGACTTTTTTCTTTGGGGTTATTTGAAAGAAAAGGTGTACGTCAATAAGCCAGCAACAATTCAAGAGCTAAAGGATGAGATAATTCGGCACATTAACGGCATAGAACCTCAATTATGCCTTAGCGTCATCGAAAATTTGGACCATCGGATGGAGGTGTGCCGCCGAGGTCGCGGCGGCCATTTGGCCGACATTTTGTTCCATACATAATTGAACCATACTAATATTATTATAATAAAAAGAAATGACAATAATTTCCTAAATAATTTGTGTTTTATTTAAAATCAACATCGGCTCTTAAAATTTAAACACCCTTTATTTATTTACATCAAAGTTGTGTCCTCGAAAAAAAACCGAGTTGTTTTGGGGAAGCACCCAGCTTTATATAGTCATCTAAAAAATATTTAAAAAGAATTTTCTTATGCAGGCTAAATTGTACAGCACTAACCTATAATATGCATATTAAAATAAAAAACTAAAAATGGCGGACTTGTTAAAAATGTTTTTAAAATATACCTTTTTTATAACAACAACTGTTTAAAAACTTAAGTTATTATTAAAAAATTTATTGTTTTGAAAGTTCCGGATTTAGATCTGTGATAACGGGTGAAATTTTTAGCCAAATCGATGCAATAGTTTTTAGTCAGTGCTTCCCCGAAGTTTTGAAAACGTAGTTTCGAGAAAAATGTGTTTAAAGTTTTTACAGCACTTTCATACACACTCCAGCGTGCGCTCTTCTTTTGGCTGTAACTTTAAAAATATTTTAAATTTCAGTCTGAAACTTTTAGAGTATATTTTTAAGAAAAATGTAAAAAAAAGCTTATGTGCAACATTTAGAGACATTAAATTAATTTTTGTGGAATTTAAAGAGATTTTATCGTTTTATTAAAGTCACTTTATATTGCAGGGAGCATATTACCCGATTTGGCTTATATAAAGAGTTTCGTTAGGAGAACTCCAAAAGTTAGGCTGTGATCGTGAGCATAGACGGACAGCTGGACATAACTTGTTCGACTCACTCGGTTATGCTGATCAATAATATATGTACTTTTCAATACCTGCCACAGCCCTTATCGGTGTTACATATGGAATGAAAAAGTTATTGTTACGCATAATGCGTAAAGGGATAACAATGAAAGTCACATTCAAGAATTTAAATAATGCAATCAAAAACAATATTGTCACTTTAAATATGATATCGGTACCAATAAATTTTTAATCAGCACATCTACTATGGAAAATCCTGGCTGCGGCCCCTTTTTCCCCAGTTATCTTATACAATCGATGTTTTAACTGTAGTCAAAAATACCAGCACCAAAAAATACAGAGAACAAATATTTTTTAAGATATAATTATTACTGAATAGAGTCTAGTTAAGACATTTCTGCAAAAACAATTAAAAACATTTTTTGGAAGTAATAGTTTTTAAATGTGCAGATATAAGGACATATTGTACTTTCTTACAATAAATTCTTTATTTTTATCACCTTCTCACGCGTCATATCAGAGAAATTAAAAGAGAGCTAATAAGGGAAAATGTTTTCTCTATCTATTGCGCCTATATTTGAATGAAATAATGACAAATATTTGAATACAACAACTTTTGTCCGCATTCAACTTCTCAACTATCCAAATCTGTGAGAATACCCCGTTCAATAATAATAAACACAACAAACTTTGAGCTTAACTGTAAGTAAGTCATCGATGTTTCTACAATTTCTCATATATGCTCGGATTTAGTAAATAGATCAAAATTTTCAAGAAAAATAATAAAAGAATCACGGATTGATTTACCAACCTGTAGAATTACAAATTTTAAAAGAAAGCCGGTATAAGAAAAAGCACTTGTTTCTTTTGTAATATTACCATTCACTTAAATTTCTATTTTTTGTGTTTGTGTACAAGTTAAAACACAAAAGATTTTGTATTTGTTCGCTCGAAAACCTTGTATGCAATTTTCAATCATCGAAATATCTACTATAACATATAACTTTATCCCGGCTTGCTTACGTCCACCATCTTAATGAGAAAAATGTTAATGGCTGCGCGGTAATCGAATTTTATAACGGAGCGAATAATTTTGTAAACTTTATGTTTATGACTTCTAATCGCAATTCTATGCAGCGGAGTTGAAGTCATGAAAAGCACAAATAAAAATAAAAATACGACACAAAATATAAAATAAACATTATATAGAGTAATAAGAAAACAAAGATGCCGCATCGTATCGTATACAGAATGCTCATGTGCGCGCCGTAAAAAACTGCTGATGGTGACCCACACCATGGAGTGGTGGATGGGTGACTCCGAGTAAGCGTTTATCTAGTTACAGGACGAATCGTTCTGCATGTGAAGGGCACGGTTGTGGGTACGGACAGAGTCCCCGGCGGCATCACATCTCTTCTGCCATAGTTTGAATCTGATGCAGGAGCTGCCATTACAAAGTTTCTAAACTTTACGATTAAATATAAAAGCGAGAAAGAAGTTAAACCGCCCTGGATATTAAAAAATGCGCAAATAGCACGAGCGTGCTGTAACTGTTGTTTTATGACAGCGACAGCAGGGATGGAATTGGTATGGATGATGCTGGTGGCGGGCGCAGCAACTCGCTCGTGATCGCAGCGGCTCTTGAGCTTCTTTTCTACTTTAATTTCCGTAATTTCAGCTAAAAAATTTCTGCAATATAAAAAGGCAGTATCGGCGTTTATAGACCACTCGTTCGTTGTCTTCTCCCGCCATTTGCGTTGGTTTGCGCTCTAAGGCAGCAAACCCTACCACACCGCAATGCCGCAAGCAGCTCAGCAGAGATTGGCACTAGCTACCAAAGCGCATCCGTGCGATACGCGCTTGGAGTGGAGTTTTCGCATGGAAAGTCGCTGGAAGGAGACGCGAAAAAAAGATATTAAAATGGTTAATAACAACAGCAAATTCAGGATGCTTTCAAAGGAGCAAAGTTTACCGATACAACAACAATAACAACAACAAAGACGTTTCAAAACAGCTCTACTTACACGAAAAATTTAATGACAACACTAAAAAGTTTAAGCGTTATTATTTTGTAGCACAGAATAAGGAAAATGACGCCCGGAAAATATGAGGCTGTAAAAATGGCAAATTCATGACCCAGTGCGACCCCCACAACCCCTGCACCGCACAATAATCTGCCCTCACTCTCCATGGTTGTTACGATTTGGTTATTACAGTTATATTGCACGGAATGCGCAGAGTAACGCATATAACTCAATCCTCAACATCTTATTGAAGCAAATGAAAATAAGCGCACAACCCGCTTTACCACCTTTTACAAGCATGCATTCCACCCAACAACGAAGTCTCGTATTCGGCATTGACCTCAGAGTATGGGTTTCTCTAAATATTCCTACAGAAAGTTGTTATTGCTGGGCTGAATTCTCTCAAAATAATCAATTTTACAACTTTGTTGTTACGCTGTTACTTTTCTACATCTACATCTTCATCCCCCATTCAATAGTTTTTTTCTTGTAATGATCCATCAAGTTCCAAGTTTGTTCGATGGGTTAGCTTCACTAGAAGACAAAAAAAAACTTGAAAAGAAAATAACGTACATCGTTTTAATGGTGCAATAAATACAAAAACTTTGCAACAAACTCCACAAGCATTTGTGCGTATGGAAAGAGGATTATTCTGTCCAAGCGTATTTGGTTCGATTCAGACTATTTTATGTGAAGCGCTTTTCGTATCTGTTAATTTTAACATTTTATTGTAATAGAAATGTTAAAGTCTACTTAAAATAATAATTTTATTTCTAATAAATAGTTTAAAATGCTTAGAGTAAAGTAAAGGATTGATTTGAATTATTGATTGACATAAGAAGGTGTTTTCTTGTGTACAACTTACTATAAACTATTAAGGATTTATATTCGACTGGACCGAAGTAAAAATACCCCCATGACTGCATTTTAGTTTATTCGAAGTCTTTAATGCTGTATTATTTTGATGACGTCACTTTTAAATGCTGTATTTTTTATCCAAATATTTCACATTTGAAACTCAAAGTTCTTTGGAGCATTAATTTTTTTTGGAGTTTATAAAAGTTTAACTATTAAGATGATGTCTCTTTGTATTTGAGGTGGGCGAAATTTTCAGTTTTGTGGAATTTAAGGAGATTTTACTGATTTCATAATGCTTCTTTGTAGGGGAGGTAGACGCGGTTTTCATTCTAATTTTACAAATTGTATACTCAAAGTGTATATTAAGGGTTAAAGCTTATGTGAAAACTTTAAAGTCATAAGATTAATTCGTGTGGAATTTAAAGATATGTACCGTTTTGGAAAAGTCACTTTGTATGGAATGTTTGGGTGCAAACTTTAAAGTCATAAGATTAATTCGTGTGGAATTCAAAGATATGTACCGTTTTGGAAAAGTCACTTTGTATGGAATGTTTGGGTGGTTTTCATCCGGCTTGGCTCATTTTTAAAGTTGATCTGTATTTTTTAATATAAAGGATATATATTGAATTTCGTTACGATAATTAAGTTGAGAAACATTTTTGGCTAAAAGAATTTCAAAACTCATTTTACGTACTCGCCTTACTTGGCACTGTGTGCCCCTGTAATTAAAATCAGTCATTAATAAACAACGAATGGAACAAATTTCTTTTTACCAATAAATTCGTAAATGTTAGCTTCCAAGAGACTTCAAAGCTTTTATACTCATAAAGAAATTAATATATTAATGATAATATATTAATGATAATTAAACATATTAGAAAAAAATTTAAATAATAAGATTTCCAATATAATAATATATAGAAATAAATTATCAAATTTGACCAAGAAAATAATAGGAAAAGTAATTTAAAAATATTTTTTACTTTGAAGTGATTTTGAAGTAGGTTGTTTTTTTTTTGTTAAAAAATTTTTATTTCTTCCTTTTTAGAGAATATGATATTAATTGTACCCATTCTTGCAACGAATTTTTAGTGATTTTTAAGTCGTTTTTTTTTTGGTAAAAAGTGTTTATTTCTTCGTCTTTAGAAAATATGATAATAATTGTACCCATTCTCGTAACAAATTTTAGTACCTCAGTGCCAATATTATTCGAGGTGCAGTGTTTTTCTTATAGTGACTCGCCTTTTGTAGAATATCGCCTTCTTTCTTTATCGTGTTTTGTTATAATTTTACATACTCAAGGTTCATTTATAAGGTTGTGCCACTTGAGAGAAATGCACTCTTTTTCCGCCTTTGCTCGAACTGTCACTGTACTTTTCTTTGTTATTAGCATTCATTTTCTTCATTTCTTTTCATCCATTCTGATATTTCGATCGAGCTCGCTCTCAAGTGCCACAACCTCATAAATGAGCCTTGTACATACTCTTGTATTGAATTTCAGTACCCTAGTGTCAATATTAACCGAGATACATTCTTTTTATAAGCTTTTATTTAGCTTCGTTCGTATGTATGTATGTCCTCAAAAATTGCAAGCCATTTTTCTACAACTTAATGATATCCGATTTAGCTGAAACTTAGCATTCATATGTAAGTCCGGTGACAATGCAATGTTATAACAAAAAAAATTTGCCACACCCCCTTTCACTGACCACAAATCAATAAAAATTCTGTATTTCTAAAATTACTAGTCCGATTCAACTGCAATTTTGGCAGTAAATTTACTTCGAGCAGAGAATAGTTAAGAAAAATTTTTAACCACTCCCCCTTATACCGCCCACAAATCCATAAAAATGTTATATCTCTAAAGCTACGGGGCTGATTCAGCTGAAATTTAAACAAAAAAGTTTTATCAAATAAAGCATAAGGTTTATGAAAAACATTTTTCCACATACCCTTTTACCGCCCACAAATCAATAAAAATGCTAAATCTCCAAAACTATGGGGCTGATTCAGCTAAAATTTTGGCAGTTAATTTCCTTCAAGTAGAGGATGGTTCAGGAAAAAAATTGTGCCACACCCCCATTACGCCCACAAAAAATAAAAATCCTATATTTTCAAAGCTACGAGGCTGATAATAAGCTGATTATAACTTGCTTCGTTCGTATACATGTATGTTTGTATGTATGAATGTATGTATATCCGACAAGCCATTTACAAAACATTTTTCGCAATTTTGCAAACTTTTTGATATCCGATTAAGCTGAAATTAACATACATATGTAAGTCCGGTGACAATGCAATATTGTAATAAAAATTTTGCCACACCCCTTTTTACCGCCCACAAATCAATAAAAATGCTATATCTCCATAAGTTTTGAAAATAAAAGATGTTAATAATAACCTTAAAGACTAAAAAGTAAAAAATAAATAAAAAGTAAAGAAACATTTTTAAAACAGAAGCTTTTATTTAAAAAAGACGAACTAAAAAGAAAAAATTCATTTAAGTGACATTTGTCATAAATGTATATAGTAGGTATATTCTAGGTTCAGCAGAACACCTCTCTTGGTTACTCATTATCATAATATAAGCGTACGTAAATTGGTAAGTTCTAAGGACTTATATAAATTTAGAATTTTTCAAATGCATTTATATTTAAAAGCTTGAGGCACCGATGTCCGCGATCCGTTATACAGGTTTACTACACATTATCAGTGGCATTGAATCTTTTTGTAAGCTTACCTGTATATAAACTGCGAACCATTATACAACCATTTTATTACACAATATCAGTGCCTTAAGCTTTTAAATATAAATGTATTTGAAAAATTCTAAATTTATATAAGTCCTCAGAAATAACCAATTTACGTACGCTTATATTATGATGATGAGTAACCAAGAGAGGGGTTTTTCTGCACCTTAAATATACCTACATTATACATATATGACAAATTTCACTAAAATTAATTTTTTTCATTTTAGTTTACGTCTATTTTAAATAAGAGCTTATTTTTAAAAAATTGTTTTTTACTTTTTATTTTTTTTTTTTTTTTGGTAGTGACACGCCCTTTATCGAATTCCGTTCACTTTCTTCATAGTGCTTTGTAATAATTCTACCCTTTCTTGTAACGAATTTGATTACCCTAGTGTTAATTTTATTTGAGATAAAATAATTTTTTAATATTTCCACGCTCCTCTGTTCAATACGTTCATATTTTTGACCGTAATTTGTCATTATTGTGCCTACCTCTGTACTAAATTTCAGTGCACTAGTGTCAATATTATTTGAAACACAGTGTTTTCTAATATTGCACCTCCGGGTTTAGTGTGAAAATCGGTGAAAATCGGTTGTCAAAAAATTACGGCAATCGGGCAAGTGTGTACATACATAAAAAAAAAATAAAATCAAAAACCAACCAACTTGAGAACCTCCTCCTTTTTTATGTCAGTGAAAAGGGCATAGATATTAGCTTCCAAAATCACGACTTTAAATTTCAAATCGTTTTTTCTTATTCCGAGGCTATGGCATTGCATACAGAAATGCGTTAAACTAAGAAAATATATAATTTCAAGATATTGCAATGGTTTTGATGTCAGAATTGTTTTTAACAAAGAGTTTATTCAAAACTAGATAAAACATGAAAACAATGTTTGCAGCATATACTTTTTTTGGTATTTTATTAAAAGCTTACAAGATATTGCTTGGAAAAGTTGGATTTATGTGGGTTAAGAGAGAAGACAAATAACAAGCAACTAATTGTGAGCCTATTCTGAAGACAGGGTATAAAAGCATAAATAAGCTTGAATCATTAATAAAACAACGATAATAAAACTTCGCTGCTGGTTTTAGCGAACAAATAAAATGTATTTCAATTCTTAAAAACAATACTGCGTACATTCTAAAAAATAGAAATTCGGGAGTGACTTTGAGTGGATTACTTTAATGTTCCTTTAATTTTTCTGCCAATCAAGTCTGTCCCGCCGAGTCGGAGATATAGAGATAGAGGCGATGACAAGGCAAGAGCAGTTGCATGAATGACTACAATTTTTTTTGCTTAACCGTTGCAACTTATTAGAAGCATTTACGGTGAACGATTCCTGGACCGGACTCATCGTACTCCTGCTTGGAGATCCACATCTGTTGGAAGGTGGACAGAGAAGCTAAGATGGATCCACCGATCCAAACGGAGTACTTTCTTTCTGGTGGAGCAATAATCTTAATCTTAATAGTAGATGGAGCCAAGGCCGTTATTTCCTTTTGCATACGATCAGCAATACCTTAGTAATGAGTGAACGTTATTTTTTAAAGGTTCTTTCAAACTTGTGTTGTTAAAATCTTACCTGGGTACATTGTAGTACCACCGGATAGAACATTGTTGGCATACAAATCCTTCCTGATATCAACGTCACACTTCATGATAGACTGGTAAACTGTCTCGTGAATACCACAAGATTCCATACCCAAAAACGAAGGTTGGAACAAAGCTTCAGGTGTTCGGAAACGCTCATTGCCAATAGTTATCACTTGGCCATCAGGCAATTCATAAGACTTTTCTAAAGAAGTCGATGCAGCTGCAGTAGCCATTTCTTGCTCGAAATCAAGAGCAACATAGCAAAGCTTTTCTTTGATGTCACGCACAATTTCACGCTCGGCAGTTGTGGTAAAGGAATATCCTCTCTCGGTAAGGATCTTCATAAGGTAGTCAGTCAAGTCACGACCAGCCAAGTCCAAACGAAGAATGGCATGAGGCAATGCGTATCCTTCATAAATTGGAACTGTGTGAGAAACACCATCACCAGAATCCAAAACAATACCGGTCGTACGACCTGAAGCATACAAGGAGAGGACAGCTTGAATGGCCACATACATGGCTGGCGAGTTGAAAGTTTCAAACATGATCTGTGTCATCTTCTCACGATTCGCTTTCGGGTTCAACGGAGCTTCAGTCAAAAGTACTGGGTGTTCCTCTGGTGCAACACGCAATTCATTGTAGAACGTGTGATGCCATACCTTCTCCATATCATCCCAGTTCGTTATGATACCGTGTTCAATAGGATACTTTAGGGTGAGAATACCGCGTTTGCTTTGAGCTTCATCACCAACATAGCAATCCTTTTGTCCCATGCCCACCATCACACCTTGATGGCGAGGACGACCAACAATGGAAGGAAAGACAGCACGAGGAGCATCGTCACCAGCAAAGCCGGCCTTGCACATACCTGAGCCATTATCTACCACCAGAGCCGATGCTTCTTCGTCACACATCTTGTTGATTTATTTATTTGAGATCTGCAATAACAGAAAACTTTCAATTTATATATAACCAGAATTTTTTGAGTCGAATGCAATTGTCAAAATATAATCTAACTTACTTCAAGAGCTCAGATATGAAACTTCGGTAGAGACAAATAACGGACGGCCTGCAGTTCCGTGTGAATTCTTTAAAGGCTGCGACAAGAGTGCTTGATGCTGCTGACTCCGAATGTCTTTTAAATATTTTGCCTTTGGGCTGCGCCTATTCAAAAACAAATTTATATATTTGTGCGTCTGTCCATCTGTCTGTCTGTCAGCCTGTCATTCGTACATCAAATGCATACAATTTGCAAAAAAGTTCAAAAATATCATCACACAAAGTGAAATCATAGATAGATAGATAGATAGATAGATAGACTCGTTTATTTAATTGTGTTTTTTGTACATAGAACTAGATTATTTTGGTGCCAAAAGTAATGAGCTGTGCTGGGTTCGGCATGCTGCGGGAACGACGTGATTATTAGCTATGCATTGTCTACATCTAAAGGCGCGCAGGACTTTTTAGTTGTCATAAGATTAAAAATAAATTTTTGTTGATGCACAGATATGAACGACATGCGACTAACAATCGCCATAGATGGCGTGGATGAGTCTCTTTTAAGGTACATACAGTAGGGGCACGTAAAAAGCATTTTGTAAGAAGGAAAACAACAACTTATTGGTAGAGAAGAGAGTGACATCGACTTTGCTTATACACCACAGTGCATATTTGAGAATGTGGAACACATTTTTTTTATAAAATTCAGATATCTCCAACATAAAATGAGGCTCACAAAAGACTGTGCTCTAGAAACCTTCAAGTTGGGAGTGTCTTATTCAATTCAATATTAATAGAGCAACGTCCAATGATAAAATGGCTTTTAAATAGAAAATACGGATCAGGCATAATATTTTGGGGCTTTAAGTATCGGCTCCTTTTAAATAGTTTTGAACCTTTAAAAAAATTTTATTAAAAAACTAAAAAATTGGTTCTAAAAACAGCTTATCAGGATATTGAACTGTGCCATCATTTATTTTACTTCAATAAATTTCTGTACCAATTCGTGCTAAGCTGCAGCATAAGCCATGACAGTGAAAAAGATCTTAAATTTGTTACTGGTTCTTCTATCATTCAAACAAAAAATTTGATGCCAGTAGCATTCCAACAATTGTTTCATTTTCACCATTCATTTTTCAAAGTCTCAAATAAAGTTTTCATTCAGAAAAAGATACGTTAAATATTTATAAAGATTAAATACGCTACAGCTTCTTATTGAGTTATGAATATGTCACTATATAGTTATTAAAGTAATGTACTAACAAAATCGGGGGAAAACCACACCTACCTCAAACACAAAGTGACTTAACCAAAACGGTAAAATCTCTTTAATATCCACAAAAAATAATCTAATGACTTTAAATTTCGCACACTAGCTTTAACCTTTGATATAAACTTTGAGTATGCAACTGCAAATTATCATAGGAATTGAATAATCAAAGAACTATCAAAATTATCAAATTGTAATTAAAGAACTAATATAAAAAAATTATCATTATGGAAAAAAGACAGAATTCCTTTTTATGCAGCAATAGAGAAAAATTCTGGTTTTTTCATTTATATTTTTCAAAACCATTTTAAAGCATTTCATCTTATAAATAAAAATTATTTAAAAACCAATTTTTTTATGTATAATAATTTTTCGTTTGATATTTTTAGTGATGAATTTGTTGTTCTTGTTCTTTTTTATGTTGGTTGAACTTGAATATAATTCAAAGTTTTGTTTAATAAATGGAAATAAATATTTCGGAAAAATATGAATAGTGTATTTTTTTTTCTTTTAGTTAGGAGCATATATGGGCATTTCCACAGAAAAGTCTACCGTGACCAAAAAATTAAAACTTATTAAAAACTTCTCATTTTATGATATTATCTAAGAGAAACATTTTAATTTTTATAATTTAATAAATTTTTATATAAATTCATTAACCATGATGAACAAATCGTCTGCACTGTTTCACAAATGTAGTTTCCTTTTTCGTAAATGTTTAGTAAATGTTTAGTAAATGCTTTGTAAACTTTTTTGTTTTAGTAAAAATGGCAAAAGGCAATAGACAAATGGTTGAGGCAAGAAAACCACAATATATTACATTTGTTTGTTAATTACCAAATTACTTTACTACCTAATTACTTAATTACCAAATTTAAGTTTAAGGCAATTTTTTCGCGTGGGTTATGTCGCGTGAGTTATGGCAAATATTTTTTGGAAACTCAATATATTTTTTAATAAGCAAAGCCCATAGGTAAATATGGATTTATTATGAAACTTCACTGTTTTCCCATTATTTAAAAATTAAAAACAAAAACAAATTATATGGAAAAATTAGCTGAGGTTTTACAATCTAAACTTGCTTGCAAAACACACTTCTTTTTTTTTTGTCGCGTGAGTTACGCCCATATTTACCACTGCCATTCCTAATTAGTTACAGGAACAAAAATTTTGGTAGAATATACCATTACTATTTCTTGTAAGACATATGCACATAAGAAATTTTTTACATTAATAACATAAACTTCCGAGAAAACGAAGTTTAAAGTCGTACGCATGTCGCGTGAGTTACGATGGAAATGCCCATATATGTATACTTAAAAAGTAATTTAAATTTAAATTTCAGTTAATAAAATATATTTTTAATATGGAAAAAATATAATGCATATATAAATAATTCGAATTTATTATATTTAAAAAATAAGTATAACTTTCAAAGCACAACGCATGCGCAAACCTGTGTAGTAGTAATACATATTGTCTCTGTAGCTACACGCATCTGTATTCTGTATTGTATTTATCTTGCTGAAAAAAAACAAAACCACCCTAACAAAATAACTTGTTTTTAAAAACAACTAATTAAAAAACTAATTTAAAATAAACTAGTTTATAAACTACTTTGAATTATATTAAGGCGGCATCCACTTCAATTTTTAATAGTTTTTATTGCATTATATATGAAGTAATTGAAAAACTACTTCAAAAAAGTGGTTTTAAAACTACTTTGAATTATATTAAGGCGGCGACTACTCTGATTTTGACATGTTTTTATTGCAATTTTTTTATTAGATTACAAGTTTATATATATTTAACCATGCTCTTTCGTCAAATATAATCAACTTTAGGCTTTCACTAATATGAATTTATGTATTTTTTTTCAAAACAATAAAATAAATTATCTCTTTGATGTATAGAAACTTCAAATTTTTATGCTTTTAAATTCGTCTTCAGTAAGTGAATATTAACTACTTTTCAATTGATTTATTTTAAAGATTTTAAAAAATAATTTAAATTTAACAAGTAGTTGAAAACATATGCAGACGAAAGTCAGTTGACTTATTTAGCGGACATCACCATACAATATGTTAGTTCGTTCTATGGAAAAAAGTCAGAATTTCAACTAGTTTGGTTGACAAAAAACTACTCTTTTTGTCACTAAGGGCAATTACAAACGACAAAAACAAAAGCAACAGATGTATATATATATGTACATTTTGCATTCATATTAATAACAACAACATCAAAAGCAGCTCAATAACAAATCAACAACCATAAAAACAGCAGAAGCAGCTACTGCAGAGCTTGTGTGTAACTTTCCTCATACAAATATGTGAATTTCATTTTTTTTAGATTTTGCTGTTTTGAGACTTTATTAAAGAAGTGACAAAACCCGAAGTTAGATATTTGTTTTATTCGTACTCTAACTGATATTTTGGCATATATTTTTTCTTTGTACGATGAATATTAAAGGCTGTAAGTATACCCCAAAGTGTCAACTAACATACTTAAATGTGCTTGAAAAAATTCGTGAAAATCGCACACAAATCGCGCTGTAAGACGTAATTCTACGTCAAAAAGAAATTAAAAATTGAAAAAATTGTCTGGTAGAGTGGGAGGTGCTAAAAAAGGGTGCCTCCATCTTGACTCGATTTAAACTCTTCTAGTCATCTAAAAGAAAAAAATAAGGATTGTCAGTTACTAAGTACTTCATTATATCCCGCACTAGAGAAAGAAAAATAAATAAGGGTTCTCATCTAAGCATGTAACACACCCGTACACATTGTAAACCTTGTGAACATACGCGTAATCTATCTGTTAAAATTTGTATGAGTGTGAGTTTATATCATTTCCGATCCTATTTTACAGTGTAAACTAGCATGTAAATCTACGTGTGTGTATGAGGGTTGCCTTTGGCGCTAATCATTACATATTTAAAGTAGTTGCAGTAAATATGAACACGTTTTATTTATTTTTCTATGTTAATGAAGGTTTTTAAAAGGTTTAAAATTTAAAAAAGTTATAATGTTGTCGTAGCCGCAGCCGCCATTTTGTCGACATTTACGCTATTTACACTTTATCGCTCATCAAAAGTTTAAATGCTATACATGTTTACATGTTTACATGCTTAGATGAGAACCCTTAATGTTTTTTCGTGAAATAGAAACTGTTTGAAAACAAATGTAATTATTTGGCCATTTTTCAATTTTTTAATAATATTAAAAAACAAAATTTTTACTTAGTTCTATTTCATGCCACAGAGAGATATATAAAAAAGACCCACACAAAATTTTGAATTAATCAGTACATTTGAACTTGAGATATTATGTCAAACGTGTTGGAAAAAGTAGTTTCGAGAAAACGCGTTTAAAGTTTTCAAGGTTTTAAAATTGTTTTTTTTTTTTTCATTTTTTTGTTCTTCTAAATGTACAACATGTCAAGAGTATTGTGTCAATTTCAAGTAAATAGGAGAAAAACTGACGGAGATATAGCGTTTCAAGCGACCGGCCCTCATACTGGGATGCTCGAGTATAAAAAACTTTAAATCGATCTTCCGAAAACTCACGTTTAAAACAACGGTGCTTCTCATAACTTCGAAACTACTACACCGATCCATTTGAACTTTTAAACTCTGTTTCTGTACATAATTTACGAGGTAACGCTGGAGAACTTTTTTCAAATTTGTAATTAATTATTATTTCACAATAACAGATTAGCCAATTTTTTTCACAAAAAATCGCGTTTTTCCCTTCAAAGTGTTCCAAAAAAGTGAAAAATTTAAATTTCAAAAAACCCTCCCAGTGTTACCTGGGGAAAACTATTGTCTTAAAAATGAATTTTTATTATTTGATTTCGGATGATCCAGCACCAAGTTATGAGGGGCACCGCAATTCTTCTTTTTTCCGAGACATGTCCGAATAATTGCTGCCATTGCCGCATTTTTTAAAATTTCTTCGTGAAAATTTTATGCAATATTTTTCGAATGTCATACTTACTGTAAAAAAAAAAACTCACAAAAACATGCCTTTTTTGTACGAATTAACCTGCATTCGGATGAAGACGACATTGAGCCACTTGAGCAAAATTTAGCAGAAGAAAATGCAGCAAATCCTGAAAGTAAATATTTTTCAAAAAATAAGAAAATTAATTTCGACGTGCAGAAAATTTCACTTCAGGTAAAAACCTACCCTCTATGTTATGGGTTCATGTTCATTATATGTTTCATTTTTGTTATAATTCAGGTCCAAAAGCATTAGCAGCTGCTACTATAGTTGATGTTTCGTCTGCATTTCACATGTTCCTTGAACCGGTTGAGAATATTATTTTGAACATGACGAATTTATATGGTGTGCGAAAGTACAAAGACGATTGGGAAAACATTGATTTGGACACTCTGCACGCATACTTTGGATTGTTGCTGCTTTCTGGTGTGTATCGGTCATACGGTGAATGTGTCACTAAACTGTGGAATGACGAAACTGGTCGGGCAATATTTAGAGCAACAATGTCTTCGGAAATGTTCAAGCGTATCCATGATTGCATTCGATTTGATGACCGCGAACAACGTATGGCCAACACTGCATCTACAAGTACTTCTGTACGTGACAAATTGGCACCGATTCGAAATGTATACAATAAATAGAATCATAATTTGAAAGTTGTATACACACCAGGAAAAAACATTACCGTAGATGAACAGTTAATTCCGTATCGTGGGCGATGTCCGTTTCGTCAGTAAATTCCATCCAAGCCGGCGAAATATGGCATCAAAATTTGGGTGATATGCGACTCAAAAAGCTGGTATGCAAACAACACACAAATTTATGTTGGTCGGAATCGTAATGCCACTCCTGAACGTAATTTCGGACAGCGTGTTGTTTTGGATTTGGTGGAAGGACTTTCTGACAGAAATGTAACGTGTGACAACTTTTTCACTTCGTATGAATTGGCAGAAGATTTACATAAGAATCGCATGACTATTTTGGGAACAATAAGGAAAAATAGGACTGAAATTCCTTCAGTTCTACTCGACATGCGTCAAAAGCCAATTTATCATACAGAAGTTGTATATGAATTGCGTAATAAATTGCAAGCAGTTATGTTGTCATATGTTCCTCGCCGGTACCGATTTGTGATATTGCTCAGTACATACCACAATGTTGTCAGCATAAATGAGAATAGTGAAAAGAAGAAACTTAACATCATTGAAGACTACAACAAAACCAAGAGTGGAGTTGATACTATGGATCAAATGGTGACTACGTACACATGCAAACGAAAAGCCAATCGGTGGCCAATGGCAGTATTTTGTAACGTGCTTGATGTTAGTGTGTTGAATGCATTCGTGACGTTCATTGCATTGTTCCCGAATTGGAAAAATTCTAAAACGAACCATAATATTCGTCGTCGCCTTTTTATCGAGGAGTTTGGATTGAATCTCGTTGAAAAAAAGATCACTAAACGTAAAAAACAACCTCAAATTAATGATGCTTCCAGTGTTATTCAAAGAATTCGGGAGATTCGCCATTTACCAAGTACATCAAAACGAGGCCGATACTACATCTGCACATATAAAAATAACAAAAATCTTTTTGCTACACGTTCTGAAAAGTGTAGAGATTTCATTTGTGCTGAACATAATCTCAATTTATGCGAAAAATGTACAAATAATTGACAAAAGTTAAAAATTTAATTTTTTTTTCTAATATATGTAATATTCTAATTAATTTCATTCTAAATCTACCTTTATGAAGTTCAAATGTATTAATATGATAGTAAACAATGTAATAAACATAAAAAATTACAAAACATAAATGGTTGTTAATTTTTTTAGCTTTTTTACAATTAAAAATATATATACAATGGGACAAATAAGATGTATTTCTCGAGGGACCGATGAGAGTTAAGTTTCAGGCAGTCGAACTGACAACAAAAATGGATATAACTTTAAAAATAGTTCGAATAGCTCGAAAAACTATCGAAAAATTAAAAAAGTTGTATTTTTAAATTTTCTACACTAGAATACTGCTTTCTAGAAGGTTATTTTGGTTTTTGAGAGAACGTAAATTTTTTTTAAAAAAATTTTTGTGGCATTTATTAGTGTATATTTCAAGAATATTGTACAATTTTTTCGATAAAAAATAATTCAAAATGGTGGCTGAAGGTCTCGCTCATCAAAGCCGTGCGCGGATATAGCCGATGAGCACCGTACACTATACAGCCCTGCCAAATGATCTGAAACAAAAAAATCAAAAAAATTATTAACCTAGATGAAATTTGAGGGGCCTTGTAGATTTCCGATTTTAATAAAACCCTTTTTAAAATAATGGCGGCTCTTTGAAAATAAAACCCTGTTTTTCCTCCTTTTTCTTTTGCTTTAAGGTTAAAAAATAATAATTTTAATTTTAATTTTAAAAAACGCTTCCTGAAAGCTCCCTAAATTGAACAATCTGTAATTTGAGCCGTCAAACATCGAAATCGCATATTTCGATAGAAAAACATTTATACCTGTTTTTCGGCCGACGCACTCTCTCGTCTAATACGATATGAGTCGTAAAATAAATTAGGGAAATATCCTTTTGTCTACATATTTTCAAGATTTTAAGGATAAATATAATTTATAAAAACAAAAACAAAACTTTTTCGACGATTTCTACCAGAACCTCCCCTTAAATTAAGCTATATGCTCAAAAATTTAAATCCGCGATTTTTGGAATTCGAGATAAAATTTAAGAGGGCAGTTTGATTCTTTTGGGCATATTTTTAAGATGTTTTTTTTCCATCGTAAAATTAATTTTGACAATTTGCTAATTTTATATATTATTATATAATAAAAATTATATAATAAAAAAATAAAAATATTTCTTTTCTATGGCGAAGATAGGGCCATTTGAAGGCAACTCTTTTTAAACAGGTTGACATGATTTCTCAACTCTGGAATGAAACAAAAAATTCAAAATTCTTATAAAAATATAAGCCGCACGCTATTGGCCGGTAGTAAAATCATGTATTTTGGCAAAAACAAAAAACAAAATGGTGCAGTTTTTAATTTGTTCGACCTTTTTTTATGTTAGGTTGCATTAAAGAAAGGTAAAATATTAATGGATATTTATAATTAACGCTGTTCCGGCAAAAACGTGCCAGCTTAATAAGTATCCATTCATCCATGAATATTTTTCCATCTCGGCGACTTAAATAAAATATTTTTGTATTTGTATTAATTTAGTTGTAACATGTTGACATTAAACATTTAGTCTTGTACACGCCTCATTTATAGCATCATATTAACTTATATGATCAAAACATTTTGTGAATTAATTTTGCATTAGAAAGACAAAATATAGAATTATTAAAAATACAGAATTATTTAAACAAATAGTAATATCAAAATAAAATAGAATATTAACGTACTTTAGTTTTTGAACAAGAAAAATATTAATTACTAGCAAATACCCGCTGCTTCACCTGCGATAAAAATATTAAATACCATGTGCAAATTTTAAATCTTAGAATGAAAGTATTTAGATGTATTAAAACAAATTCAAAATGTAATAATTATTGTGTTTGTTTTGTTTAATTATGAAAAAATATATATCAAAAAATTACTTTATTTAATTTGAATAACTTATTTTAACGGTAATTGTTATGATGACATAAATTTACCTGGCTTTCTTTTTGTTTTAACTTTTGAAAAAGTTCTGCATAACGGCATTATAAAAAAATTTGGGTAAAAAATTTTTAAAATTTGTAATCAAAAATGTAATTTTTTACATATATTCTGAAAATAAATATATTCTTTTTAAATTGTTGTAGTTAATCGGCCTTCTTCAGTTATTAATTGTTGTTATTGGGCTTCGGCCAAACAACAATTCTTTTAAAACTTAAAAAAAAGCCTTTATAATGACATCAAACTTTTGGCGATATCTCAAAAACTATATACTTTCTCAATGCATTCTTGTATGGACAGTCGTTGATTAATAAAATTAACGGTAATTTTCTTTTCTTTTCGGAAATATTTTGTACGGATATTAGGTATGTTAACATGATCAGTATTTTCTGATATATACAGCATTCTTATTGATGTATAGTATTGCCCGGCAGACGTTGTCCTGCCGCAGACCACCTTACTGCTATATACGAATTTTCATGCTGTTCGAAAAACAAATTTTATATATTCGCAATATTTAGTACAGTTGCCGAAAGTAGCCATATGAACTAAATTATCAAATTTTAGTCTAATACAACCAAAACCGTTCAAAGTATAACATTTTTGATTAATTCTGGGCGGTAGATTGTCAAACATCCATGCAGTGCCACAACGCTACATATGTGTATATTCGTACAGATAGACTAACACAATCTCAAGTGGGGAAAAGCTGGCTGGCAAGGCTGCAAAACATAATTAATGCTGATAACTAAATTCTGGCAACTCATCTCAAAACATTAACAAAGAAAATTAATTAACACTGTGTGAAAGCAAGAATCTCCCTGAAAGTAAAGCTGGATTCAGTGATCACCTTCAGCATGCTTTGAAAGTTTTTTTCATATAAAGTTTTCGCTCAGAGAGAAACATTTCTGCACGCTCTCAACTTGATTAACATTATTTTAAATCACACAAAAACATGCTGAAGGTTATCAGTGAATTCAGCTTAACTACACAACATGGCTGTCGTGTTATATTGAGAGAAGCTCTCTCGACAAAGAGAGGAAAGCTTTGTTTGCTATTATATTGTGCTGCTGGTTGAATGTAGGCATCAAATAAAATGCGTGATTTTGCAATAATTAAAGAATACATTTTTCGAAAAACTTGGTAAGCTATAACAATCTATATTATCATAGGAATCGAATAAAAAAAGAATTACCAAAATCGGTTCAGCGGTTTTCGAGCTTATTCTGGATCAAACTTCGTGAGTCTCCTTTTATATAATAGTATAGATAAATATATGTTAAGATATTAAATTTAAATCTTTTAAATTGGTTTTTCAGTTCATAAAATAAAAGTTGAGAAAAAGAATTAGTTGAAAAACAGAGTTAAGATTTAAGAACTGAAAGAAAATTTAAAGAAAACAGATAGAAAAGAGAATGGCTCAAATATTAAATGCTTAAAGTACATACTATTGGAAACATTTTTTATGCTGTTTGGCAGTGAATTCCATAGTCTTATTTTACTAATGAAAAACAGTCTACTTGAGTTAAGAAAGTTATACTTAGGAATAATTAGGTTCATGCTTCGACTTGATCTACAAAATTTAAGCTTCTCAAAAATGCTACTTCTATGCAGGAAAATGCAGTTTCTTGCCTCAAGATAGTTGGTTAAGCTACGGCCTAATAACTGATAAGTAAAGCGTGAAATGTGATCAGACCTTTTGATTCCGTAAACGTAGCGTGCAGTGTTATTAAAAGCAACTTGCAGTTTTTGCAAAGGCCTCGCGTCTATTTTGCTATAGACAACTTCCCCAAGATTTACTTAGTAAATTTTACTGACGCAAGAGTAAACATGGTCATTGCAAGACAGAGAAGAATTAATTTTATAACCCAGATTTGTGGCCTTACATACGAATTTTAGCTGCATGTTACCAAGGAGAATCGGTAAAATATCTAGATTTTCAAATGCAATTTTTGAAATCGGTAGGACATACGATTTGGCCCATTCCGCCACTATATTTAAATCTTCATTAACTTTTTCAATTAAATCTTCAACTAGTCTAAGTGGCCTGGACATATACGCATGCGTGGTTACATGATTGCATTTACTGAAGATATCATTTATAAACATGGTGAAAATAAATGGGCCAAGAACAGAGCCATGAGGGACTCCACTCGTGGTTCTTTTGTAGAGCGAGAAATTGTTCCCTACCCTGACTGAAGTCTAATAGGCAAAGCAGACTCAGATCACCCCTATCATATGACAATCTTATATCATCCAGAATTTTTACTAAAGCAGAGGAGCAGCTATGTCCGGACCGAAAGTCTGACTGCAGCTTAGACCTCGGGCCAAAAGTAGTTATATGACTAGAAATTTATTTAGCCATGAGAGATTCACATACTTTAGAAACTGAAGACAATAAGCTAATAGGTCGAAAATCGGATGGTTCTGATGCATTTTATTTTTTTTTTTTTTTTGCAATAGGAATAACTGTTGCCACTTTCCATATCTCAGGGTATCTCGAAGTTGGAAAGCAGTGGTTTATTATGTGTACTAGTGGACTTAGTACATAAGGCAATATGCATTTCAGAAATTTTATGGATATACCGTCAACACCAGTAGCATTTAATTTAATATTTTTTATGCAGCGCGCTACATCCAAATCGCTAACTGCATTAAACTGAAATTCTAATGGCAAGTTATGAGAAACATCTTCACTATAATCAGGAGTGTATTCATGTGTGTTTTAATTTGAACATCACAATTTTTAAAATGGTTTAAGTCTTAAATAGCCCACTTTTGTAATGTGGGCAACCAAGGAGTACGCTACCAAAAAAATGTTGAAAACCTCTTATTAAGATCATCTTTTTTGATATAATCTAAAAGTTATAAATAGGGAAATTTCTGTGTCGGGCTGTTCCTTCAAAATTGAATAGTAATTTACAATGTTTTTTTAAAAACAATAGACTAAGTTTTCCAGAAGAATCAAAGTATTCATTCAGAACATTCTCATACACTGAGAAAACAAAAAATCAAAAATGCACATTTTAAAAACGTTCAGTAAAATTAATATTTATAAAAAATTTTTACGCCATACGAAAATTAAAACGCACATTTTTAAAAAGAAAAGTTAAATGGAACGTTTTCAAAACAACTACGAATATTTTACTATGATGAAATAGGATAAAATGAATATTTTTATAAACATTTTACGCCATACAAAAATGAAAACGCACATTTTTAAAGAGAAAAGTGAAACGAAACGTTTTTAAAACAACTACGAACGTTTTACCATGACATAGTAAAATTAAAATATACATATAGAAAAACAATTCAAGTGGGGTGTTTGTTTCAAAACACTTGTTAATAACGAGTTGTTTGTTATATATGCTTCATTGACTTATGTATTTGATATTTTTTCAGAAAATAAAATATTTTTCATTCTCGATTCCATTACTCAAACTGCCTGCAAGAAAATAATGAAAGAGTTTGAGTTGGAGCATTTGCTGCCACAACTAAAAGGTAAGTATTTAAAATAAAATTAATAATATCTGACAAAAATCTTTTTTTTTATAGACGCTGGGATACAGCATCATCATCTAAAAAATTTAACGATATGGACATAGCTGTTGATAAAATAACTGAAATAAAACTGTAATTAAGAAAGCCAATAGAACGTTTTTTTAGTTAATAAAATAAATGGGAATTTCTGTAAATTTATTTAAGTAATGGAAAATAATGAAAATATTCATTTTTAAAACATAAATAATTGTTTTACTATTGCATTTTCAAATTTTTATTGTTAAAAATCGAACGAACATTTAAGAATCTAATTTTAAAATTTTCGTTTTTAAAATAAAAACAAACGGTTTACTATTGTATTTGAGAAGATTTATTTTTAAAAATCAAAGGAACATTTTAGAATTTCATTTTAAAATTAGTGTTTTTAAAATTAAAATAAACGTTTTACTATTTTATTTTAAAATGTTCGTTTTTAAAATTAAACTAAACGTTCGGAATGCAAAATCTGGTTAAAACGTTTTTAAAAGTAGCTCGTTTCTGCCACTTTTGAAAATGTTGGTTTCTCTGTGTACTCATTCAGACAAAAAAACCCCAAATGAGATGATTGCTTGGGTTTTACAAAAAAAGGTCACTTACACAAAAATTTGTATAACTAACTGTCTACACATAATAAATGCGTTATTTTAATGCAATAACAAAATCTTCACGTTATTATTTGAGCAATATTATTATTTTAAATTCAACTTTAAAAATTTTAACATCCGAAGTTAAAAGATTTCAGTAAGTAGAAGTTCCCAATTTAAAAACAGCTTTAAATTTCTGAGGTTCTACTGTAAAAACATGATTCTTAAAATTATTTTAATAATTTCAATTCTGCTTTAAGTTGCTATTCGAGCTAAAATTTAATATTTTTTTTTATTTGTTATTAATAAGTTTTTTATTTTATTCTTTAAAAAGGTTTACTTAAAAAAATAAATATAAGCAATCATAAAAATATATATTTCTTATTTTACTGAAAACATCCGCATCTGCCATCCGCGGATCTGTTTAGAACTTGGTTCTCAAAATTAGCTTAATAGAAAATGTGATAAGACATGGTGGTTTCTTTTTTCGTTATTTTCAAAAACCATATTCAAGAATAATCTTAAAATAATTGATTAAGTCGTAAAGCTCCTATTTTCGTGATTTAAATTTTACAATAATACCAATATAATTTGTAACCGAAACTTCCGCCCCATAGAAAGTCCTGGCTATGGCCCTGACTCCACGTTAATCAATTGAAAATTTGAGCCTTAGATTTTATTAAGTTCAACTTTTTATGAATACCGAATCGATCAGATATTATTAATCTAAAGGTGGATTCTACATATGATTTTTTAAAGTGTGGCCTTCACGAGGCTGTGCAGCAACGATTTAAAGGATTTGGAGTTTTCTAAAGTAAAGGTTTTAGTATTTTGGAATTTTATTTGAAAATTGGTCTATTCTATTATAACATATTTGAGCCATTACTTTTAGCCTTGGTTATTGCTGATTGATATTGTTGTTGCCAGTTGTGCTAGGGATTGTTGGAGTAGTAAATTGGTTTACATTCATTTAGCTGGGTACTCGTATACTTAACGCATTTTATGCAACGATTTTATGTTTTTTTTTAGTTTTATTAGCTTTTTCAAATTTACTGCTTTTCAGGGCGGAGTTTTTAATTTTTATTTTCAACGGTACTTTCGCCCAATATTGACGCTCATTCGCTCGCACTTATACGGGCGCATATAAACACTCAGCCAGCAATCCGTTCGCTTGCTGACGTTGCGGCCTGCTGACATCTAGTATGTTTTTTTATATTTGTACTTTTTGTTTTTTTTTATTAATTTTATGTTTATTTTTATTCATTTGATAACTTTTTCCTTATTTTATTTTGCAAAAATATAATGCAACCGTTCCAGGGCAGCTCTCACTCGATTGCATTCAGCGACCCATGGGAGAAGATCGCACACACTGGCATACGTTTAAGTGAAGAGTCCAACTTGACATGGCAGCAACGGCCACCGATTTCGCTGTTTTCGCCGAATGGACGCCAATTCAAAAAATATAGGGAAACCCACTTGCCACATCGACCGGGCTTGGAACAGCCTCAACTTGTATTCTGCCACTCACACCTATCGCATTATAAAATAAAAATTCTATTTGGTTTTTTTTGTGTCAATTTTTAATAAAAAGAGTTAACATGAAAAAATGCATGTGGTGTTGGGGTTGAGTGTCGGAAACGCATTTTCCCACTCATTCTTGATTTTTTTGCTCATTCTTGCACGTGAAATGGGAGAATGTGCTGCCTGGCCAGTGCTGCACTTTGGCGCTCCAGCAATAGGCGATACCTGACATTTTTATGGCCCTGGAGTGCAAAACAGTTTTGACTGCTGTATTTAGTTGGAAATCATTCTAAGTTAGCCTTATTCGCTGGTACATCTTGGCGTATGAGCAACATAATCGCTCTGATCATTGCCGCATTAAAATCGCCTTCCTTTCGTATCATCGAATCATACACTGTTTCATACACGCTATGCAATAATTCTTTAAACACTCAATGCCTTGCAACATCTCAAAATATATCAGGATATTTTAGCCCGAAATGCGCTCGTGTTGTTGCGGTTCATTTTTGTGCGTAGACCTGCTCGATGTTTTCAGCTCTTTTTGCTGTCATTTCACTCGCTCCTACTATGCTATGGTCGAATTTTTTTTGTGTTGTTTTAGTTATTTTTTGATTTTTTTTTAAACCAAAAAAATTCTACGCCGCAGATACTACTGTGGTGAGGAGAGTAGTGAGATGGGCCGTGGTGAGTTACTGAGGGTTTAACGCACAGATGAACGAAAAGTGCGAGCGTTTTACAACTCGAATAATGACTGCATTTTTATTGGCTGATTGAAAACAATGTACTAACAATAAGTAGTTTCCCCTCACCCGAATTTGGGGCGATTTTTGTTGATTGTTGTTTTTTAGCTTTTTTAATTTTATTTTTTTTTTTTGCTTCTACTTGTTTTGGATTTTTTGTTAGTTTTTTTGTATATATTATTTTTTCCATTTTTTGTGTTTTTTTAAAACAAATAAAATGTTTACGTTGGTGCATTATGTTGATGACGCTGTTGGCATGCAGCAAAGCTGCATGTGTGGCGGACATCGTATGGCATATCCTTGATGAAGCACAACGTATGGGCAGGTGGGTGAGTATTATTATAATTTTTTTCTACGCAGTTGCAAATTCTATTTTTTCGTTTTGTTTTGAATCTGAGTTTTTTTAACATTTTATTTTAGTCATTAAAAATATCTCCCCTCCGTTATTCGTCTAGATGTGTTTGGTAAAAAAATGATACTGCGGAAAGAGTGTGTGGCACGGAAATGAGGCGCTTCGTGAAAGTTCGGCGCGTATAGTCAAAAGTTAGAGTTTCGTACGCAAAATGCAGTGCTCATTTGGCTGATGTTTGTTTGCTTGTCGTTTGGTCATTGCGCTGTTCGTGCGACTGTCAGTCTATTTGTGTGTCGTTTCGACTTTTCCTGGATTTGTTGGTGATTGTACTTCTCTTTTTAAGGAAAGGCACTTTGCGTGTTGCTGGTGATTGGCAGTGGTGATGCTGATGATTGCTTTGATGGTTTTGCTGGTGTAGATGATCATTATGTCGATGATAAAGGCTTTTATCTATTGCTGTCCAATTGTTTTCATGCTGCATCAAATTCGTTGCAATTTACATCAAAAGAGCTCGAATATGCTTTTTACCAAATGTCAATAAAGTAAGAATCAAGACCAGATTAATTGAATTTATCAGTTTGTAGTCGCTTATAAAGAAGTTTATAGAATTAAAAAAATATGGAAATGATTAGTCGGATGGACGGGCTTGAGCCCTAACTTGTATTGATGTATTAATTTTTTCATAATAAAAGGCATCAACAATTAAAAATAAAAATAATAAAAAACAAAAATAAAGAAATCGATCCCAACTTTATTATAATTTTTCGTTTTAACTTGACTTAATCTAAAAATATTTATAATAAAATTATTAACTATTTTCAAAGTGAAGAAGCTTAATTTGAAAATTTAAATCCGTTTTATTGTTTTAATTGAATTTGGCGTTTATTGAATTCATAAGGTCCAGTTGGGATTTCAAGTCGACATCTAGTAGATACACTAAAAGCTGTTTTTTATATAATTCAAATATAGGGAGAACTGTTTAAGAATATTATTTATAAACATTTTGTGTCCGACCGAAACCGGAATTTTGGCCGAAACTGAAACCGAAACTGAATATTCGGCTATTTTATAATATTCGGCCAAAACCGAAACTGGTTATTAATATGAAAATTTAAGTTTTTACAAATGATTGTTTTTATTAAAGGAAAACAAAAGTACTACTAGTACAAAACAAGTATTTGAATATTGAAGTTTATAATAATTAATTGAAGTTTACTATAATAATACATGAGATCATTTTTTATTTTATTTTTTAGTACACACTCAAAATAGTTTGCACCTACAATGTAAACTTTTTTAGAAAGTGTTTCTGTTTTTCTTTAAGGTTTAGTATTATAAAAATGGAAATATGGGTATTTCCACAGGAAAGTCTACCGTGACCAAAAAATTAAAACTTATTAAAAACTTATTATTTTATGATATTATCTAAGAGAAACATTTTAATTTTTAATTTAATTTAATTTAAGCAATTTGTACATAAAATTATTAACCATGATGATCACATCGTCTGCACTGTTTCACAAATGTAGTTTTTCTTTTTCGTAAGTGTTTAGTAAATGTTTCATAAACATTTTTGTTTTATTAAAAATGGAAGGCATTGGCTGAAGACAATGAAAAAATGGTTGATGCAATTAAAGGAAAATATATTGAATTTGTTTTTAATTACCTAATTACATAATTACTTAACTACCTAATTACTTAATTACCCAATTAAATTGCAATGGAAAAAACTGTCCCGTGCGACCTGTCCCGTGCGACCGAGCTTAATATTAAATTAAAAAATAAGTGTTAAATATTATTGGGTAAAATAAAAGCAATTTAAAAGAAACACCAATGCACAATATCCATAAAATAAACTCTTTGAAATATTCCTTCAGACTTCGCTGAATTCGGCGCTTGAGTTGTTGTCCTCGAAAAAAACTTCCGTTTTTGTCCCGTGCGAACCCCGTTGTTTTTGGCAATTATTTTGAAAAGGAAAAATTACCGATAATCAACCTTAGCACCACTTATAGAGCTTACTATGAGTTATAAGTTAAGACCATTATCAAAATATAAATCCGTGTTATTACTACTTTTTTTCCAATTTAACTGCGTACGACTGTCCCGTGCGACACCATGGAAATGCCCATATGTATTTCGTTTTCTTTTTCTTTATTCCACACACACACAGAATTCGTTCGGAAGTTTAATTATCAATTTTTGACTTCAGTACCTATAAAACTTTAATGGTAATTGCAATAGAGATGATAAAATCGAAAATTATAGTGTCGAAAACATAAAATTACCAAAATGTTTTGCGTTAACTCGATAAACCAAATTATAGACCAATTCATAGTTTTTGTTTTGTACAATGCGTTGTAAATATTTTTATTAAACCAAACTTATATATTTGAATTAAATGACTGATGCAAGAAATTTTGATATAATTCAAGAATAGCGACAACTCTCTTTTTTAATATTTTTTTGTTGGATTATACGGATTTTAACCTCCTAAATCCAAATCCAAATTTCAGGCCGCTGGCAATTGGCTTAGAAGCTATAGGCCTCCAAAGTTGCAAAATGGGCTACAAATCTTTCTGTTTTTTTTTTAGTGTTCCGCGTTATGGGTATTAAGAGAAAGGTAATGCGAGTACCTATTCAACGAGGTATGTATCAAACACGAAAATCCATTCATAACTTTTTAAGATATACTTATTATTATATTTACAATTTGTCTGGAAAACTAGTGGTTTCCTTTTTACGAAAGCACGACATTAAAAATGTGAATATCTTTAAAAGTTAGGCATGGATTTTCATATCTGAATAGGTACCTTGTTGAATAGGTACTTAAATTACCTTTTTTAAAAAACCCGTAGAGTGTAGTTTTGTTGAAAACTTTAGAAAAATAGCAAGATTTGTAGGCTATTTTTCCAACTTTGGAGGCCTATAACTTCTAAACCAATTGCGACCGGCCAATTGCGAAAATCCATATAATCTGCAAAAAAAAAATTCAAAATTATAGTTGTCACTGTTCTTGAAATGTTCCGAAATTTTTACCAAAAGTTTCGGCTAGTTTCGATTCAACGAAACTGCCAAAAAGGGCCGAAACTGGCCGTAACCGAAACCGAAACCGAGTATTCGGTCGGACACTACATTTTAAGTACTATACCAAACTGGAAGATTGAATACATTTTAACCCTCTACTGCACGCATTCTGATCCAGATAAGGAAGGAGGAAATAGCGTTATTTCATGAGTTTGACATGTATAATTGAAAAACAATCACATAGGCATAAATCAGTAGGCTATAAACTCTGTGAAAAAAATTATATAAGTAAACTTGCTTACACGTAACTTAGAAAAATCAATGTTTTATTTTCTAAATTCTCGGTTTTTCTGAATTCTCGGTTTTTCTGAATTAAAAATAAAAAACCACACACACTGAAAACTTAATTGAGATTTTCTTAGTAGCTGTATAAAAAAGGGACAGTAACATTCTCCACACATTAACAAGCATCTACTAATGCATTTTAATAACTGTTCTTTTTCGTAACTTCCAATATCCGTTGGAATTAGTTGGGCCTAGCGCGATTTTGGGCTGATTGTAGAGTGCTTAATTCATGACTTTGCTTAGAGCATGTGAATGAGTGATTGGCATATTAATAATTTAACATATGTGATAATTTATTTTAACATTTCAAAAGTATTCCAATTGCTGAAAATGTTTTAGGTTTTACTTTATCAATAAGGTTACTCGATGAAAGGCTTCTGCTGAATTGCATTCCTAAGTATTTAACTGTATCTCTTTCTTTTACTTTGTTTCCCTCAACAAAAACACTTGCTATTTTACTTGACATTCGCGGTTTGAATCTGATACAACTAGTTTTGTTAAAAATGTGATCTTTAAAAACAACTACCGGCATTGTTTAATTGAACACTTAATATGCATATTAAGGTGCCTCGACTTGTATGAAGAAAAAATTCCATTTGTACCCCCTAAAAATGAACTTATACACTACATACACTATACACTATATGGTCTATTTTATGACGATTCCCAAAATATTTTGGCTCTTACGATAACCTCCAGTGAGCTAAGCCATTTTGCGAAAACCTCTAAAAATCATGTTTTTCGATAATATGTGGGCTGGTGTAATAGGTGTAAAAACATAAACTGTCAGCAATTATAAGCTCTTAAATTATTGCAATCGGATTAAATATAATGCTTTTTTTGGTGAATTTTTTACGGTTTTTTAATTATTTTCACTAATATTCAAATAACTTCATTATTTCTTATGCGATTCTAATTTTAAAGATATCATTGGAAAGGGTTTGACTGCTTTCTTTTATTCCTGGACGTGCTTCAACGGATTAACATTAAAACAAGAATATTAAAAAAAAACAATGCTGCAAAAAACACCTACTAAAAGCGGCTAGATACAATCGAATACAATAACACAAATTAACACCGGTGCTGCCAAATTTTCAATTCTAAAATCAATCAAAAAGATGAAAAATTACCTTTTTTTCTTAAAAATGCACAAGACTTATTAAATTTTTAAAAATATTAAACACCTAATTAAAAATATAAAAATGAAATTGCCAGTTGCTTTATTTTTGAAAAAACAATTTACTTCATAGGCTTATACAAACTTTAATAAGGCTTATAATTAAATTGTGACCTTTTCATATTTGACATATACGGCTTATAAGGCTTATTTAACAAATCTTACACAAAACTTGTATCATTTAATCACATCTTGATATCAACTTATATTAAATACTAAGGCACAAACTAAGACACATTTGGTCCCTCCAAAACTAAATAGCACCGAAAATGCTTTATTTATATTTATTATAATATTTATAAATCGTTTTTCTAATAATATTAAAACATTTTGAGGTACATGTTTAATTTTTTTTTTTTTTTAAATCTCCGATAAAAAATTTTTGGGTCTGAATATAAATGCCACCTATGAACATCCTCATTTGTGGCAAGCCGTGACATCCTCCTGGCGTTGTTGTAACGAAATTTTTTGGCAAATTTATGCGATGCTTTGAGGACCTCTTCAGACAACTGACCCAAGTGGAAGCATGCTATTTTTTTCCACAGAACAACCATGAATGAGGACTTTGAGGATACTAGGTGGCATGTTGAACCATCCATATAATGACACTTATAAATTAGCTGTATCCACACTGCATTGTTTATATGCAACAACATTTATATTTCAGCTGCTTGAAATCCTTATCAAAATAATATTAATTCTCGATATAATTTCTTCATTTATGTTTGTAATTTAATGTAAAGTTTACGTTATTTTCTTAAAATAAAAATAATGCAAGAAGTTATTACAATTACCGGTTATTTCTGCAGTGAACGGAATATTTTCAAAAAACCTTCTACACCCAAAAAGAATTAGGATAAAATTACGAATAAAATATTTGTAGAAATACAAGCAGAGGCTATTCGTAGAATGTACACATGATTGCTACATAGTCGTTTGTTAATATAGATACAAAGCGGTGACAGCCGGAGCATTGCACGAACAACACTTCAATTTATATTTTTTACGAACAACATTTTTATTTTAATTTTCTACGAACCAACGAACAAAAATTTTCTACGAACGAACAACCATTTTCTACGAACAAACAAACTAGCAACTATTTTCTACGTACGAACGAACAAACATCTATTTTCGAACAAATATTATCTACGAACATATAAATTAATATTTCTATTGTGGTATGTGTCAAATATGTGTTCATATTTACATTATAATTTATTATAATTTAATATGAAACCAGTCTGTGCTTTTTATAAACCTCCAGATATCTAGCAGTGGTTTGTTCGCTTAATCTTCCAAGTCTTCGAAAATTCTGTTCTCCATATATCGGAGTCGACGATTCTGCTGACTTGGACATTCGCATAGAAGGTGTGTTATTGTTTCTTTTTCTTCCGATACTTGCAGCTCTGACAGAAGTCTGGGGCTGTTATGTTCATTATGCCCCAATGGAGGGGGGCAATGACCTGTTAGAACTCCAACAAGAATCCGGATTTCTCGTTTGGCCAAAAGCAGAAGGCTTTCGGTTCTCTTCTCATTTAACTCCGGCCAGAGAAAAGTACAAAAAAGTGTTTTTTAATATTTGGACAAGTGGGCGTAGCACCTCCCATACAAATGGATCTTATTTTCCGCAATATTTGAAAAACCAGTAAAGCCATGACAACATAAACGTAAAGTAAATGTGTCAAAAGAAGGCGTGATTGGACAAGTGGGAGTGGCACTTCCCATACAAATGGATCTTATTTTTCGCAATATTTGAAAAACCAGTAAAGCCATGACAACATAAACTTAAAGTAAATGTGTCAAAAGAAGGCGTAATTGGACAAGTGAGAGTGGCACTTCCCATACAAATCGATCACACTTTATTCATGAGCTACTTTATATAGCACCGATGCTACAAAAACAAAAACTAAGGCAATCATCAAATACGTCATTTGGAGGATATGTGCCAAATTAAGGCATGATTGAACAAGTAACCTCCCATACAACTGGAACACATTTTTTGCAATATGGGGTGGTGTGTTCTGTACTGAATCTCGCACTGGGTATGATATAGTCGTTTTTTTTATTCCTTGCTTGGTTCCAAAGAGATTTAAAATAAATGCATGTCCGAAAGTTTTGTTTCTTTAGGCTTGTGATTCGCTTAGGCGAATCGCGCATTTGGTCGCCGAACACTTAAGGACCTCTTCTATAGGGAGAAGATTTTGCATCATTTCCAGACCCGTCTGTGGTGTAGATCTCATGGCTCCTGTTATTCCTATGCACGCTAACGTTTGGACACCTGTTTGGGAGCTATGGTAGCTCTTTTTGTGCGCTATCGTCCACCATACGAGAGAGCGGTTGGTGAGAATGGGTCTCACGAGCGCTGTATACATCCAGTGGAATATGTGCGGTCGCAGTCCCCATTTCCTACTAAAGGTTCTCTGTATAGTGCGCACAGTGCTTTTTTCCTTTTTTCTTCTATGTTGCGTTTCCAGCTCAGCTTGTTATCAAGGATAATTCCAAGGTATTAAGCTTCCGTGGAAAGCTTCAGAGTTACTATTGTTACTGCTACTACTAGTAGCACGAGAAAATAACGAGTTAGCCTTAATTGGATTTACATTTCGATTGTGCCCACCGCTATAGCTCATTCAATGCCCCAGTCATTCGCTAATCCACCAGTTTTGAGTGTAGTGAGAATTTTGTCAACCATAATCAGCCAGATCAGGGGGGATATGACTCCTCCCTGCGGTGTGCCTCTTGTGACCTCTTTCCTCACCACGCTCATTGCCATTTTTGAGCTTATACGTCTGCTATTGAGCATTTTATAAATCCACTGTGTTATTTTACTGTTAACTCCTTTGTCTACTAGATTATTCTTTATGAAATCTGTATTTATATTGTTGAATGCACCTTCGATATCCAAAAAAGTGGCTACGAATATAAGTGGTATACTATATTATTTGTGATGAAGGGTTCTTTATATAACTGAAACCACCTCTTGAAGTGCCGTATCCACAGATTAACCCTTAAGGTTGGCGTGTTGCAAACTGCAAAGATTGGTATCGTTCAAGGATACTCTTATGTGAAGATCTATTATTCTCTCAAGCGTTTTCATCATGAGCAATGAGAGACTAATAGGCCTGAAATCCTTTTGCGCTGAGTGTATCGGTTTCCCAGCTTTAGGAATGAAAACAACTAGCATTTCTCTCCAAATTTTTGGAACATCTCCTATCTTGAGACAACCGGTGAAGATTGCTATAAGCCTGGGCATAATTTTAGAGATAGCATGTTGTATCGTGGCCGGTAGGATTCCATTTGGCCCTGCAGATTGGTAGGGCTTGATAGACCCAATCGACCATTATACAGTTGACCTTGTAATAATGTTGCAAATTTCCTGTAAAAGAGTTTTGGTATTGTCATTTCCAAGTTGCTGTTAGCTCTGTTTTGCTCCGGTTCTTTACAACCTGGAAAATTAGTTTCCATGAGTAGCAAAAGCGTTTTTTGGCTGGATTCTATCCAGGATCCGTCAGACCTCTTAATGTACAACGGGACCGATGGGTCTTTGAATTGCGTCTTACGAAGTCTGGCGGCTCCACTGGTATCCTCAATGGACTCGAAGAAATTTGTCCAAGATTTTCGCTTAGCTATTCTTACTTTCTTTTTATAGGCATTTAACGTTGATCAGTATATAGTCCAGTCTTGCACAATATGGTTACTAATTCAAAATTATTATAACCTTAAATTATTGAACTTTTTTGGCAAAAAAATTGCTCGAAAGGCTTAAATTTTTTTTAATATTGCAAAATTTATTTTTAGGAAGTTGAAGAGAGATTTTATTGCAAAGTGGTTGGTAAAGGCACCATATAAAAATGTATATAAATGTATAGAATTGCTTAAAATGCTCGTCAAAATTTAAAAAAGGTGAACCATGACTTTCATTATTAGTTTGCCAATTTTTTTTTTTAATCAAAAATATCTGTCGATATTTGCAATAAAAAATTGCTTAGCCTAAGTTTTTAAAAACTGAGTCTAATTTAGTTTGACATGAAGCGATTAAGAAAAATTAAACACAGAACTTAAACAAATTTTCATGAGAAAAAGAGCTTAATTGAATAAATTATCAATAACGTGAGATATTTGGTAATGTTTCCATGGATCTGGGGGGTCCAGACCCGCGAGCCTTTCCCCATATCTACGCCACTGGAACGAACGAACGAATGAACAAATGTTTTCTGCGCACTAACGAACAACTAGATTCTACGAACAAACGAACATATATTTTCTCTATTTTATTCTTACAAACGAACAAAATATTTTTATTTTTTTCTACTAACGAACGAACGGACAAAATATTTATATTTTTCTACGAACGTTCGTGCAAGGCTCTGGTGACAGCAGCGTTCCTTTTTTTCGAGAATATATGTATTTTTTAAATTTATTGAGAAACGTAGTGAACTATGATGCAGATGTATCTGCTCACGACGGTTCCTTGACATTATATTTTAAATTCACACAATGTAGCTGTGTACAAACAAAAATATTTAGTATTACGAATACGTTCGTGCATTGTACAAACGGATTCGTAAATTTGAAACGAATGCGTTCTTATATTCAAAGGCATTCGTAATGTCCAATAATTTTATTTGGTAGACGCAACGAATGCGTTGGTAAAATATACAAATTTTTCTTTGTACAATTTACAAACGGTCACATGTATTTTTACAAAGTCGTTCGACGTCTTAAAAGAACAAGCAACTTTGTAGAATAGAATAATGGTTTTGTAAATAGTACGAAGCTTTTTTGGGTTTAGCAGTGTTGCCATCATTTGAAGACTCAAAGCCTTGCTTTGATTTGCACTACACCTAAGCGCATTGCGTTAATGATATTTCCAATGCACTGCCAATTCAATGCATTATGGCCATCTATGCCCAAAACAAATAAATAAAGATTAAAATAAATAGTCTTAAAAAAACTTTTGGTTTCCGTTACCATTTTAGATTTTCTCAAAATATATTGTAGGTGGCACATGGTGGCACAAAGGAACCAATGCCATTTTATCGCGGAATACCATGGTAATTACTTTCGTTTTTTCTATTTTAACTAAACCAACCTTTTTAAAAAAATTTACATTTTCAAAGATTTTTTATAATATGTAGCATGAATTATTATTAAATTTAAGGTTTTTGATTTTTTCTGATTCCTAAAGCTTTGATCTAATATATAAAAATATAAAACATATTGTATTACTCATACAAATTATACAACAAATGTTTTGAATTTTTTTAAAAATTGTACAATTTTTTTTTTAAATTTTTGTCAAACTTTCAGGCGTAAATCAATCAATAAAAATCAATAAAAAAAACGTTTTTTTAAAAAAATATTAACAGTACAGTGTTTTTTATTTATCTCTCTTTAATAGGTATTTAAAGCAAAAATTTGTCTTCAAACATCTTCAAAAATTAGGTTTTGGCGTCTCTTGCAAAGAGTTGTTATCAAAACGGTAGAGTTATTGAAAATTTAATATATCAAAGCCAAATGATCGTGACATATCCTTCTAGAAACCATGTTTTATGATATCATCCTTTAGTTATTTATATTATATTCAAGTATGCAGTAATCTCAGTATACATATGATATAAATATAAAAAAAGAAACAATTCATAATAAATACATACAATTTATAATATCTGCTTCGTTCATCCCCCATTACTGGTAATGTATGAGTTTACTCATAAAAGTGTTTAAAATGGTTATTTTATAGGACGTGGGATGGAAAGATTTTTACATAACCTAACAAACGAAACGTGCAAAGCTTTACTTCAGCAGCTACTTTCCCTTAACGTTACTTCGTTACGCTTTAGTTCTTAGCAATAAAATTCCTATACACACTCATAAAAATGGTTATAATGTTCGCGCACACCAACATATATTAAAATTTTGTTTGTTTTAAAAAAAAAGCCAAATGCGAATGGAGCATCCAAAACACACTTTGTTGTGTTGTTTCTACTATCAAACGCTTTTTAATAACAATGGAACCGATTACATACAGCCACACACACACGCCCATATGTGTACATTTACTTGTATTTATTTAAATGCCACTTGCCAGAAAATTCCACGCACAATTTTATAGACGTGCTCTTAGACCGCAGTTTCAGCAAAATGTAAATCCAATTTCCATGTACTCGAATATGTAATAATAAATTTATGGAGGAGGATGCGCAATCTTAATGTCTTCTGCCAATGTGACTAATTTAAAATATTGGTTAGACATACATTTAACTTGAATTTTCAACCATCACAAACATCAGGTGTAATTCAACCCATCAGCAGTTGTTACCATAGTTTTCGGAACTTACTCTTTTAGAATCGATTTCATAAATAGCCTGTAGTATAAAAAGTATGTAGGGAGAGAAATCAAGACTTAACAAAATACTCAAGCGTTACTTTTTCCTATTCAACAACATGTGTTGAAACCAACGAGAAAATAATAACAAAATTACAACAATACTTTGCACATTTTTTTCTTTCTGTCGCAGCGCGATGCGTCAGCGAGGTAAATTTTTCAAAATACAACACACGAAAATATTGTAGTTGTTGTAAGTGAGCTAAAAGAGCGGCCAATGTGAAAATGTTGGAATGATCACAAAGCGAGAGCAGTAGGTGTGTTTCCTTACTCTACACTGTGTAAGATTTGAGTATATGCAAAAGTACGGAAACAGCTTCTAGCAGGTTTCAAGCACAAATCAGCTGATTCTGACAGCAGACGAGCCAAACGTAAATAGCGCCAATTGAAATTGTCGTAATTTTGTTTGTGAAGTAAGTTTGTTTTAAGTTATAAGTTATAAAATATGCTCTGTGCACATTCTGTGCTCGAGAGAGCGTTTTTATGCTTGTTATTCTTCTCCAATTTCTTACACAAAAAGTACGGAAGCAGAAAATAGTGACTCAGAAGTCACACAGTGTGAGTACGGAAACAGAACTAATATTAATATACGTATAGGTATAACCATGGTAGAAGAATACAGGTAGATGCACCAGATGAGAGCATACTGCCGCAAATGTCAAAACGAAGCAAAACTTTTTATCTATTTTCGCCACACAGCTGAATTTGACAGACATGGCAGTATGGAACGAGAGCACAGTCAGCGCTGCAGCTACCTATCCTTATACAATGCATATAACTAATGTTACCAACTATATACTTACTTTGTAAATATTATACTTATTTTCAGCTTCATATACTTACTAAAATTCATACTTATAAGTATACTTACTTTTAAGAGTTATACATATTTATGCTTACTTTTCAGCCCCGGCTGAACGTTTGTTTGCAAAAGTGGAAAAAGTTTATAAATTGGAGCCAACTGCGTTAAAAATACAGACTCTAGTGTAAATTTTATTTGTAAAAAATAATACTGAATACAGCTGAATCGAATTTTAAAATTTTTTAAAGACAAGACTTGATATATTAAACAACATGTCAAGCCCAGATAAATAAGGTTTCAAGCAAAAAGAAAAACTGTTAATGTAGCACTTCAATTCAGCGACAGTGAGGGTGAATAATGATAACCAGGGAAGACAATTATATGCAAATGCATATAATATATGCTTTTGCATATTTGGACGTTAACGATTGTGCTTATTTGTGCATATTTTTACATATTTTTAACTTTTCGAACAGATTTTAGCTTGTAATCGGGCAAATGTTGATACTTCCTTCACATCTGGAAACATTGTAATTTCTTTGATATTATATATATTTATAAAGAGATATTATATTATATATGTATAAAAAATATTTTGTTTAAAAACTCACAGACAATGGATCCATACGCCGAAAGTCTCCTTCCGAACGAAGTCCCTTATTTTAAATGGTGCCCAACTACATCCTGCGATGTCGAGCGGTCTTTCTCACAATACAAAACATTGTTGGCTGAAAATCGTAGAAAATTTCTTTTTGATAATATAAAAATGCATTTAATTGTTCAGTGTAATCGCTGAATGCAATACACTGTTTTTGCTATAAGCACCATATAAAATAATGGACTTCGTCCGGAAGGAGACTTTTGGCATTGGCTTCGAGCTACCAAACAAAATATTCATTAAATGATTAAAATAGAATTAAATTTTTACTTTATAATTAAAATTATAATTTTTTTAAACTGAAATATTTACTTTTACGCCTTGAAAGGGCTATTGTTTTGTTTTTTTTTTATGAACTATTGAATAAAATTTTGAATAATAAGACTCCGACTTCGACATTTTTCGTGCTTATTTGATGGCATATTTTGCCATTTTTTAGAGCATATTAGCATACTTATTTTAGATTTTTTCGTGCATATTTCTGTCTTCCCTGATGATAACCATTCTTTGATCTCTGTAAACATTCATGGCATTTTCGTTTCTCGAAAAAATGCAACATTTTTCCTGCCCTTTTTGTAAATTCTGACCTCTTGAGAAAAAAAATAGTGACCTCTGTAATTAACAGCCCTATTCTGACAGCTTAACTAAGCTCACCACATTAACAAAATAGTTAATATTAACAATTTGTTAAGGTTTCGTATTCTGCTGCAAATTTAAAAGCTCTTTTCCTTACAATTTTGTTAATAAAAGAAAGAGTCTTAACAACGAATGAAATGTATGTGCTTAGATAGAAAATTGTTGTGAAAATAATAAAAAAATACAAATTATAATATAATATTAAGTTTAAAGACATTAAACTGAAGAATGGAAGAATTTTTTACATATTTTAAGTTTTAATAATGAAATCTTTCAGTAGCCGTGGCAAATTTTTCAAGCGCTTGCAAAGTCACAAGCTGCACTCGAAGCATCTGTTTATATAGCGCATCTCTTCTTTCAATAGGCATATCGATTTTCACCATGCATTGTTATTGATTTTTAAGAATACCAACATTTACATAACATAACAATCAGCTTAACAAGAGCTCCTTAACTATTTCTTGTTAAGCTAACAACCAGAATAGGGCTGTAAATCGTGTTTTTTCTCGAAAATTTTGACCTCAAAAGTAAAAAAAAATCGGAATTCTCAAAGATGGCAGAAAGAGGGCAAAAAAATGCAACATTTTTTTCGAGAAACGAAAACGCCATTTGTTATTTAGTTATTTCATCAAGCAGAGAGAGATATACTCTTATAGACTACTTAACCATTTTTATTTTACTTTTTATAACAAAAAAAATTAAATTTACCATTATAATTACATTTGAATGTGATTTAAAAATTATACTTACTTTTCAGTATTCTTAGTAGAAAATATACTTATTTTTTAATAACATGAGTTGGTAGCATTACGTATAACTTAACGTATACAAATATCAAACAACAATTCATGTAAGAGTTCAGTTAGGTTCATGTTAGAGTTAACAGAGGTGATACTGCAGGTGCTGCCCGAAGTGAAGCTGAGCTTATTTCGCTGGCGTCGAATAATGCCTCCTCTACAGCTACAGAAATTATTTAAGTTTTATAATTTTTCTTTGTTCTTTCTTCTATTTTCTATATCAATATTTTATTTTTATTTGTCTACTATCTCTGTTTTAAAACTCATGGCTACCCTTAGTAATTTAAATACTTCTTGGTTTTTAATAGCTTCTAGTTGTTCGCCTGACATCTTAACTTATGATTTCTAACTTTTTTAGTGGCATTGATGAAAAACGTCTTTAATGCGCGTAGTTTGAATGTATCTAAACTTGACTATATTAAATTTGTATTTGTCAACTCTAATGTCGATGTAATCTTTGTATCTGAGACGTGGTTTAATTCTGATGTCCCAAATAGTTTTTATAATATTGTTATTTACACTCTTTTTAGAAATGATAGGATTGACTGCAAAAGCGGTGGAGTTGCAGTTTATTGCAAATCATTTCTACACTCTAAACTTATAAGTAAGTTCTCTGGGTCAGGCATAGAGTTTTTAAATATTGAAATAACTTATAATTATAATGCCAAATTCCTTGTTTCCTGTGCTTAAAATCCTCATAGATCTTGAACCATTTTTTAGTGACCAAAATCAACGTTTAAGGGATTTTGACTGCTTTGCTATTTGTGGTGATTTTTTGTTTATATTCTGAACAAGGACAGTGTGAAAGAACGTTTGTATGACCATATTAGTGTAGCTGGAATGAAAATTATTAATTCCTCATATCCTACGCGCTTTGCGCCTAATGTAAATCCTAGCTCATTAGATCTTTTAGTTCTGTCTGATGTCTCTTTACTTTTACTTTTTGATCAAATGTCCTTCATATCCGATCATGACCTGCTATTTTGTGCAATAAATTTTAAGCCACGCAGTCTTTCTTCTCAAGTATCTGTTACGTATTGTGATTTCAAGTCCATTGATTACTCTCTGTTGTATGATTATTTGTCTAGCATCTGTTGGAATGACTGTTGATTCAGCCAATCTATTGACGATAAGTTAAATGTTCACGTTTCACACGTCAAATACGCTTTTGATAACTTTGTTCCCATTCGTTAGTCTATAGTTAGAAAGAAGTTATGTCCATGGCACACGTCACATGTCAAAGTCGCCATAAATAAAAGAAGCAAACTTTATATTAAATGAAAAAGACACCCTAATAATGAAAACAGGGAACTATACAAACATGCTCGCAATACTGCCGTTCCTATTATTAGACAGTCTAAAAAATTTCTTCTTTAAAAAATTAAATACTGCTCTTCCTTCTAAAATTCTTTTTGAAAAATATTCGTTGCTTAGGTGTATGTAATAAAGATGATCAAAAGTGCGATATTGAACCCAATAGTCTTAATAACTCTTATCTGTTTAGATCACCAGCTAATATTAGTGTAAATCAATGTAATGCTCGTAACACTCGTAATCACATTGTTAATGATCAGTTCTCTTTCTGTAATGTTGATGAACATGATGTAATATTGTCAATTATGAAAATATAACATTGGCGTAGCAAGCGGGGGGGGGGGAAGGGGACATTTTCCCCCACTTTTTTAGCTAGATAAACAATTTAAAAAGAAAAGTTATTCAAAATATCAGTTTTTTTACAAAGATAATATTTTTGTATTATATATTTTCCTCTTCTTTCTCTCTTCTTCATGTTTCATGTGAAGAAATTTTGGTGAACTTTTTTTGCACCACCATTTGTACTGCCCCCTATTTGTACTTACCCCCCAGATGAAATTCGCTTCCGACGCGCTTGAACTTAAGTCTAATGCCATTGGTAGTGATGGCATTCCTTTACAGTTTATGAAAATTATTTTACCGTTCATCATTAAACCTCTCACACATGTTATAAACCACTGTTTTGCTGTCTCATGTGTCCCCAATACTTGGAAGCTAGCCATAATAATACCAATTGCAAAAGTCAATAATGCTTCCTCTATGAAAGATTTTAAACCTATTAGCATTCTAATAATTCTGTAAGCAAATTAATGAATATTTAGAGTCTTATAAACTGCTTTCACCGTACCAATCTGGTTTTTGAATCGGACATAATTGCGCAACAGCTATGCTAAAGATTCAGGATGATATACGCATAAATTATGACGCTGGTAATATCACAGTGTAAATCATAATCTTTTAGTTCGAAAACTGAAAATTGAGTTGGGTTCAGTAATGGCGCTGCTCTTTCAATTGCTAACTATCTCAATGACAGGAAGCAAAGAGCAAAAATTGGCAATGCACTGTCTGACTACGCAGAAATAAAAGCAGGTGTTCCGTTCTTGGACCACTGCTATTTGCTTTATTTATTAACGATATTTTTACTACAAGTAATGATATGACAATGCATGTATATGCCGACGACATTCAATTATATTCTTCAAACCGGATTGGACTACTTGAAGATCTATGCTTTAGGCTAAATGATGACTTAAATGCTATTTCGAGGTGGGCTTTTGAAAACGATCTCTGCCTGAATGCCAAAAAATCGTACATTCTTCCTATATCCAAGGATAAACTTGACTTCAATGAAATTCCGACAGTTAGTCTTAATGGCAATCCTCTAAAAAAAGTTGACAAAGTGAAAAATTTAGGATTTTATATCAATTCAAAACTTACTTGTACTGACCATGTGAATAACATAATAAAAAGAATATATTATACTCTTAGATGCCTGCGTTTTTTTTTTTTTTTTTTTAAAAGATCAAAGAACCAAGGCATGCGCCTTATACAAACAAGGTTTGGTCTTTGACCTGAAAGGAAAGGGATAGATTATTTAGAACAATTGATTGGAACTATACGTGAATTATTTGTTAGGCGAAACAACCGCGAAAGACAATTTAAATTACTTTTTAACCGAGGCTAGTGTTATGCCTTAACCTCGGCAAGCATTTCAAGCCCTTAGTTGTTCCATTCCTTCACATTTTCCACAATTTAGTTGTGGATTTTTAGTTTTTCCATTATTCTTAAATGTAGGACAAAGGAATAACAAAGAAAGTGAAAAGAACCATGCCCGAGCCCGGATTCGAACCAGGGACCTTTGGGTTGAGAGTCTAGCGCACTCTCCACTAGACTACAAAGGCCGACAATTTAACGTCTAAGCTTACCCCTAGCTTGACAAAATAAAAACGTGTTGTTCAACTCATGTTGCCTATAAATACTTACTCCGAGTTAGTTTAGAGTAAATTTGACTCTTATTCTGAGCACAAAATTCTTGTTGTGTTTAATATGACTTGACTAGATATATTTTTGACTTAAAACGATTTGACCATGTATCTCAAAAAAGTAGGGAAATTTTAGGATGTACTTTAACAGGATATTTAAATGCAAGAAACTGCATATTTCTGCAGAAGTTGATTATCAATAAGACTCCATCATATCTTTTCGAAAAACTCTGTTTCAGTGCATCGAACAGAACTCTTAATTTAATATTACCAGGATACTCATGCTTACATTCCAAACGGCTCTTTTTCATCAATGCCATCAAGCTCTGGAACTCGCTTCCTTCAAACATCAAAAGTATTGTCAGCGTGAAAAAATTTAAGCTATCAATTAATACCTACTTCTCTAATCTTTTATTAATAGCAAAAATAAGTCTACAGGCATTCCAAATACTATTCAATACATGGGCAATACAACATCTGACCCTCTATCAATTTGCAATATTTTCGCGGAATTCTTTCGATCAGTACATGTTTCTTCAAACAACATCACAAATACAAATACCTACACAGACTCATCCTGTTGTTTACTAAATTTTGGTGACCTAGAACTTAGCTCAATAGAAGTTTGGGAAGGGTTAAAGCAACTAAACCTAGATAAACAACCCGAATGGGATGGTTTTCCACCCATTCTATTAAAAAGTTGCGCAGACGCGTTATGTTTACCATTAACGATAATTTTTAATCAATCTTTAAGTAAAGGCGAATTTCTAACGGATTGGAAAATTACTTACATCACACCGATCCATAAATCCGGTTCTAAAAACGAGGTCTCTAATTATCGTCCAATATGTAAAATATCCACGATCCCTAAACTTTTTGAAAAATTAGTATATAACAGACACACTTTTTTAATAAAAGAGGTTATATCACCGTATCAACACGGTTTTATCACGGGAAGGTCAACAACTACAAATTTGGCAATATTTTCTAAATATATTTTGAATTGTTTTGAAGAAGGACATCAATGTGATGTTATATTTGCAGATTTTTCTAAAGCCTTTGATAGAGTTCATCATGAGCTACTCATAAAAAAACTCGAATTAATTGGCTTTCACTCTAACTTTTTAAAATGGTTCGAGTCATACCTTACAGGACGGACACAATTTGTTCGTATTAACAATGTACTGTCAGACGCTATATCGGTTTCTTCAGGAGTTCCGCAGGGCAGTCACTTGGGGCCACTTCTGTTTCTTTTATTCGTAAATGACATTCCTAAAAAAATAAAATTTTCTCAGTGTTTAATGTATGCTGATGACATAAAGATTTTTTCTATTATAAAAAACACTAACGATTGTTTGAATCTTGAAAGAGATTTGCTCCAATTATCTGTTTGGTGCAGTGACAATTTACTGCCGCTGAATATATCTAAATGCCAAAGTTTGACTTTCAATCGAATTTTATCGCCCGTAGTTTACACATATAAACTCGGAATTATGACATTGTCTAGAATAACTGAAAAGAAAGATCTTGGAGTTATACTTGATAATAAACTAAGGTTCTCAAATCATATAGACTATATTGTAGCAAAAGCTAATGCTATGTTAGGTTTTATAAACAGAAACACTAAAGACCTTTGTGATCCATTTTCTTTAAAATCGTTATATTTTGCATTTGTAAGATCTATCTTAGAATACTGCTGCATAATCTGGGACCCTTTCTATAGATGCGCTTTTAACAGAATCGAAAGAATTCAGCGACGCTTTACGAGAATTGCAATCAGTCGCTTAAATTGGAATATCGAAATGCCAGAATATTACGTGAGAAGGCTTCTTCTTGGTATTCTATCCTTAGAAAATCGCCGTAAATATTTTGCATTATGTTCGTACGGGATTTAATATGCTTTGAAATAAACTGTTCCACTTTGCTTTTTCAAGTGAGCTTTCACGTACCTTCACGTGATCTGAGATCTCAAAGATTATTTCATGAGCCATTTCATAGAGTAAACTACAATATGAACGAACCAATCACTCGTTGCTTAAGACTTGCAAATTCAGTATGCCGAGATATAGACTTTAATCTAGGTTTAAGTAGGAGTGTCTTTAAGAATTCTCTGCTTTTATATTTTAATAGTGTAAGTAATAATTCCAGTAACTTAACGTAACCTGTATCAAATTGTTATAATATACTGTATTTTCAATTTTTAAGTAGTCATTAAGAGAATAAATCTCTGTTTGATGAATAATAATAATAATAAATAATAAATAATAATAATCCCTAATTTTTTCCCCTCTCTCTTCTAAACTGCTTTATTAACTTTCTTTCCTAATTCTTTTGCCTAGCTATGATAAAATCTTTCTATCTGGTTTGCTTTGTTAAATTTAAGTTGTTAGCCTTACGCTCTATTTTACATGTTTTCTTGATTATTATGTTTTCAAATTTCAAATTTTATTTTAAGCTAAATTTTTTATAATTAGCTTTATTGTAGGTTTTTTTGTTGATTATAATGTTTTTAAATCGTTGTACGTTAAAAGACCTTCATAGATCTTACTGTACTAATTTTTTGTAATAAATAAAGTGTAATAAATACATATACAATTGGTGCAGTTTCATTTTTATTTATATTTATTAGAATAATAAGTTTTAATTGCATTTATATCTATAAATATTGATATTTTTTTCAGGCAATATTAATAGTGAAGAAAATCAATTTACCTCATAATGTACTTATGTAATATAAGAGATGCATTCATCCAACCATTTTGCCTATCTTTACTATTATGTAAAATTAAAATGAACATTTTTTTGTTCCAGGTAAACTCCAAAGGTACTAGGCCAATTTTTATGAAAAAAGTTTTAAAATATCATATTTGCGCTACAGCACTTTTCAGGGGTATTTGTTGAAATTTTAGCGATTAATTTTAATTAAAGTATTAGTAATTTAATTGAAGTGTTAAGTTATTTAAGAAATCATCTCAGCCACCAAGCATTGCTTAATCGTTTTCTTTGCACGCGTTAGTGTTTCGAGAGTTTTGCTCAGCTAACATAGCATCAAGTGAGATACACATAAATGCAGTGCTGCGCTCCAAAACAAAACAAAACAAAAGAAGAAATTTTTTCATTCGACATGTATTGTCTTATGGAGATTGATAAAAAAATCCAACAACTACGGCCTGCTAGTTTATACATTTTAAATTCCAATGTAATCGATCTTAAGGAGAAGGCGCCAGTTGGGCCTCGAGGCTGACACGCACACTTTTTGTCAAGCCCTTCATTTTTCTCTTTGAAGAGACTTTCCTTTTTTCAAGCAACACTTTTATAGATACTTTTACCCTCTTCGACTTCTTCTAAGAGATAATTTTTTCAAATAGGTCGAAAATACCCGCAAAAACGATCTTTATGAAATTTTCAGGGAAACTGAAGCCACATCTTGAGAGTTCCTGTGAGGTTTGGTAACGATTGGATGAGGGGGCGTGGTACCTCCCATACAAGCCAAATTTGCGCTATCGACCACAAACAAAAAAAAAGGATATATATATCAGACGGTTTCGATCGTAAAAACTTATATTCAGTAATTTTGTTCAGATGGTTACTGTCGGTAACTGTACAAAAAATGAGCGTGGTCACAATATATATACGACCACTTTTTCGAAATCATAGCAATTCCGGAGTTCTACACATTTTTAAAGTGAAACTTGCTGTGTAGGTGCTGCAAGAGGCGGTCACTATAAGTAAATGTTTTGACGCCCAATTTTAGCGCCCTCAAATCAAGATCTATATATATAAAAAGCAAAACGATGTGTGTCTGTCTGTGTGATGCCTATAGACTTCAAAACTACTGATCCAATTTTGGCAGTCGATTTGTTTGAGGCACTAGATGGTTGAGGAAAAAAGTTGCCACACCCCCCTTTTATTGCCCCCAAATCAATAAAAATGTTATGTTTCAGTCGGTATGGGTCAAGGTATAAGACTTAAATTTGGTAATTTAGTTTGTATGGTCACTGTCGGTAACTGTACTAAAAGTACACTCCCCCTTTTACCGCCCACAAACCAATTAAAATGCTTTATTTAATACGGTTTTGGTCGTATAAGACTTAAATTTGGTAATTTGGTTTGTGTGGTTATTGTCAGCAACTGTACGAAAAATTTATTTCCACGCCCCCTTTTTCCGCCCACAAACCAGTAAAAATGCTATATTTCAAGCAGTTTTGACCGTATAAGACTAACATTTGATACTTAAGTATGTATGGTCACTTTCGGCAACTGTACTAAAAATGGACGTCACCGCTATATAGCCCACTATACACCCACTTTTTGAGAAATCATTAAAATTGACTGCTGGGTCGATTGAGATAAAACTTTGTCTTAGTTTATATGGTTACTGTCAGCAACTGTACTAAAAATTGGTTTCCATGCCCCCTTTTACCGCCCTCAAACCAATAAAAATATTTTGTTTCAACGGTTTGGGTCGTATTAGATTTTTCAATTTAGTTCATATGGTTACTCTCGGCAAGTGCACTAAAAATGGGCCTGTCCCACTTTTCGGGGCTCAACGTCGAGTGAAGAAAAGTGCGCCAAGCTTAAGCTAAATTAAGCTGAATTTTGGCAGTCGATTGCTTCAATTACGTGATGGTTTTAGGGAAATAATTTTGCCGCACCCCTTTTTACCGCTTACAAAACAACAAAAATGCTATATTTCACACGGTTTTATTAGACTAAAATTTGGTTATTTAGTTTATATGGTTACTTTCATCAGTTATACTGAAAATGGTGAATATATTTGGCATTTCTTGACATTTTCGTATATGGCAGTAAGGCGGTCTGTAGCAGAACAACGTCTGCCGGGGAATACTAGTTTCTTATAAAATTGTACAGGGTCCGCCGTCTAACGTTTTTTTTTTCAACTAGTGCTTATTTCGTGATGGTAACACTTAGCTCATGTCTGATTTGACAAATAATTAGTTTTATCCTTCCGCTGAACGAATATGGTTGTGTATACGGTTGAACAATGCTGGGAAATGTTGCGACATTACTTTCAAAATCATGGTAATGTTGCAGAAAGTGTGCGGAAATTGCGGACGGATTTTGGAAGAAAAGAAGCACCGTCAGCTCCGTATGTTCGTTATCTTGTGAAAAAAGTGAAAGAAACTGGCATCCTCATCGATAAACCAAAGCGTGAAAAGCCAAAAGCAGTGCGTACACCCGAGAATATTGCTGCTATGGCAGAAAGTGTGCGTGAAGCGCCATCAACATCAATTCACCGTCGTTCTCAAAAATTTAACATTTTGGAGACATCAGTTGAAGCCAACTGACCATCCAATGCGTTTTCGCTTCGCTAAGTGGGCCTGCGATCGACTTACAGAAGATGCCGATTTTGCCAAAAAAATCATATTTTCAAATGAAGCTTATTTTGATCTTGGCGGGTATGTAAACAAGCAAAATTGTCGCATTTGGGGCACAGAAAACCCGCACGCATACATTGAAAAGCCGCTGCACCCAAAACGAGTCACTGTTTGTTGCGGATTTTGGTCCAAAGGCATAATTGGGCCATTTTTCTTCGAAAATGAGCAAGGGCTATGTTGAACGAATTTTTGTTGCCCTGTTTTTGAAGATCGCATTATCAGCCGCAGAGCTGATGTCGTTTGGCCACCTCGGAGCTGCGGCTTGACACTGTTGAACTATTATTTGTGGGGTGCCCTCAAAGATAAGTGTTACGCCGACAACCCAGAGACAATTGACGCTTTAAAGGACAATATTCGTGAAGCCATTGGTGAAATACAGCTGCACACAATCGATAATGTGCTTAAAAATTGGACCAATCGTGTAGGCTACTGCATGGCCAGCCGAGGAAGCTATTGTATTTGAATGAAATTATTTTCCATTATTAACCGGAAGAATTGTACTTTCAAATAAAAAATTAAATTTGAGAAAATATCCAGTACTTTTTTTTATAGAATTGTCAAAAAAAAAGTAAGTTATTTGGCGGACCCTTTACTATACAGTGGCTCACAACGAAAGTCGGGCAGGCATTTCTTAGCACTTTCGCATAGGTTTCAGAAATGAAAATGTAAGAAGAAACTTGGAGTAAATAGTTTTTCAAAACGTTCTTTATTGGTGAGCAAAATTAAACGGAAACATAGTTAAAAAATTAGAACATAACAGTAAAACAAAATTAAATCAAACCAAAGCTTAAAAAACGAGCTCACATTAAAAGTCGGGCAGATAAGGAATTCAATGCTAAAATTAAGAACTTAATATTTTTTTGCCAATCCTTTTTCTTATATGACTGCCTGCAGCCTTTTTGAAATATCGTGCACTGTTGATTTACTTTTTAAGGCGATTTGTGAAATTAAGCGCTCGGATTTTCCTTTCAAATAATAATCTATCACGATATGGTTTTCTGCCAGTGTTGATTGATTCACTTTTCGAGAAATGTTTATTTTTTTAAGTTTTGCGTTTGACTGAAGTTATTCCAACAGTAGTAAAAAGTTGTAAACAGGAATAACGGTTTAAGGACCACAATTTGCATTGTTTTTCTTTACTTGCCGGACTTTCAATGTGAGCTCGTTTTTATAGGTTTGTTTCGATTTAAATTTGTTGCACCGTTATGCTCTAATTTTTTAATTATATTTCTGTTTTATTTGTTCCCCAAAAAATAACGTTTTGAAAAAAATATATATTGCAATATTCTTCATACATTTTCATTTCTGAAATCAATGCGAAAGTGCTAAGAAATGCCTGCCCTACTTTCGTTGTGCGCCAATGTAGGTACATATATATGTCAACACAACAACTATGCCAAAGGCATATATTTAGATGTATCATATCTCTTCAAAACTGAATGTTGGTAAATTGCTAAATAACGAGTAGGTGTCAATTCTTATTCCTAAATCTCCACCAAAAAATTTGTTCTATGAATGTATGCAATTAATTCCTTACACTTCATTAAATTAGAATAAAAGAAACTGGGTTTAAAAAATATATTCATTCTTTCTGTTAACATTTTTAGATTTTGTAAAAACTCTTTTTTAAAAAAAAAACAAATTTTTCTAAGTGCCAATTTTGGGCTTGATATCAATGCAATAATATAAAATCACATTGTTTTATTGAAATAATTCATTTATTTATTTGAAAAAAAAAAAAAATGTAAAATATTTTTGTTGTTTCGTAGTCGACTCATTTAAATTGTTAAGAAGATAACTATATAAGTTTGAGAGAATTTTTTTGGTTGTCCACTACAGTGAAATGTTTTATATGTAAGAAAAAATTTCAGTTCAAGAATAAGCTTGTTATGGGATAGCATTCAGGTTTGTTATGTTTAATTATAATTTATTGCTCAGTTGGGGCCTGAAGAGGTTGTCGAATCAAATAAATAGCTTTTGTTTGAGCCATAAGGCCCAACCAAAATAGACGAAACGAGACGATAGCAAATTGACGATCGTCTGCACTCGCTACGGGTGTTTACGGATTTAACCCAAAATGAAACGAGTTGCTCAACTCGTCTGAATCAGCTGATCAGTTGGCAATCGAGTTTTATTAATTTATTTAATTTGTGAATTTTTTAATTTTTAATAATAATTTGTGAAAGATAAGTGAAATAATAGTGAAATGTGAAACAAATTGACGAAAATAAAATAAAAACGCACTCTGCGAAGCTGTTGTTGACGAGTTGCTATGCTAGCAATTCGGTTCTTGCGGAATAATACGTCTTGTCAAACTATTTCGTTAAGTTACCTTTGCTCATTTTGGGTAACTACATTAAAAACTTACGTTTTAACTCGTTACGGAGCAAATAGTCTATTTTGGTTGGGCCTGTAAGCTTTAAAATCTTTCAAGTTATAATGCGTTTTGGTCAATAAGTTTTCTGAAGTGGTTATTAGAAGCACACATACACGTTCCGAAATTGTAATAAAATTAGCATTTCTGTAGATACTGTGACATGATACTAAGCTTCCATATACAGCCAATTAAGACATCTTCTGTCATGTTCCAACAATAAGAAGATAAAAACCAAAATTTTGTATATATTCACCATCGCTAGTCATCATAACAAACAAGAGTTCATAATATGGTCTGTTTAAAAATGAAGGATCACAATGCAATAAAACATTTTTCATTTGAACATCTCCTGGGACAACAATGTTATTACAGTTTCGCGATGTAAAAATGATACGTTAATACGTAGTAGTAATGGTCTCTTATTGTTCCCGGGCTTTTGACTGAGAGTTGATACACAGTATAAAGAAAAAACAACAATTTTACGACTTGTTATTAAAAATGAAGAAGCCTTCTAAAAATAAGGAAAACAAAGTTACTTGTCAGTACTTCCAATAAGAAAATAAAAATAAGTTAAAATGTTAGCCTGTGAAGGATGCCGCATACATACATATGTTTATTGACAATATGATGCCGATTCTCCACACGTGCTTCTTTGTCCCATCTCGCTCCGTTCTTATGTCGATTTTCTTTTACTATACGTATTAGAAAAATGCTTTAACCAGTCTCACTGATGAAATGTTACATTTTTATGATTCAAAAATTTTTATGAATAAACGGCCGTAAAATAAAATGCAAATTGCGAATTACAAATATGTAATAAAATTTAATAGAATAAACATTTTGTCTTTATGTCCTCTGCAAATTTATCTCCTTTTACGACTACATTTTGCATTAACATTAATGTTGTATTTTCGTACATTATCGTAAATATCTTAAAACTTGAATAATTTTTTGTCTTTTGTTCCAAAATAATACTCTAAACTCTCTTATGATGCCTTCTTAGTTAAATAAATAGCAAAATGAATGTAATTCGTAGCGATAGGAAAGTTTCTGTATTCCGATTACATCGAAAATTTATTTATAAATTAATAAAATTTGTTTTTAATTCTTGAAAACTAATAAACTCCAAAAAATTTGTTAATAAACTAAAGCAGTTTCTGCTCTATATGATACTAGCTGATATACCCGGTGTTACTCGAGAAATTATATGTTATGTAAAAATTTTAATATACACTTTCTCGAACAGTAGCAACAATTTCTATTTATGAAGTATATATTGAATTAAAATTCTCTGGTTAAAAAAAAACACGTTCAGCAATATGTCCCAGAGTGATACGACAACAACAAAACGCCGCTTTATCCAGGGAATTTCAATATATGTTGATTTAAATATTATTTTTTTTAACTAAGAAAAAATACTTAAAATATCACAACAGCAGTTAACAGATTTCTAACACAGCCCAGTTTTAAAATAACAAAGGAATGAAATTATATTAATATTATGTAAGTTTAAAAATATTGATTATTTTTCAATATTTTTTCAAACTTCTAACCTTTTCACCTGAAAGTGCTTTCGTATTACAATTTAAAAGACAAATATTGCAAATTAATCATATAATACAAAAGCTTCACAATAAATTTTGTATTTAAAAAAAAAAAGAAAGAAATAAATTAAAAAAGTTTTTCTTTTTATACGAAATTTTTGTTTTTATTTTTGTTTGAGATTATCGAGAATACGAAGTCATTTTTTTTTTTTTGGCTTACCTAAGGTTTTCATACAACATCGGAAGACGGCTCAAGGGCAAATCCTAACGCCCTTCTGTTAATAAATCAATATTTCCCCTTTTAGGCAGGGCCGGACAGAGTTAATATGCATGGTTGACCCACATTACTTTTCCAGGAGGAACATTTTTCTCATAGGAACCTATCCCCCGACCCCTCCTTAGGGGGCTCCTGTATAAATGTTATGATTTTTGTATATATAATCATTTTTGCATGATTTCAAATATGAGCTATTTAGATCAAGTCAGTTTTGAAGAAGGCAACAACAACAACAATAACTCTGAATAAAGTCAATCACACAGTTGACTGACTGTTTCGAAAGAAGCTACCCTTCATCTGTATTCAACCCACTGTTTAACTGCTTTATTTTGTAAAACGGAAATGCTCACTAAAGACAACCAAGACACTAGAAGCAGTAGAATTTCGTATAAAAAAAAGTATTGCTTCTTGTGTCTTGTTTGTTGTCGGTGTGTATTTTCGTTATATAAAATAGAGCTGTAATTCTTATGTGATTTGACACTTAAACATAAGACGTAAAAGCACAGGGATTTTTTTTATTTTTAGGTTAAGCCTAAAAATCTACCAGCTATTTGGTCCTTCTTCTTCCTTTTCACTATTGATAAATTTGTGTTTTTAAGTTGTGATCGATATAAGTAAAGAGGAAATTTTTGTTGTGACCAGTGTTGCCACATAGACAGATAGAACTGTTTTTGTCAGATTTTTGAGAAGATTTCCAGTTTTACCCCAGAAAAATACAATTTTTTATTTTATCCAGTTTTTAGTTTCTTACTATTGAACAATTCTTGCTGGTTTTATAAATTAAATATAAAAAATAATTTATTTATTACTAGGAATTCATAACTTACACTTGAATTTGCTACTTATTTTTAATTTGCTTAGAAGATTTTTTTGTCATTTCATCTACTAGCAAATGTAAAACGTATTTTTTAAAATGAGAGTGTTTTATTATTAAATATTTTAGGTTTGTTCACAAACAAAAAATTGTAACAAATGGTAACAAGTTTTTACTAGTAAAACGTACTTGAGTGTAAAAAAGTGAGAAAAAAGTAGCTAAAAGTTTTTGCTAGCAAAATTTTTACTTGCAAAATTTTTAGCTAACGAAAAAAAAAATTGTTTGTGCAAAAAATAAAATAAAACAAAAAATTTTCAAATAAGCTGTCAAGGCGTACGAAAGCTTATACCATGATTGAATCATATAGATTATGCAGCCATTTAAGGTTTACTCACAAGAATGAACTTAGATATCCTAATAATGCGAGGAAAGCAAAAGACCAATTTTTTTATAGCAGAACAAGCACTTTTTCATAGTACGAAATATCCAAAGGTATATTTGACTACTATGTTTTATACTACATTTTCTATTTCTTATTTGTTTTGACTCAAAATTAGACTATAAGTTTTGAAAAATATAATAGCCACGTTTTTATTGTAAAACAGTAAAAAAAATAAAAGTAGAATGGTTTTCATTATAAGATTTATGCGATGCCAACTTTTTGTAGTTCCTTGTTACAAATTGTATGAATATAGTTATTTAAATATGTATTTTGGAAAATCAAAAAACTTACTCATATATTCAGTTTCAATATGAAAACATTAAAACTAATCTATTATTAGTCATATCTACACAGCGTAGAGGATTCCTTACTTAAATCTCGCTCATAAACATTAAACTTGCCGGTTATAAAAACTGTTTTTAAATCATCAAAATATTAAGGAAGGATTAAGGTGCAAAAATTTTAAAATCTGTTTTTGTTTTAATTGATTATTGTTGTAAAGCTAAACAAAAATATGTAAAAAATTCAAACAAATCCGCTTATAATTCAGATTGTACAGTGCTAAAAATTCGGTGCGCCAGTGTCCCTTTAACAAATTAGAGAAACTTTAAACGCATTTTTGTTGAGACATACTTTTTTTTTAAACGGGCCACGTTTTTTATTTTAATCTGTTTGTAATGTAACTCTACACATCTTTTACTTAAATAAGCGTTTTTGAAAAATTTGTCTAGATTTTACACTCAACAGTATGGTAAAATAACATGCATTTTACTACTTTTTCGTCGCTTCATAATTTTCTTAATTTTCATTCCGTTCTGGTAAAAGATGTGCATTCAAAAGTCTATTTTCAAATGCATTTTTTGTTTGTTTTAAAACGATCTTGAGCTGAGCTATGATGTGGGTCGATTTTGTTCATTTTTAAGCACACAAACTCTAGCACCATCTACCTATATACAGAACTAGCTGAAAACCGGCGCGTTGCTACCACGCCGCCGTTTCCAAACACCCATCAAATGTTATCATTGAAACGGCATGTTTAAATTGTGGTCGGATACTGAATTCCGAAGCTGTGCGTCCTATAACTCCATAGTTATTTTATAAATCATAAAGTAACTTAATCATCAAAGCCATAACTTTTCATTAGAAAGAGATATTGGGGTAATTTTATCACACAAATTATTTTGGAGACTTGACTTTTCTGTAAAAATATTACAACAATATTTTGGAAAAAAAATTTCGCCAAAAAAATCAAAGGGGGGTACCTTGTTGTTTTGATGACGAAAACAGTAAAATGATTTTTGCGCTTAACTGGATAAATTTTTGTAAATAAATGCTATGCGCAATTTTTAATTGATTTTATTTTTACAGCAAAAACATTTTTTGGGTCACTTTTTGAGTAAAAACTAATTATTTTGTACCTTTTTTGAAGAAATAAAATAATATATATACTGACTTAAATTAAACGGTACAGTTTGAAATATTTTAGTGAAGAGCTTTTTTAACTTTTGAACAAAAAAAAATTTGAACGAAATATATTTAGTAGCAGCGGAGATTTTGCATCGAAAGTCAAAACTTTGATTTTAATTCCATTTTTTCTCATTCTTAGGTAGTCTTAATTTTGAAGATATGTGAATTTTGTTGATATCAAATTTATATAAATTTGTTAAAATTAAACTGGCCAGAATTTATTATTGTAAAACGTATTTAAATAAAAAAATGTACGTTAGTTGAGAAAGGGAGAATGGGTAAAACAATTTTTGGGCAAAACTGGAAGAATTTTTGCAAATAAATAATAAACTATATAAAAGCTTGTCAAAAATACAATTTTTACTTGGTTTTATTTTTATAACAAAAACACTTTTGAATCAGTTTTTTACTAAAACTAAATTACCAAATTTTAGAATACTACGACCAAAACCGTCCAAAATATAGCATTTTTGTTTATTTGTGGGCGGTATAAGGGGGTGTGGCAAAGTTTTTTCCTCTTAAACCATCTCGTACTTAAAATAAATCAACTGCCAAAATTTCAGCTTAATTTAGTTTATACCTTTGGCTCACTTTGGTTCACTAAACGCTTATCTCCTAAAAAAAGCGTAAATATAGTGCGACCACTTTCATTTTTAGTCCAGTAGCCATAAAAACTAAAAATAACCAAATTCTAGTCTAGTCTAAAAATAAACCATATTTATTGGTTTGTGGGGGGTAAAAGAGGACGTGGAAACCAATTTTTGGTACAGTTTCTGACAGTACCCACACAAACTAAGCCAAATTTTATCTCAATTGGCCCAGTAGTCAATTTTTATGATTTCTGAAAAAATTGGGTGTAGCAAAAGTGCGACCATGCCCAATTTAACTAAAAAATGCCTAAAGTAACCATACAAAATAAATTACCAAATTTTAGTCTTACACGACCAAATTTATCTTAAGTAAAAAATTTTTAATTTATTAGTGGCCGGTAAAAAAGGCATGGTCGTCCAATTTTAGTACAGTTGCCTACAGTTACCAAATAAACTAATTTTCCAAATTTTAATCTAATACGACCAAAACCGTCCGAAATATAGTATTTTTATTTATTTTTGGGCAGTTGAAAGTGGACTGGAAACCCGTTTTTAGTATAGTTGCTGACAGTAACCATACAAACTAAATTACCAAATTTAAGTCTTAAATTTATGTCTTAAGTAAGGAATTTTCATTTATTACTGGGCGGTAAAAAGCGGCGTGGAGACCCATTTATAGTACAGTTGCTCACAGTAACTATATAAACTAAATTTCCACATTTTAGTCTAATACGATCAAAACCGTTTGAAATATAGCATATTTATTGATTTGTGGGCTGAAAAACTGGCGTTTAAACCCATTTTTAGTACAGTTGCTGACAGTAACCATACAAACTAAATTACCAAATTGAAGTCATATACCCCAAACCGTCTGAAATATAGCGTTTTTATTGGTTTGGGGGTGGCAGAAGAGGGTGTAGCAAATTTTTTTCTTAACCATCTGTTACCTGAAACAAATCGACTGACCAATCGAAACAAATTTCAGCTCAATCGGCCCAGTAGTTTTGGAGTCTGTAGGCATCACACAGATAGACAGAAAATTTGTATGGGAGTATATGGGAAAATCTTAAAAATGCCATATCTTTAAAATGACGGCACCACTGGACCGATTTCGTGCATACTTCACGCTAACCATCTACATACCGTACCCAACGTACCCTGAAATTTTGTTTGAAACCGGTCGAAACGTTTTTTCAGTTAGTGGTTACATTAAAATGTACACTTCTTTTTATATATAAGATATACATTAATTAATTAATTACGTAAATAAATTTATGTAGAAATTACTTAAGGTAATAAGATTAAAATATTTCTCTTAGATAATATCATCATATAATACGTTTTTAATAAGTTTAAGTTTTTTGGTCACGGAAGACTTTTCTGTGGAAATGCCCGTATACACCAAGTATCATTATAAAACATGCACAACTCAGGAATTGTAATCATTTCTGAAAAGTGGGCGAGGTTATAGTTCGATCACGCCCATTTTTTTTTTTGAGTTGCCGAGAGTAACCATACGAACTTAATTACAAAACTTTCAATGCACCAAAATTCGTCTGAAATATAGCATTTCCATTGATTTTTGGGTGGTAGTAGGGGATGTGGCAACTTTTGTTTTTTTACTATTTGAGATATATATGGCCTAAGGTGTTACCGTTCCTGAGATATTAAAAGCCACTGCACAAACTATTTTGTGTGTAAAAAAGGGGTGGTAAAAGTAGGCGTGGCAAGTAAGCGTAGTGACCACTACATGGTCTCATAGCACAAATACACCAAGTTTCATTATAAAAACATGCTCAACTCAGGAATTATAATGATTTATGTAAAGTGGGCGTATGAATAGTTCAACCACGCCCATTTTTTGTTGGGTTGCCGAGACTAGCCATTCAAACTAAATTACAAACTTTTAGTTCAATACAACCGAATTCATCTGAAATATAGTATTTTTAATGATTTGTGGGTAATAGGGGGTGTGGCAATTTTTATTTATATATTATTTGAGATTTGAGCCTTGGCAACAAATGTTGTAAATTTGATGTAATTAAGTGTTACCGTTCCTGAGATCTTAACGTACACCAACCCGCACGAACGATTTTTATGGGAGTATATTGGAAAATTTTTAAAATGACATATCTCCGAAACCACTGTATCGATTTCGTACAAACTTCACATAAACCATCTACGAACCATACACAACGTGCCTTGAAATTGTAATCGGTCGACCCGTTTTTCAATTAGTGGCAACATCAAAATGTACACTTCTTTTTATATATTTAAAACTTATGTTAGAAAATTTTGTTACTTAAACTGATGATGTAAAATTAACACGCAAATAAAGTTTTTCGAATATATATTATACTTTTTCAAAAAAAATCTTCCAATATATACCTTATTTTTAACCGACTTTGCCTAAAATCTCCCTTAAGTGTAATGGAAAAAGCAGTCTTTTAAAAAAAAGTGTAGCAAAAGAAGAACTACTTTTTTTTAAAAAAAGACGCACCAAAACACTGAAATGATACTTTTTTTGAGAAGACTACACAACCTCGTTTGTCATTAATTTCAGAGAGAGAATATGTGTTTGTTTACATAAAATAAGGATATGTCTAATATATACTGATGTCTATATTCTGATTTTCTGCTATTTTTCTTATTATTTAATTTTTTCTCAATTTTCATTTTACTCTCTCCTTGCAAGTTTTTTCAAGTAAAGTGCACGTACAAACCTTATGTTAATGATTATTAATTAAAATGCTTTGCTTAAATTTAAATAAATATTTTTACTGAGTTGTACAGATTTTAGAAATTCATACTTTTGCAGCCCTATTCTGGCAAATTAACAATTGTTACAAAGTATGTTTAATATTTCTATGTGTTTGTTTTAATTTTTGTTTTCAAAATAAAATTTGGAGCTTAAAAAAACAAAATGCAGTAGTGAAATTGTCACTATCTGAAAAGCAGGTGACAATTTTTACCAAAATTTATTATTTTTGAGCTTCAGATTTTGTTTTGAAGTAAAAAAATTACAACAAACACATAGAATATTAAAAATACTGGGTAACAATTGTTACTTTCCCAGAATAGGGCTGTTAATCTTTATTCAGTTCCGGTTTTTTATGAAAATGGCAATTGTATCAAAAAACATATGGCAACACTAGTTCTGATCTTGCTTGCTGAAGCACTTAGTTTTTAGTTTTTTTTTTTTCAGTATTTTTCTTATTTTTTTAGTTATGAAAGTGAGTATTTTCAAACGAATATCTTTTGTTATTCCATTTGAGTAAGCAGTTTAAGTTTTTATAAAGAGTTTTGTTAAATTTTTAATTAATTTCTTTGCCACAAAAAGAATTTGACACGGAAATAAGTATGAGGATTTGTCATATTTTCCGAGGACAAAGATAACAAAAACAGGCTCAGGAACTTAAATAGCTTTTTAGGATGGCAAGAAAGCACAACAAATATCGGTAAGAACTACCAAATTAAGCAATGACATTATTGCCAGCCCTGGGTATTAAGTCGTAATAAAATTTGAAAACAAAAAGAGTTATTTTTCAGTTAGATTTACTTGGAGTTCATTCTCATTCAAATCCAAAAATTTTTTTTCATTTTTTATCCTTCTTTTTATATCCTCATAATATATTATTTTTTAATAAATAACAGATATAATTATTATAGTTGTTTCTGTATAATTTGGCCAATTTTTATTAATATCAGCAAAAAACTAAGTTTTTCTTGTTTTAAAAAGCTGTTTGCAAATAATTTATTTTAGCCGCTGAAATTATTTTGAAAGCTTAGAACGAAGGCATTTTGATAAGCCATTGATTTTTTGAATAAAATTTTTTTCCGTTATGATCCATATAATAAGTCTAGGGTTTTTTCAATTTTTTTTATTCCTTCAAAATATTAGGTTTTATCTAGGCCTTTAAAGTAAGCGTTTATTTCAGTGATTGTCCTTGTGCGATATTTAGTTTGGATCTTGTGACAAAAAAAAACGAGAAAAAGAATTTACCAAAAGGGACTGTAAAAGAAAATTTCAGTTACACTTATTTTATCTTTTCCAAGGATGTTGTTTTGTGTCTAGAGTAATCACAAACATTTTGGTGCGTAAATCGTCCTTTTATGATGTACAGTTTGGAAGTTATGTTGAAAAACTATACAAAATATTAAAAAACCCATTCAAAGCCATTTTCTATTCAAATCTATTTTATTTAACCCAAATCTCTTACCAAGACCCATTTTTTCGGGTTTGGAAATAGGAAATCGTCGTAGAGGGCTTAATCCAGAGAATATGGTGGTTGGGGTAGCAGTTCACAACACACTTTATGGATTTTTGCCATAGCGACTACAGACGTGTGCTCCGGTGCGTTATCATGGTGGAAGAGCATTTTTTTTTCTTTGCCAAATGGGGTCGCTTTTGCTTCAACAGCTGTGAAAAATATTCGTCTGTAATTGATGTAAATAACTCCTCAAGCATCCCAAAAACAGTCACCTAAATATTGTTGGCCGACAGACCCTATTTGGCCTTCTTTGGTGCACGTTCACCCGGAAAATTCCACTTCTTTGACTGTTTTTATGTGATATCTTGTGTGTTGTGATGTATCCATGTTTCGTGGACTGTTTGGCCTACTTAGAAGGAATTAAATCTGTAACTCAAGCTTAGGTGCCCGGAATAATAATCAAATTTGGGGTTTCGGCAATTGAGTCACATATCTTCCTTACATGTAAGTTTCATACAGATGGACCGTATGGAACCAAAGTTAAGAAAATTTTTATGGGAAAATTTGTCTCTTTCTACATCACGGTTTTCTATTTCTTTTTTTTTAATGGCATAACTCCTATGCGAAGGACTGCACAGACACGGTAGACAACTTTTTGTAAACGCACGCCTACAAAACGCTTTTAAGTTTGTACAAAACAAAATTTAAAACAAGCGTGTTTAGTTTTCAACATAAACTCATTATTTTTTTTATAATTTTCTCTTATTATTTTTTTGCAATAACAAAATATACATCGCTATCTGAGATTAAATTGAGAAATTATGTGTAGTAGAATCATTGACAATAATTGCCAGACAATTGAGACCAATCTGAGAAAAACCCCAATTTACATTTGATTGTGTAAAAATATTTTTTAAATTGGTTTAACAAATAATGAAAAATAAAAAAACATCCTTCCCCCGTCCTCTGACGAGCCCTTCCTTTAAAATTACTATGCACCAGAGATCTGCAAGCGATGGCATTTTCGCTACTTGCAATCTAGCCTTAACAAAAACAATGACAATATGACCGCCCTACGCAAGCGCTGCGATTTTGTGTAGAACATACTTGCAACATTGAAGCCAACTGTGTGTGAGCGTGTCGTAAGACCGAATAGTGCATGTTCGAGTTGTTGGTTTGATAACCAGGGACCGAATTACAGCATCCGTGACAGGGTTCATATATGACTTTTTAATTTTGGTGTACAAATTTAGAAAAAATTGTACTAAATGAGAAAAAAAGTATGGAAAAAATTTTGTTTACTTCAAGCATACTGCGTTTGTCACTCCGTTTTTAACGATGATAAGGAGGCGTGGCAGGTATAGAAAAGTACATATAGTCTTTATCAGCATCCCCTCCTGAGCCTATTTCGCTAGGTAAGTTTGTCGACACGATTACAGCCGCAATTTTGAAGCTTTCGTATTGAAATTTGGCATATGTGCTTATTTTAAAAAAACAAAGGTCAAGTTCGAAACGATAAAATTTCTTAAAACGCCACAAAAATTTTTGCAGTTACTTCTTATTGTGCACATAAGCCTTGAAGTAAAATATTCACCATATCGAGACCGTATATTCAATATGACCTATCTACAAAAATAACTTTTTTCAGTAGAGCAAAAAACCGTTTAAATCTTTCAATGTACAAATATTCACCAACCAAAGTACCAGAATATTGTATTAAAAGAATGACAAGCTTCCATAAGCAAAAAAAAATTTGTGAAATCTTACTTTTCGTTTAAGTGTAGATAGGTTGCTTGGTATTTCAAATATTTTTTTTTTCTTAAATGAAATTAGTAGATAAGTCTCCTTATTCAATAGGAAAAGTAAGTTCTTCGTGAATTCATTGACGATTTTATTCAGATTTAAAGAAAAGTTTGTTGATAACAGTATTAACAAAAGCAAGAGAAAAATATCAAAATAGCAGTTTTATAGCAAATTTGCTACAATTTTCTTGAATAACTCCGAAAAATTGTGTAGATGAGTCCTTTTGTATTCACAAACAAAAAAACTGTATTGTAGATATGTCAAACATATAAGGGGGAAAACTTTGTTAAACTCTTTTTTTTTTGTATTAAAATAAATCTCATAGGTGGCAGATGAGTCAACGATTTCTTTGCCATAAAAAACAAATTTTCCTGGAAAATGTAGATAGGTCATATTGAATATAAGCTCCTGATGTATTTCAAATTGGTTAAAATTGGATAAAAACAATGCCTACCTCCTATACAACGTTACTTTATCAAATCTTTAGTATATCTAAAAATGACACAAAAATTAATGTCATGATTAAAAATTTGCCCATAAACTTTGGCCGCAAAATTCACCATATTATTGAAATTTTTAAAGTCGAAACGCAACAACCTTCCATACAAAGTGACTTTAACAAACTAGTAAACTAATGTAATGACTTGAAATTTTGCAAATGAACTTTTGTCTCAAATATTTACCATACATTTAAAATTTTTAAAAATAGTATAAAAACCACGCCTATATCATAAACAAAGTAACTATATGAAAATGGTCAAGTCTCTAAAGATTACTCAAAAATTAATTTAATAAATTAAAATGATGGACATATGCTAAGAATATTAAAATTCACTTTGAGTTTGGAATTTGACAAAATTGACATAAGCTCGACCAATCGCCCATACAAAGTAACGTCATCAAAGTAGCATAACTTTTATAAATTCCACAAAAATGTGTGTATTAACAGCATATTTAACATAAAACCTTCCATATCTTAAACGTGTTGTGCATTTGAGTTTTCGCAAAATTAAATGAACACCACAACCGCAATTTCACATACGAAATAAATCAAACTTTAAAAACATGCATTGCTAAGAATATACTGTGGGTGTATCTAAATTTTGACCCAGTCGAAGATAATTCCTTGCTAGTTTTTATTTAAACTAAAGTAAGTGTATTTTTAACAATTCAGTTCATAAGCCTTATAAAGAAATTACAAAGATTTTTGTTTAATTTTAATTAATCGCAAAGTTTTTTATAATCACAAAAAGAAATCATAACATTTATAAAATGAGATCAATAAAATCTATAAAAAAATCATATATCTAAACATATAGTTTGGAGGTATTTTTGTAATTAAAAAACAAAAATATCTATTAACGCTCGAATTTATTTCGTTGCCTAAATATAGAAAGGCCACTAACATTTTTTAAAATCTGGTTCTTCGCAGATGCCTTAAGGTTAACCACTACCTATCCACCCGAAATCTGACACAATCCAGCCAAAAAAAAATTTAAATGTTAGTCAGGGCCTTTCTATGTTAAGGTAACGAAATAAGTTAATGGGGAACTCTTTCAGTCAAGCAATTCTTCACTTTCAGTCCAATTTTAGAAATTTTTTCATTTGATGTATTACTTATGATATCAATATTATGGTATTTAGTTCTCTAGATTTAAAAAAAAAATTTGCTTAAATTAAATTAAATAAATTGTTGCAATCAGCAGTCTGCTTCTGTAATTAGTTTTTATTAAACTTTACAAATGAAGTATGCTTTTAACATTTGCGGTCGAATGAGAAAGCAATTTTAATAAAAATTGGAGAAAATTAACTCTTTTGAAAATTGGAGAAATTGACAACTAGAATTTGTATTTAAAATCAAGTATGATTTAAACTATCAAACATAAAGAATTTGTATTTAAGTCATATAAAATCAACATAATTTCTAAATATTTTAAAATATTTATCAAATCGCATATTTTTATATAAATCGGATGGAAACTGAGATAAACATTCGATAGCATACTATGCGACAGCCTGAAATATGTTAACAGCCCTTATATAAACTAATTACTCTATTCATACTGAAGTAATCTAAAAACACTTGAGTAAAAATGAGTAAAAATGAGTAAAAACCAAGTATGTACTGAGTGTAAAAGCAGATGCAGTTCATCGCTGCAGGTCTCTGCTGTGCACTTATTTAAAAATCAATGACAATAATTATTTGATACGAATTATTTCTAAAAAAATACTATCTAACTAAAAGGTACTAAGTGCAAAAGTAAGTGTAATATAAATAAGTTTGAATGAATATATAAATTTGTCTTAATACACTCCTACAACATTCCTTACCCCGACCATTTTACAAAATTGCTGTTTATGTATTTATAAATCTAGTATTATATTAAATTGGGGTCTTACACGACCCCATCGGTCTCAAGTAAAATTTTTTGCTATATTTTTTTATGCAATCGCAATTTTTTACCATGCTTTAAAAAAGCTTTTTAAAAAAGCTAAAATTTACGTATCCATATGTAATATTTATACATTAATTATTTAAATTGGAAATTAAATTGCATTGAACACATAAACTGCTTTTTAAAAATACGTTCATACCCATCACAAATTACAGCTTAAAAAATCCGTAAAAGTTTTACTTGAGACCGATGGGGTCATGTAAGACCCCATTTTATTTTGTGGATTGGTGGCTATAGACGGCTCTCCAAAATTATTCAAACCTAATTTTTTTTCTTAATTTAACCACGATAAACCAGAATCTAAAGTAATTTTTTTCTATATCTCTAACAGTCTCAAGAGGTTAAATAAAACTTAAATCAATATCATTTTTAAAAGATTAAAAAAATAGATTTTTACTTAAAAATGTCACTTTTTCTTAACAATAAGAATTTTCCACCCATTATTTTTTTTGAACAACCATAATCGTTGAGTTCATACGACGAAAGGCAACATTAAAATTAACAAAGGTGCATTAGTATTTATATGTAGAAAATCAAAATTAAGTTGAAATTGCTTATGTTAATGTGAGAAATTGGAGTAGAGTAAACAAAAGTAATATTATTTTTTAACCTTTAGCTGTGGAGGTGGTGGTAACTTTTACCACCTCTTTACATATTTTTGTCGCCTATAAAAGAAGGCTAGTTAGACAAAGTGCCAATTTTGTTAAATTAAAAAAAAAACAAATTGAAACTTATATAAACATATTTTAAGCAAAAATATTAAAACTTGTTTTTAAACAAGAAATAATTTGAAAAACCCATTTTTTAGAATTTTTTAGTAAAATTAAAATTAGGTCAAATTTACCACAACTATGACGGACTATGTCAAAAAAATTTACCTCCAAAGTTAAAGGTTAAGGAAATTTTACAAGAAGTCTTACTTTTTAATAAAAAATGCAGGTTAACGAAGTATTTTTCTTTTTAATTCACTTTAAACATAAGAAAGGTATATTTTTAAAAATTTGATGGACCACCAAATACTTATATTTGTTACAAAAATCTCTACTAGTGTTGCATATCGTTGGAAATACCATGAAGTCGTCTTTCTAAAAAAAACTTTGCATAAGGCTCCACTTAAAAAAGTTTCGTTGCAAAAGAGTTTTTAGTGAAATAACCTCCGGAAAACACAAAATTAGCCCATAACTCACCAGGAGGTCAAAATCAATCCCGTTTAAAATCATAAAATAATTTTGTCCATCTAACTTATATGGGACGATCTACGGTGCAGCGGTTAAACCAAACATCCCTTTGAATAGTCTTACGGCTACGCTTATGGTCCAGTGTGCGCAATCATAACAACCATCGCGCGGATAGCTTTTTCATGTTCAAATATTCACACTAAATATTCGGATACCTTTATCACTTTCATTCTCCGATCGTCCAATATCATTGCATGAATTTTATCGATAATTTCTGGCGCGACGACCTCTTTTGGAAGATCTGAACGTTCATTGTCACTTATTCATTATCTTTACCATTGAAATTGATGGAACTGAGTCCCCATAGTATTTATCAATTCTTTAGCAAAAAAAATAATGCTTGAAATTAACTCATTTGTAATGTTTGTGGAAATTTACGAGGTTGTATGCTTTCAATGGCTGTCAAACACAATCTAATCTATATGACGTAGCTTGTTCAAAATTTGACAGTAGTTTATTAACAGACTGTAGTTGACAGGACTAGTCAAGTCAAGTTACTACGCGGAAAATTAAAAAAGGAAAGAATAAATAAATATTTAAATTTATAAATAATATTTTAATATATGAAATTGCTATATATAACTGTCTTATTACAGCTATTTCCAGGTGTCCAATCCTCTTTAGCATGTGTCAAATTCCTCTAAAAAAAGGAGGATTTGACGAAATATTATAGGTAATACATACATGAAATAGCATTAAAATCGTGCATTATAATAAAAAACATTTAATTAGTTATGTATTTTGATTAAAGAAAAATTTCAACCATAAAAAAATTAATGCAGTTTGTAATTTGATTAAAAAAATGCTTGTGTATGTAAAAAAAGTATGAATACAATTTGTAATCATTGTTGAGAAATTAGTTTTGTAATTATTTTCATAACAAGCAAATGTTTCACGCTGAAGGGAAGGGTTTGATCAAAATAATAAAAAGAAGAACATACACTCTAAAAACTGATTGAAAATAAATAAATGTTGTGAAATTTTATGACATTTGAAAATAATCAAAGTTAGTTGAATGGAGTTTTCTAAGTGAACTATTTTTATAAATAGCACTTTTAATATGTTAACCTATGCCCTGTTTGTGCTTTAAGCCTATTAGAACTATTGTAGAAATTATTTTAAGTACTATGTAATCCACTGAGTGGATGCCGTAGCCTACTAGTAGAGTGCGTGGCCCGTAAGCCAAAGATACGCGGTTTAAGCCCCAGCTCAGAATGTTTTTTCAATTGAATTAATATTTCTGTTCGACCGCTGCCTCTCTGCAGACAATGGCAAACTCCTAAGAGTAAAAATTGTCATATGAAGTTTCTAAGGACATAAGCCGTTCGGAACCGTCATAAAACTCGTAGGTCCAGTTCTCGTTCATTTGTGTTGAAGGCTCGATCAAGGCTGAAATAACCAGTTATTGTAATCCACTGATGTTAAAGAAATTTCACCACGCAATGCAGATGACCAAGTAAATCCCTTTTTAAAATCATGTTAAACCATATAATACCGAAGAACACGAATCTTGCAGATACTTCAAGGATTTTACTCTTAACATGAACGTCATCAAAATAAAATTGCGCTAATATACTCCAAAGATTTCGTACCATCGACACTAAAAAACCATGCCCGGTCGTTGTAGTGGTATAAACTCTGTCCTCTCTGCTTTTTTTTTCAAAGCAAATAGGCGAAGCAAATTTCAATTTTTTTGAAAATTTTATTCTTTTTCTGTTTCAAGAACACACTTTAAGATAATTAATATAGCCCTTGAACACTTGTATGTTTTATTGTAAGTAATTGTATAAGTTAAAAAAATAGTAATTACGTCACGAAAACTTACCAATTTGTCCAAACATCAAGAAAACATTCACAATTCATAGAAAGTCTACTATATCTATATTAGAGAATAGCGAGTTGAAACTTTTTTCGAGGATCAAAGTTGGTTAATGATAAAAAGTTGCCATAAAAGAAAAAAAATTTGAATATTTTCTTTTTGGGAGCACCCCAGCTCGCCCCCACCCCAATATGTTATGGCAAAAACCGATATTTCGGCTTTTCTGCTCCGTAACATCCACATAACTGAAGTGGCGTCATTACAATGTTTACAAAAATATAGATAATTTTAATGCAAATATTTTGATTAATTGTTCTAATGTCTGAAACATCTGGTTGCCGAGATAAAAATTTAAAATAAAATTCAGAGAAATAATAAATTTAAAAATTTTTTTTTTTCAGTTTCGCATTTTTAGCGGAAAACTTATTTGAGGCACGTCATAGAAGTGTTCAACACTGTTTTTCTTTCATGTATTACACGTATTTTGATAGATAACACTTACCTCTATGACTTAAAATAACCCAGTTATAAATAATGATTGAAAAAAAAACGAAAATCTGAAGCCCTCTATGCGCATACGACACATTTAACATGTGTGGTGAAATGCTAAGAGTGGCAACTTTTCTCAAGCCTAGAGGGCCCTTTGTTTGCCACAAGAATCGCCTTTGAGAATCGGACATTGCCTCAATCAAATCAGGAAGTGTTACTGATAATAAATGTTATTGTAGACTTTTCTATGGAAATTTTGTTTGTCACTAGCAATTTTATTTCACTGCTAAATGGAATTTTCAACTATCATAAAATCATATTTAAGTAATGGCCATACATTCTCAGCATTCTTGCTAAAGGAAAAACAGCTTGGCAACCCTAGATATATAAACTAGTCGGGAATCACGTTGCCTATTTATTTGTTTAGAAACAACAACTCGTTTGCATTCGTTCGTCTGTTCGTGATTTCAAAAGTTTTGTATTTTTTAGTCTAAACAGTTTTCTCTCCATTTTCAAACGCACATGGCATCCAGTGAATACATCGTGCAGTGGCTGCCGACGGAAATAAATCCTTTCATGTAGGAGGTGTGTACTTCGTGTGTGCGAGAAGCTTGCATTGGATAAGTGTTCGGGCCGAACTGCTTGGTAGTCTACGCCTCCCACCTCATTTTATGTTTCTTTTAGGACTTTTTGTGTTTTTGGGATTTAGTGCGCGGGGTGCACAAAAGAGGATGTCCTAGATTTGTTTAAATTATTTGCCATAGTGTGATTGGCTTGAGCCAGCCACGTGGTTCTGTTTCGTTTTACTTGGCAAATCTTTGAATATGTTTAGATTTCAGCCAATGGGAACATTGCACTTCACATCGGATCTCAGCTTTACTTAAGTTATATTTTAATAGCTGAAATTTGCTTTATTAGTTTTTGCAAAGAAGATGCATTCATTAAGTTATATGTGTTTGTGTGTGATTGAAATGTTTTAGCAAAAAATAAGATTAACTCGAATCAAACTTTTAGTTTGCTTCTGGCTTCTATAAATAAAGGTAAATAATATAAGAACTCTCAAGAACAAAAAAACACAATATTCAATTGGACAATGCTGATTTCCAAAATTTTTAAGAATGTACATTAGCAGACAAATTTTAATTTTTTTGTGTTCAAACTATTTTATAACAATCAATACATGTAATTATATTAATGAAAAGTAGTCCGCATAGTAAATTTGTCATTCCAATGTATGAATATTATTATGTTAGTTTTTCGGTTTGACATTTATCTTCCCAAAGACGACTCCCACACTGAGAAAAGAGTTTCTTTCTATCATTTGATTAAAAAAGGCATGTTTTCTTGTAGAGAAATAAATATTTGTCTCTTTGAGACAACTGTTTATTTGGTTATAAAACCAAATCCCTAAATAAAAGACAATTTTGTCTATATTATCTTGCATATTTATAGTATTTATTTTTTATTTTAAATTATTAAGGCCAGATAGTTTTCAATATATGTTCTTTAATACAGCAATCGTGCTTTTAGTAATATATAACAAAAATACTTATGTTACATCAATAAACAAAAAGTTGACCTGAAATATAAAGTTTTAATTATCTAAATTCATATTTTATTTTTATTTATTATTTGGCTGAACATATGATTTAAGACTTACTACTTGATCTTTTTCTTGAGGTGGAAAACTTTAAATGGGCAACACTGTTTTTTGTGTTTCAGCTGATTTGGCATTTCTCGATTGTTTAAAGTTTAGTTTGTTTAACAATTCATCATGACAAAGAATCACATCTAGAGAAAAGTTTGCAAATTGTTCACGTTTATTTTAAAAAACACGGTTCAACTCGACAAACATATCTGGCATTACGTTTTTTAGTATTCATTCAGAAAAGTCCATTTGGTGCGCTTTATATGCCGGCTAGTGCATTTGTCTACAAAAATGACGATGGTCAAAATGTTACAGTCAACGGCAACCGGCACAAAAACATGACTGCTAACCTCAATTGGATTTACTGCAAAGAGTGTTTGAAAGCTAGACCTCAAGATTAATTAATGCCAAAATTATTTTTAAAATAAGTTTCTTTTATAGAATTAATAAACATGTTTCTGTGTTGCATTTCCATTTCCAAATTTCTCCGCCTCCAAAAAAAAAACTCCTTTTATAATTCATGTTAAAGTAATTTTTCGTTATGTCATCCAAAATCATTTAAAGGGGAGTATATACCCCGAACTTTTTGCATTTTCCTAAAGCAGTCAAGTCTCAAAAATATGTGGGTAAAGTTTCAAGTCGATGTTTAAAAAAGTTATAGCCTAGTGAGCTTTGAGAGAGATTAATTAGCTTTGAAATTTTCAAACGCGTTTTTCTCGAACCCATGTTTTGAAAGTCGGTGAGCAATATTTCTCGAAACTCGACCGTTTCGTGAACCGAAGATCGTTTTGATTTTTTTGCAGGCTTACTCTATACATAATAATTTAGTAATTGTCGTAGGAATTTTGTGTTTGTTGCTTCGTTCATTAGTTATAGGTAAAATAATAACGAATTTTGGTCGAAAATGATTACTTTACGTTCGGAAGTCCGCCATTATGTCAAAAATTGGTATTTTTAAAATCGGTTGTGACAAGTACTAGTTTTAAGTATTTAGTTTAATAATTTTTTTTGTTTTTTTGTTTCATATGAATTTTGGAGAAGCAATCCTGGTCACCGCTTTTCACCTTTTTTTCACAGCGCTCTATAAAAAATGCTGTATCTACCTTAAACATACTCTTAAATGTGTATATTTTTAGGTACAAAAAACTTCATTAAAAAATGTCCTTTAGGTTTCCTTAAAAAAATTCACAAACATGACCTTCTTTTTCCGGCTTCTGGGTGTGTAAACCTCTTAAATGAATAGTTCAACAGATGGGCATTTCCAAATAAGCGTTAGGTATGATTTGTACGAAGAAATATTTAAAAAAATAATTAAAATGTCTAATTTTTAATAAGGCTTTTTTTATATTTGCGTAGTAATTAAGTAGCCACTGTATTAAGTAATAACAATGACAGCAATCGACACTAAGAATTTAAAGATTTAAGCAAAAATATATGCTGGCATTACGTTACAAAAAAAGAAGTGATTTTTGACTTAATTACAAAATTTTCAAAACTCTCTGAATTGGGCAAGACTTTTTTTATATAACTTTTTTTAGAAGGGTTTGAAATAACATAAGTTTATTTTTCATGTGATCAAATTTAAAAATCTTCTCTTGTTTTTTTTTTAATAGGCTTTTTGATCTGGCGTGACGTTAGTGGCGTTACGTTACGTAAACTTCCATTGTAAATCAATTAGATAATTAAGTAATTAGGTAGTTCAGTAATTATGAAATTTAGTAATAAAAAAAAATTTTATATATTGTCCTATTATTATATTTTTTCATTATCTTTAGCCAAATCCTTCCATTTTTACTAAACAAAAAGTTTGCGAAACATTTACGAAAAAGAAAAACTTTATTTGTGAAATAGTGCAAACAATTTGATCATCATTACTAATGAATTTATGTAGAAATTGCTTAAATTAATAAAATTAAAATGTTTCTCTTGGATAATATCATAAAACAATACGGTTTTAATAAGTTTTTATTTTTTGGTCACGGTAGACTTTTCTGTGGAAATGCCCATATTTAAGATTAACTAGCTGCGACTTTACCTACTTAGTAATATTAGCCTGAATTTGTAAATAATGCATAAATATTGTTAGACTGGCACCAACTCTATTCACAGTAGTTCCAAAATTTCACGATGATTTGCGAAACTTGTCATTTTTCTTTTTTAGTAATAGAAATTTGTTAGAAATTAATTATAATTATTTCTATATATTCTACACTTCATTTCTAATGCACGTCACACACAATACAATTAAATTGTCAATTGAGTCTTTCAACTGAATTGATTCTTGGCCGCACGCTCTATAAACTTAGTTGAAATATTTATTTTTTTTTTAAAATTTAGTCTACTGATCAAGATCTTACAGACTATTTCATAATTACAAAAATATTTCCACCAGTAATAATAATAATAGATACAATACTATGATATAATACTAGTGATAATTATTTAAACATTTCAAAGACATTCCTTTTAAAAAGATTAAAATCATTACTAAAATCAATGTTATTCGCAATGAAGTTACAATACATCAAGCATCTAGATATTGGCTCATTCATGCCATAATTAGTTCTATGAAATGGAACGTAAAATAAAGCACTCTCCCTTAATGGTCTTATCGGAGCATAGAACGGAATTAAAGTTAGTAGTTCCGGACAATTAATATTGCTATCTAAGATGCGCTTAATAAATAAAGCGCTCTGTGCATGTCTTCTTTGCGACAAGTGTTGCAAGCCTAATAAATTGCAACGCTCATTGTAAGATGGCATATTCTCGAGAGAAAACCTCCGGCGTAGAGCAAATCTTGTGAATTTTTTTTGAATTCGTTCAATACGACTGCTCTCACATTCATAAAAAGGGTCCCACACAATACTTGAGTATTCAAGTTGAGATCTTACTAAACTTACGTAAAGTGTTTTTGCTGTCAAAGGATCTAAAAATTCTTTCGAATTTCGTTTTAGAAATCCAAGTAGAGAACAGGCTTTAGATACTATGAACTCACGATGGTGGCTAAAAGAAAGCTTGGTATCAAAATATAAACCTAAATCTTTAACAATTTTGTCTCTCAAGAAGACGTTATTGTTTCCATAAGAATAATTATATAAAATTGGATAGTTCTTATGGGAGTAAGTCAGAGCTTTACATTTATAATAATTTAAATTCATTCCATTCCTATTGCACCATAAGAGAAATGATCTTATGTCTTCCTGTAAATTGAAGCAGTCAGAAATATGTCCAACTTTAATAAAGATTTTCAGGTCGTCCACATATAACAAGCATTAGCTGAACTTAAAAATTTGTGGAATATCATTTATAAACAAGTTAAAAAGCAGGGGACCTAAGTGACTACCTTGAGGCACGCCTGAATTAACAACAATTGGGTTTGAAAACTGGTTATCAACTCTAACAACTAATTGTCGATTCGATAAATAGGAAGAAATCCATTCCAAAAATACGGAATGAAGCCCCAATTTTTCAAGTTTTAGCAGTAGTATCGAATGAACCAAACTATCAAATGCTTTAACGAAGTCGGTATAGAGAACATCAACTTGCAAGCCATTTTCGACAGAATTGATACAAAAATTTGTAAAAATTGTAAGATTAGTGCACGTTGATCTACCCGCGAAAAAACCATGTTGTTGCGTTATAAAATAAATTTTTTATCTCAGAAAACAGTCTCATATTAACAATCTTGTCTAAAATCTTAGGAATAACTGATAGCTTAACAATCGGTCTATAGTTTTCTATTAAAAATTTTTTACCAGATTTACAAATTGGAGATATAAATGCAGTTTTCCATTCATCTAAGAATATACCAGAAGAGAGTGATTTATTAAATATAAGCGCTAAAGCAACAAAAAGTGTCGAAGCGCATTTCTTAAAAAACACCGGAGGAAGCAAATCAAAACCAGCACCTTTGTTCGTGTCCAAACCTCGCAAAACTTCAAAGACTTCTTCGTATGAAATTGTCATATTTACAATTTGGGTAATGTTTGAGAAATCATCATGGTTATTTGGCAATGCAGCATTATTGAAAACAGACCCAAAAAAGTCTGCAAACAGTTCGCAAGCTTCTTGTGAACTATTCGAAGATTTGTTTTTGTACTCCATAGATTTCGGAAGTTCATGAGATTTACGTTTGGAATCAATAAATACCCAGAAAGATTTAGGATTTGATTATTAATAAAATTTGCTTTATCAACATCATCATTTGTTCTCTTAAATTTTTTATGAGCTCTATTTCTTAAATTTTTTAGATGTAGTAATCGAGAATTATACCAGGGTAGGTTAAATTGCCGATAACATTTTTTGATTGGTACATATAAATATAAACCTTCTTCGAGAACTTTTTTGAATGTGAAATACATCGCATATAAATCCATAGAATTGAAAACTATTATCCAATTTATAGAATCATAATAATTATTAAGCGCAGGATAGTTAGCGTTCTTGAAATCATAAGATAAATTGGAAGAATTATCAAAAATATTATTTGGTTTATAAAAACTGAATTTCAGCTCGAGTGCCTTGTGATGAATTGACTCGCGAGTAAGCGGCATAAGACACATATTCATGAAGTATTTAAGATCATTTCTAATAAAAACTAAATCCAAAATTCGTTTCAATTCGTTTTCAAATTCATTGATCTGAAACATATCTAAGGAATAAAGGGAGTCACATAGTAACAACTCGACATCTTTTTTAACATTAAAAGGCATTAATATTTTGTCATCACTACTATATTTCCATTCAATGTTACTTAAATTGAAATCTCCTAAAACACAAGGAGTTTGCTGAGGGCTGAAAGACGATACAATATTAGAAATATTAAAAATGTGGTCATTATATAAATTATAATCGCTATTTGGTGGAATATTACTTACAATAAAAACAATTTCATTGATGCTGGTTGAAGGATCATTGGCAAATTTAACTGCAACACAAGTTTGTTCAATATTATCATGCTCGCGAGGTAAGCGAATTACTCTGCTGGCATATTTTGATGAAACTGCTATTAATACACCGCCTCCTCTCGACATACCTGGGCAAAGTATGCGGTCTCTACGGTATAATTCATAATCCGCGTCAAATAGTTCTTCAGAACAAAAATGTGACGTTAACCAAGTTTCCACAAGAGCTATTACGTCGAAATCGTGAGCTGCTGCGGCAGAAAATAATTGATTGGTTTTAGTACGAATACCACCAACATTGTGAAAATAAAGAGAAAAATGGCTTTGATGAACAGATGACGCTGATTTGTTTAAAGATTTACGGCCGTATTCATTACATTTGTTATGCACTCGTTAAAAACTGTTTTAGTTAGAACACAAACTATCCCTTAAAATGCTGTTTATGCATAACCGTATTTAACGAGCATTTTAAGCAATATGGGAATTTTTAAAAACAGTAAGCAACACTTCATCAGCTGACAGCTTAACGAAAGAACTTGACGAAAAACAGACTTTTTGTCGACAGAAAAAGCCCTGTGACAGAAAAAGACGGTGGCGGTCATAGGCTCATCATGGTCATGCATTGTTGTTTCAATATATATTAACAATTTGAGAGCGAGAGCAAGAGAGTAAATTTTCACCACCACGGTCACCAAATGATTTGACAAAAATATTAAATCATGGGATCAAACCAGTATTGCGTTGTGAACTTATTCACAATATTTGTGTATGAAAGCAGTATGAAATGTATGAAAGCAGTAATGAAACCTGCTTAATAGCAACACGTCGGTTGTAAAAATACTAAAAGTAGCAAAAAGTATACTGGTGCTTAGGCATCATATGACCACCAGCATAGCATACTTTCGTCACACAGCTCATCAAACGAAAAAGAGAGTAAAAAGTGTCATGACCAGGGATCATATGACGACCACCGTAACAACACCCATAGCTGATTTTGATAAGTTATGTTAGCCATTAAAAAAGCAAAAAAAGTGAAGTGAAAAGTAAACAAAAATATAAAAGCAATGGACATGTTCAATATTTTGATTATCTGCACTTTAGTGGAAGAAGAGGATCCTTTTCCAAAGCGCCGAAAAATGTATAGAGCAAGGATCAACCCCTTTGAACAAAACAACGACGAGGAACGAGTAGGAACGGTGTTCAGAATGATTTTAACGATCGTTAAAATACTCTTAGAACGTTGATGATAATATACGTTCATGCATAACAAAATGTTTTTCACTGTATAACTATCGCTAAAACAGGTTTATGAATATGGGGGTTAGATTCTATTTTGTTTTCATTTTCCTCGGTTTTGGCCGAAAATTTTTAAACACAGATACTTTTATGCTTTTTTGCCAAAGCGATGGATTGAGGATTGTTTCAATAAATTGCTCAGCAACACCGAGTTTAAATTATATTTGCTTTACATCTTCACGAGCAACGCCTTATTTATAAGTTTGTAGCACGCAAGATTTTTCTCTTCAATTTCCGTGTGTTTAACGATATAATTTATAATATCACGCTCAGAGACAGTTGACTTAAAAGCAGATAGATGAACAAACCTCAGTTTAGGGACAACTTCTAGCTCATGGTTGTTGTTTAGACCAACAACAAGTACTTCTTGAGAGTGTCGTTTGTTTCTTTTTTTATGTTCAGGAACAACAACAGCATTAGAAACACCAGGTGTAGTGTGGACGATATGAGCGCCAGTAGATAAATCAGCTGTTTTCTCGATAGCAGAAACAACAGCAGCATAGGAAGCACCAGCAGCGCTAGTACAGCGAGACCCAGATGAAATAGCAGGAACAATCGCGGTAGTTAAGTCAGCTGTTTTCTCGACAGCAGGAACAACAACAGCATTTTACAGGAACAACAGTAGTAGACAAATCAGCTGCATTCTCGACAGCGGGAACAACAACATTTGAAGCACTAGCAGCAGCGATAGCACTGCAAGAGCCAGATGATAAAACAGCGGCATTTAGAGCGCGACTAGCGCGAATAGAGTCGTCAATATCATCAATAACGACCACAGGCACAATCTGAGAGGCGAGCGCAGAGATAGAATTTGACTCAGCATCTGCAGTGGGAGTGCTGCCACCAGAAACCGGTTTTGAGGTGCGCCCACGAGAGTGAGTGGCTCCACGAGACGCTTTGTTTACTTCACCAACTGTTTTTCGCACACGCAGGCGGGGAAGATCCGATTTCTACCAACTATCAAATATATATTATTAGTTTAGAATCAATGTTATTTATTTATTATTATTATTATTTTATTAAATTATTATAATCCAACAAAATTAGAGACAATTGTAAAGTTTTCTTCACAAACATCTTAAAATATGTATGTATTTTGACAGCATATCAAGTTTATACTATTTTTTAAAACCCATTTTTGTGTATTAAGGGACTCTACTTGAAGATCAAACTATTTTTAAATTATTTGAAATTTTCTCTTTCATTATATAAAGTGGCTCACAAGGAAAGTCGGGCAGACATTTCTTAGCACTTTCGCATTGGTTTCAGAAATGAAAATGTAAGAAGAAACTTGGAGTAAATATTTCTTTCAAAACGTTCTTTATTGGTGAGCAAAATTAAACAGAAACATAGTTAAAAAATTAGAACATAACGGTAAAACAAAATTAAATCAAACCTAAGCTTTAAAAACGAGCTCACATTGAAAGTCGGGCAGATAAGAAATTCAATGCTAAAACTAAGAATTTAATATTTTGTTGAAAATCCTTTTTCTTATATGACATCCTGCAGCCTTTTTGAAATGGGTGCAACCAAATTTTTGAAAACTTCAGCTCCAATCTGATTCCACTCTTTACTTAGGATACTTTTTTTTAGGATTGGATCTTTAGTTGCCCATCTCTGATACTGCACTCAGGGTTCAAGTTCATCTCATAGATGTTCTATAACATTTTTATCTGGGCCTTTTGAGGTTGTTTTTATTACATTTATTGACAGATATTAAGTACACAATTCTTTACCAAGAGCGTTGTATGTTTCAGGTTATTGTCTTGGTAAAACTAAAAATTGTCTGTTATTCCTTATTTACCCGCACTTTCTTTTACTTGAGCCATGAGAATGTCAAGGATCATATTTTTGTCCATTATACCTTCAATAAAATTAATCCTTCCAACATCAGACGCAGCCCCAAACCATGACTGATCCTCTACCATGCTTAATCGTATGTTTAGAATTTTTATTGCAAAATTCTTCATTCGGTTTTCGCTTTCGATCTGAACCATATGAATTAAATAAACTCTCATCGGTTAACAAAACCTGTACTAAAAGTTTATTGTTTAAAAGTGCTAAAGATCCTTATGTTTTCTGTTTTATTAACCTTGCTCCTAGAAAGTCTTTCATCATCTGCAAAGAATTTGCACGAAATTGGGGCGTTCTATTACATTTTTCTTTCTAATACAGTGCTTTTTTTCGTGCTACTCCTCAATTTAAACATTTTTTCTCAAAACTCTTCCAATTGTTTCTGAGTGTACACTCTTTTTCAAATTGAGTTTTAACATGACCTCTAGTTTTAGAGCAAATAAAAATGGTTCTTTTATTATTTCTCTTAAAAAATACCTTTCATCTTTGGAGCTAAATATATTTTTAGCTACTGTATGTTCTTTATTGCATATTCTCTTATCTTGTATATAATTATATCGTGCACTGTTGATTTACTTTTTAAGGCGATTTGTGAAATTAAGCGCTCGGATTTTCCTTTCAAATAATAATCTATCACGATCTGCCTTTCTGCCAGTGTTGATTGATTCACTTTTCGAGAAATGTTTATTTTTTTAAGTTTTGCGTTTGACTGAAGTTATTCCAACAGTAGTAAAAAGTTGTAAGCAGGAATAACGGTTTAAGGACCACAATTTTCATTTTTTCTTTACTTGCCCGATTTTCAATGTGAGCTCGTTTTTATAATTTTTTAATTATGTTTCTGTTTAATATTGTTCACCAAAAAATAACGTTTTGAAAAAATATATATCGCAATATTCTTCATACATTTTCATTTCTGAAATCAATGCGAAAGTGCTAAGAAATGCTTGCCCGCAGAGAAAAAACATAGTTGCAACAACCATGTTTTAAGAGGATCATAGTATGATTCAAATTATGATTGTTGATACCATGTTCTTAAGCATATAATGGTTTCTATGATCATGGTAAAATAATTATAACAACTATATTTAGAAAACGAATTTTTCCGTAGGAACCAAAATATTATTGAAACAACCATTATTCTCTTATTGGGACGAAAATGAAATGATTGCAACAACTTTATTATAAATTTCTTTTTAGGAACCAGAATGTTATAGAAACAATAATTTTTTTTAATGCACACCAATTTCCACAGCTTTTAAATTAAGATATCCCTAGAGGTTTGCCTTTCTCTGTTGCCGAACAGAAATATTAATTCAATTGGAAAAACTTTTTGAAAAACTTTCTGTCCGAGCTGGGGTTTCAACCGCTGCTCTTTCGCTTACGAGCCACGCATACTACCAGTAGACCACAGCTGCTACTACCGGTCGTCTGACTAAAGTCATTTATAAACGTGGTACATTGAGTGCATTGTCACAAAAATAGCAATATTTACTGTAAATGGAAATATGTTTGCTACAATCAAAGTCGAAAATGTAATTTTTCTGCGTGCAGTCTTTAGTATAAGGCGATTTATAACAAAACATAGTAATTGAAGAGTTGACAAACGAAACGGCACATAAACAAGAATTGATAAAACTTATTGTCTCTGAATAAAGTAAAAGGTTTCCTGCAAACTGTTCAAACACAATAAGTTCTTTCGATTTTTGACTATGTGCTGCTTCGTTTGCCCACGATCAAAAAGTAGTTCAGACAAACATTCAAAATTCTAGTATGTTTGTTTCTATCATAATATTCACATTTATCATGATTGACAGAACCACAACATTTTTACTGCAACTAATAGTTGAGCCAATTATAATTATTATTTATTTTTTTTTTTTTTTTAAAAAGATCAAAGAACCAAGGCATGCGCCTTATACAAACAAGGTTTGGTCTTTGACCTGAAAGGAAAGGGATAGATTATTTAGAGGAATTGATTGGAAACCATACGTGAATTATTGATTAGGCGAAGCAACCGCGAAAGACAATTTGAATTGCTTTTTAACCGAGGCTAGTGTTATGCCTTAACCTCGGCAAGCATTTCAAGCCCTAAGTTGTTCCATTCCTTTACATTTTCCACAATTTAGTTGTGGATTTAGTTTTCCATAATTCTTTAATGTAGGACAATGAAAGAACAAAGAAAGTGAAAAGAACCATGCCCGAGCCCGGATTCGAACCAGGGACCTTTGGGTTGAGAGTCTAGCGCACTCTCCACTAGACTGCAAAGGCCGACAATTATGTTGACGATAGTATGATTTGAACCATAATGTTATTTTTGGTACCACAATTAGTAAATAATGACTTTATTAAGGCAACAATTTATGTTTGCAGGAATAGTACAATAACATGTCTTTTCTCTGCGTGCGACTTTCGTTGTGAGCCACTGTTTGTGGAAAAATTTTTAGCAATTATTTCAAATTTTCAAAACTCTAGGTCCAGTGACAATGCTCCGCTTACTTACACTTGCACTCATGTTGTTCTTGTTCAACTTTTGATGAACGCAAGGCATCGACATATTGGCGATATTCACATTGCATATATGACAACGGCGAATTCACTAAGTACACGGTTAAAAATTATGGACTACTTTTTAATCCAAACTTTGGTTTAAAGGAATTTTTAATTCAAAAAGTACTATTTTTAATTCAATCATTAGTTTAATTTAGCTGGGTCTAAAACCCACGTTCCTGATAAGAACTTACTTGCATTCGTAATTATGCAAAATAAGCGAAACTATGTTAACAACTGAGTTGGACGAGTGGATAAGGTATTGGACCAGCACATCAGAGGACGTGTGTTCAAATCACGAACTGGTCGGTGTATATTTTTATTTTACTTAACTTTATCTAGGTCTCGAAAACACATTTCTGCTCGCTTGCTCACTTACTGCAAGCTTACTTGCATTCGTTATGATGCAAAATAACCGTAAATTTCTTAACAACAGTGATGGACGAGTAGATAAGGTGTTGGACCAGCACAAAAGAGGACGTGTTCTCAAATCATGAACTGGTCAGAAAAGTTTTTTATTTTAAGTTGATATTTATATTCCTTTTTTAAACTTTTTGCGGATTAAAAACTAATCTTTGTTGGATTAAAAAATTTTAAACTTTTTCTTGGATTAAAAAGTAATCTTTTTTGGTGTTGTCCTGTATGTAATCCAAAAAACTTTAAAATTTAGTCCAAGGCTTTTAACCGTGTATTGGTAAATTGAACTAGTTCCATTATTATTACTTGGTAATGGTTGTATTTCCCTGCTGGATTACAACACACAGAAATAAGGCATTATTTTAACATGGGCTTGTCATAGCCGGTAATGTGTGGCGCTTACATCCAGTATTACCAGTAAGTCAGAGTATCACTAGTTACCACTAGCATTACCTTTAAGTCAGAGGTCAACTACTTACCACCTGCATTACCCATAATTCAGAGGTCAACTGCTTTCCTCCAGTATTACCTATAAGTAGTAACTACCGTATTACCTATAAATATGAGTGTAACCCATTACCTCCAGTATTACCTATATGTCAAATAGTAACTTCTTACCTTTATTGTTACCAAGAAGAGTACTCGTTGTTTTATTTTATTTTCAATTAATAATTTTAATATGTCGATGACTATGACACCTTCTAGCGCAGATATTGTAGATCCTTGTATAAAATGTGCACTGCAATGGCACCATCCATTGAAAAACCATTTAGATGAATGGTCGAATAGGTTCCGGGATAGAGCACTGCAATAAGCTATGCACAAGAGTTATGCATGATCATAAGAGCGACTTCTGAATGCATTAAATTAAATTTTCATTCAATACATTTTTATTTCACAAAGTTCCACAATTTAAATAAAATTTGCTCATTTTACATTGAAGTGTAATATCATTTGTACTGACCATCTCCTATTTAGCTCAAATTTTGTTTTCAGATTGGTTTATTGTTTAGCAAACCAAATTCGAAGACAGCCAAGCGAATGTCAAAATAGAGTATATTTTGAGACAACGTTGCTCAGTTAATTTAAATCTAGCTTTCGTAAATAAGGTATTATTGGAAAGGTTATTTTATCTTTTTTAACTTAAAAAATATAAAACCTTTAAAAAAGTTGCCCTAAAATTGTTCATCCTTAATTTCAAAGTTTAATTTCAATAATACCACAGCAACAGACGCTATATTTTTTTTTATTTTCATTATTTTAATTTTTTTTAACGTTGAATTTTTTTACCTATCCAACGATATAAAATGAAGGAATACTCTTGAAGGGTTCAGAGGTTATAGCGTAAAATGTGAAGTTTTATTGAATTTTGAATACAAATTCAGCTAGATATCAACGCTCTTGAATTCGGTCAATTATACATTTTTTCAATTTTGAATTCAACTCTAGTTGGATTTCTATTCAAAATTCAATAATACTTAACGTTTTACGTCATAACTTCTGAACCGTTTTAAAGCATACCTTCATTTTATACCGTTAGAAAGGTAATGGAACGTAAAAAAAATGAAAATTATGAAAATGAAAAAAATGAAAGCGTATATTGATGCCATGGTGTTAAAATTTGAAACTAAAAATGGGTCAAATTACTGCAATTTTTCAAAAGTTTTATGTTTTTCTCTTAAAAAAGACAAAATAACCTTTTAAATGATATCCTATTTACGAAAATCTTATTTAAATTGACTGAGCTACGTTATCTAAAAATAGAAACTATTTTGGCCGCGAAAAATAATTCTAAAAATATATAACTTTGGATTTGGTTTTCTAATCAACAAACAATCCAAAAAAAATTTGAGCCAAATCAGAGATGGTACACACATACTCACATACATACATACATGCTTCCATTTTTTATGTATAGATAAATGGACGAAAAAGTAGGCGCTTCATATACTGATAGTATATCACTCCCAGAGGGTCCCTTTACACCCACATACCCAGTTTCACTATCAAAAATGAGAAATAATAATGATTTCTGATGAGTGGGCGTAGATAAATTTCGACACGCCATTTTTTGTGCAGCTTCCGACAGTTACCATATGAACTAAATTGCTAAATGTAAGTCGGCTACGGTAAAAACTGTCTGATTATAGCATTTTTACTGATTTGTGGGCGGTAAAAGTGGGCGTGGCAATATTTATATATAGTGACTGCCACTTGGAGCACCTACATACCAAGTTTTACTATCAAAACGGATACAACTCAGGAATTAGCATGATTTAAAAAAGTGAGCGTATATATAGTGCGACCACGCCCATTCTTATACAGATGGCAACAGTAACCATCTGAACAAAATTACTAAATTTTATTTTTTTACAATCAAAACCGTCTGATAAAACCTTTTTTTTTTGTTTGAGCGAATGCGCAAATTTTAATTTTATGTGAGGCACACTTCTCCTTGCCCAATCGACACCAAACTTCACAGGAACACTCTCAAGATATTTTTTCAGTTTCTTTGAAAATTTCATAGAGATAGGTTCATTGGTTTTGGAGTCTATACGTGATATGCACACATACCCACATACATACATCCATTTTTATATACCCAAAGTGCACAAAAACGGATGCGGATCCGTTTCGAGCTCATTACAAGTCCGCCAGTACACATTTCGCTTTCTTATGTTTCGACGGACTCGTTTCGAACCCGTTACGAATTCGTCAAAAAAGTGGTCACAACGCTAACGTAAAAGGCAGTCCTAAATTTGTTATAAAATCTTTTATTTTATTTTCAGTGAAATAGGGATACGAAATATAAATGCGTACTTATTTATTATTATTTTAAGTAACTTTTTTATATCATTAGGCACGTGTCTATATAATTAAGATAAGTTTCCATTTCCTAATTTATTTAAAATGTAATATGTAAGAATGTAAGAACTGCAATAACAAAAAATTACAACAAGATATTTTGAATATAGCATAAACCATATTGTTTCGTTTTGAATCCGAACTATTTAAATAAAACGAGCCCGTACTATTTAAAAAAGAGTCCGAAACGGTTTCGTACCTGTGGCAACATGTTGTAACTTCGAAAGTTTCGAAGTTGTCGAAATTATTGAAAGTCGATTTGTTGTAACACTTTCGACAGGCGATATTTGCGATAAAATATCACTTTATTTTTGTGGCAGTGATCGAGAAGCAAAGTAAATATAAATGGATATATTTGTCCGTTTAAGCATGGTTTTATTTATTATATATTATTTATTTAGCATAGAAGTGTTAAATAATGATTTTAAGTTAGTGAAGTATTGGCTTTAATAAAAGTATATATATGGTTAGCTTAGAACTGTTTGTTCAAATTAACTTGACTTTATTTTTTCCAAACAATGTTATTTGCTGAAAATAACGAATTTATAATTTTTAGTTTAAATGACATTTTTTATTAGTAAAACAATTTTTTAAAATATTAATTCACTTTATTTAGCATGCCAAGTATCAGAAAAAAAGCTTGCGTGCAGCTGTTAAATGTTCGAACATAACTTCGAAACAAACCAAATCGCCTGTCGAACGAAAATATTATTAATAACGAAATTATTAATAAATAGGAACTTTATACGAAAAAGAATCAGTTTCGGATGACAAACGCAATCCATTTCGAATAACAAATACGAAGAAGTAAGTCCATCTCGAATTCGAAACGGATCCTTTTGGCACTTGGTATATAGAAGATAGACAACAGTTTGATTTGTTTTATTTTGAAAACGAAGGGCGCTCTCTAAAAAACTTAAAAAAAAATCACGTATTACCTGAAATATAGTGTGTAAAGAGGTTTAACTAACACAACTGCAGTAGATGTGAACCTCGTTAAAGACAATTCGCAATTGAAGACGAGCAGGATTTGATTGTCCAGGTACTTTAAATAAGTGTTCATAAAATACTTGAAAAAAATTGGTTTTTTTACAAATATACTTCAATAAATCTTTTGTACTCGCTCAAAAATCTTGGACTAAATTATAGTAAATTCTGTATTGTATATTTAACGACACCGACACTATATTCAAATATAATCGTCACCAAATATTGAAATTGAGTTTTATTAAAATATTTTCGGCAAAAATAAAAAATAACGAAACCTGTGGGATTCGAACCCACTCAGTTAAGGTTATAAATGTGTGGCTCTTCCAACTGCTCTATACAGCCATTAAATATTAAGGGTTCTCATCTAAGCATGTAAACATGTAAAGCATTTAAACTTTTGATGAGCACCAAAGTGTACATAGCGTAAATGTCGGCAAAGTGGCCGCAGCGGATGCGACAACATTATGACTTTTTTAAATTTTAAATCTTTAAAAAACCTTCCTTAACATAGAAAAATAAATAAAACGTGTTCATACTTACTTCAACTACTTTAAATATGTAATGATACGAGCCAAAGGCAACCCTTAATCACACACGTAGATTTACATGCTAGTTTACACTACAAAATAGGCTCGGAAATGATGTAAACTCACGCCCATACAAATTTTGACAGATAGTTTACGCGCATGTAAGTTCACAAGGTTTACAATGTTTACGGGTCAATTACATGCTTAGATGAGAACCCTTATTATATATTAAATTTTTAAACCCTATTGTAACTTCTGGCCCACCCTGTATAAAGAAATGATAAACGCTAAAAAAAAGATAATTTGTGATGCTTTCGATTGATTGGAGTTCAACATATATTTGGTAAATTTCATTTTGCAACAAAAAAAAAATCAATTTAATCCAATAGTTTTATACTAGCCTTATTTTACGTCAATTTCTATTGAAAAATAGTAACTTTTATTTTTCATTTCCAATAGGCCAAATGTCTGTAAAAATGCAATTAATGTTGGCAAAACAAAATTCGAAAACTCAAACTTTAAAAATAAGTTGAAAAAAATTGTGCTGACCTTGAGAGGTCAAATAAGGTGCCTTTCAATATGTCCTTCTTTAAGAATTTTTATTAAGTTTGAATAAGCTTGTTTATTAATTGCTTTGGCACACTGTGTTATAATACAAGAAAAATAATATTAGTTATCAAATTATTAACTCGGCTCTTTTTTTGACAGCGAGTGTATATACTTTATTTCCGACTGTTAGCTATAACTATATCTTAATTGAGAGAAAAAACTTCAGTGCAGTAAAGTAGTTTATAAAATATTCTGTTTTCGGATCTTAAGAACGCTGCATGAGAATCTAAATAAAAAATTGGATGATAAAATATGTAAGTATAATAAAATAAGTTTTCATCAGAAAATTTTGTTCAGCTCATTGCTTGCTTTTGACGATTCTTTGAGTTTTACAGCTGCTAGGGGCAAATATAACTTCTGTTCTTCTTCGTTTCGAGAAACTTTCTTTCTAATAACGTTGTACACAATTTTAAAATAATTTTACTTTTTCCCCTTGTACAGGGAGTGCGTTTGAAAACCTCGATATCCAACAGTATATGTTGTATATGTGAATCAAACATAAACACATACAGCATACAAAGACACGATGACTTCTAGACATCTCGAGCAGCGGTTTCTCTTTACGAACATAACAAAGTAAGAAAAAGTTTACCACAAAAATATACCAAAAAGTTAAAAAAAATATAAACTTTTTATAGATATAATTTAATAAATATTTTCGTTTTGAAATTGAGGGTTTTTAAACTTGAGCGTTAGTTAAGAAAAATTAGGGTTATTTTCCTTATTTGCTTACGGGATAAAATAAGTTAAAGAATAACAGCTGAAGATGAAGGTGAATGTTCTTAGATTAGTTTGTTTAGCTCAAGATGCGCGTTTATGACACGTTATTGTAGAATGAAAAATAATGGGCGAAAGTCCCAATTTATTTAAATAAATTTAAACAATGCATTAAACATATAATAAAGTTAAATTAAAAAATTTAATATTATACAAAAAACTGGGGTTCTGAATTTCGATTTTGGTCAAACAGAAAAATTCGAAAAACACATGCATTGATAGCCAAGATTTTTTCATTAACGGGCTTTTTTGTCTTATACATAATTCTATAATTTTAATGGTTTATCTGTTAAACTTATTTATAGTGTTGCCATATGTCTCGTCTTCTTATGATCTTAAAAAATTACCGCTGGGGCGTAATTTGTAGTGTATTTTTGAAGTTTTATCATTTTCAAAAATTTTCTTTGATACAGAATCTAATTCTCTAATTTCAGAAATGCACAAAACAAAGAGAGCAGCACCAGCAAATACATGTTCGTGCAAAATTTTACGCTCTTACAAGGAAAAACGACGTTTTTATTAACAAAATTCTAAAAGCCCTCAGTGCTTGCGCTTAAGAAATTTAGAAAATTCATTGCATAAAAAGTATTGTTATGCCTTCTTGCATTTTATTTGGCGAAATATAAGTATGAACATAATATCTTTATATTAAAAGGAATCTTAAACGGTTTTCTCGGCAACTTTTTAATTTTTAATATATAAAGGAAATTTTGTAAGAATTAATTTTAGGATTTTTTGCAAATTTTAGAGACTTAAGCTTTTAAAAGTAAAAAAGTAAACATTTATTAAAAAAAAAGGTAAAATCTGCTCAGCTGGCTGGAAATCGGTTTTCTTTTATTTTGGTCTGAACCAATTTTATCGTCCACCAAATTACATTTTTGTGCATTTTTGAGCAACTTTTGTACTGGAAACCCACTAAAATTTAATTTAATAAGAAAAGCAATCTTTTCGATCAAATCATTGGATATAAAAAGAAAGAACTGCAAGGTTTCATCTCATATAATTGAAATTTCTCAAAATCGGATGAAAACGATGCCTACCTCCCATACAAAGAGACTTTAACCAAATTGTAAAAAAAGCTTTAAATGCAACAAAAACTAATGTAATGACTTAAAATTTTGCACATAAGCTTTGGTCTCAAATGTTCACCATATTTATGTGACCGTTTGTCTCTAAAAATTTCACAAAAACTAGTTTAATCAATTAATATTACAACTTAGCACATATGCTAAGAATATTAAAATTAACATTGAGTTTGGAATTAGGCAAAATCGTATAAAAACTTGGCCAATCTTTCATACAAAGTGACGTCATCAGCATGTCTTTTATAAATTCCATAAAAATGTGTATATTAACAGCATATTTAACACATAATTATCCATATCTTAAACGTGGTCTGCATTTGAGTTTTGGCAAAATTGGATGAACACTGCACTCATACTCTATTCGAAGTGACGTCATCAAACTTTCCAAACATGCAGAACTTAGAATATACTGTAGGAGTATTTTAACTTCGACCCAGTCGAAGATAGTGCCTTGCATGTTTATATTAATTGAATTATTTCATTCAAAACTTTAATTTATGTGTTCAGCTTATTATTTTGTTCAGACTTGTTGCAGTTAAGGTACAGTCAGAAAAAAGGTCGACTTTAAAATCTAAAACATAAGTTTTTGTTTTAAAAATTTTAAATTTATTTAGTTTTAAGGAAAGTTATTATTGAAATATAAGAACTTATATTTGCTTCAACAAATTAAAACTTTAAATTTAAAAGTAAATTTGTTTGTCTTATTTGATTTATTTATTTTTAAAATTAAAGACAATTTGTACATTTTAATCAATTCTTTTCATAAGGCTCTATTAAATAATTCTAGTTTTATAGTTTAAAACCAGTTAATTTTGTTGGTTAATAAAACAGAAACCAATTAAAATTCTGTTGAAAAATACTCAAAGCCAAAACAAATACCTTCAAATCAATACGATAAAAGTATTACATAAATATTCCAAAAATTCGGGTTTATTTTAAATAGTTGCCGCGTTATTGTTAAAAGATGCATTTCTACATGATATTATACTTATATTCTAAATACAATATGATAGTAGAGCTTGTTTGCTACGTCAAAAATAACAAATGTAACTCACAAAAAAGGCGTTATTTTGACAAAAAAAGCACTAAAAATAAAAACTTCGTATTTTGTGATTTATATTAATTATATGATAAAATTCTTAAACATTTTAGGAGTAATGATATTAGTTTTTCTTTATTTCTTATTTTTTTCTAAAATATTCTGTTTTGATTCGTTTCACAATTCGTTCCGCAATTCTTTCAATTTATCAGCCGAATCGTGCACTGAGAAAAAACATACTAAAATCAAAGAAAATTTAACTTGTCTTAGCGTCAAGTAATTTCTTTTTTATTTGAAATGGAATTTTTTTTTTTTTTTTTGAAAGAAATAATTAATACTCCTTTTTATAATTTAAATATTTCTTTTAAAGAAAAATTTCCATTTCAAATAAAAAACAAAAAAATTAAGTAATTTTTCTTCGATTTTGTTGTGATTTTTTCGATTTTATTCTCAGTGTATCAAGGCCGTAGCCGAGGGGATTTTCGGGGTTCAAATCCCCCAGAGGATCAAAATTTTGATAAAAATTAATGCATTTAAAAAACTATTTCATTGAAACATTTAAGTGATTAATGCTCTAAAAAAACTTAACAAATCCTATACTGAAGTTGTATTTACGTGTAAAATTCTTTGTTATGAGTTGAATCGTGTAAGCAACGATAGTGAAAACCAATGTATCGTAATTTATTGGATTGAAATACATTCAAAATTACCATCACTATTGACATCTTCAGTTCGTTGCTTGAGAAAATAAATGTCGGATGTGAACATTTTCACTTTTGAGATTATTGAGAAAAAGGGGCTATAAATTCTAAAAAAATAGCGGTAAGTCCACAATTATTTCGTAATCTATTGTTAAAACTGTCTGCAAATAGGCTTGAAATTCTGAACAATATTGCTCCGCTAGAATTTGAATTATAGTACCTTCTTATCAATAATCTCAAAATTGAAAATTTTCACATGCGACATTTATTTTCTCAAGCGACGAGTTGTAGATGATGGTAGTAATGATAACAATGAAGCCAGCAAGAATTGCATACACATGTATACCGAAAATACTTTTCTAATTCGAACCGCCTAGAAAGATTTTAAAGTATACTTCAGCCTCGAAAACTTAAATTTCAACATCCATGGTTTTGTCGCTGGAGTTGTTTGGCTTACTCCAAATATGCAAATGGAGCTTATAGTAAGTTCTGCTTTTTCTTTAGCTCTGCTTATGGCGGCATTGCATCACAGACTCTTCGTAATTTACGGCACAAAACAAGTTTTTTTTAATAAATTTTTCTGCCCCTTTAATTGTGACTCTTTTGTAGTCAAGAGTTTTTCAACAATTAACTTTCGAATTAAAAATATGAGTCTTAACCTGCTTTAATTTTTGAGGAAGGTTTAAAGTTACTCATTAGTTATAAAAAGTTTTCTTACATTTTTTAGAATTCTGACCCGAGACAATGTTCTAAGCCAATCAAATGTTTTAAGTCGAGTTTAAGTAATTTTTTTAATTTTATTTTTAGTTTAGTTATTTTTTTTAAGTTTACTTAAAAGTTTTTCTGTGCCTCAAATTTTATTAATTTGAGATAAATGAGATATCTTTTTCATCCTTAAAATTTCTTCAAACATACCTCCGAAATTTAATGGGCGGGATCCGTTTAAACATATGTGCATCACTTAGCATACACAGTAGATGACCTTTCTTGCAAAAGTATTCCAGATTTTCCCTGCAAGGACTGATTTTTTACCTGGCATTCAATAGGCATAAGCTGAATAAAAATAAAGAAATTGCAATAACTGAATGCGCTACTCGTAAAAACGTGATTTTGGAAAGTATTTTTTCAATCGTTTCAAATCAGATTTTTTAAAATCATTTTAGCTACTTGAAAATTAACGGTAGTATTGTTTGGTAATGTAAAACTGGTAGTTGAATTCATTTTCGAAATCAAACTTTTGATAAATGTGGAAGTGAAGTCAACAGCACTTCCCAAACCATAAATCTAGTACTGTTTTACATTATTTTTGCTATGCTATTGAATTGTTGGTAATTTAATGAAGTTTATTAAAAAAGAAAACAAATTTTATTCGGAACATATTTGCACAAGAAATAACTTTTTTAAGTGATGTCGAATATTTATTTTTTGTTATTTTGGTTTCTGCAAATTTGTAATGATGTCCTTTTTAGTTGCTCTGTAAGGAAACAGTTTTTGATGTGAGTCTACGACTTTTAGAACCATCTGTTTTTCGCTTTCTATGGTGGTAACTTTTTCATTGAATCTTGTGATCAAATTTATTGCCCTTTCGGTGGCATCGCTTACGACTTTGATGCTTCCCACAATTTCCTCGGCGCGCAAGTAGTTTTTATTTTTAGTCCAGCGGCTGGGATCGATTCCCAAAAACCTTTTGAGATCTACTTCGTTCGAATTGCTCGCAAACAGTGTATCAAAAAATTTGTGAGTGTTTGACGTAACGAATCTTTCAATTCTCAAATTTGAGACATCAATCGAGCCCACTGCGATATATACCTATATAGCTTTCTTACACTTTTTGTCATCACCTTTTTTCTTAAGCGCAGCCACCATCGGAAGGCAAAGCCAATGAGAGTCTCTGACAAATACCATAAATGGCGACTCAACACTTCAGTCAATACAACAATGCAGTCAACACTTCATTCGCAATTTTTTCATTTACTTCTCGATACTCAATTAGCTTTGCAATCATTGTAATATCGACATTTGGAGCAGCAGATGGTGAACTGCATTGAAACCAATAACGCATATATACTATGGCGGTGAAAACATTCAAGTCCCTTAGACTGTAAAATCATCCACAAATAGTAACTACTAGTATTTGAGTTTGGTATGGCAATGATCATAGTAGTAAAGGGATCACTGGTGTAAAGGAGGGAAAATGGTGCTCTGATATCGAGATAGGGCTTGAAAATAAAATTTCCATTTTGAAGAAAAAAATTAATAAAACGTCAGAGAAAATCTTTAAAAGCAAAAATTTCCATTTTACCCTCCAAAAACCTATTTAGGAATTTTAAAAAATTCTCTACTGTAAGCAACCGGAAGACTTACTTGAGATGCTAAACATTTAACATTTTTTTTATTTATTTATGTTCATTAAAAGTTTTCTGAGAATTATTTTAAATTTGATCTATTTTAAAAAATTAACATGTATTTAAGGTTATCTAATCACACTTTCATATTTGATTGCATATTGTCTTAAAATATATTTTGATTTTAAGTAAAGTGCAACTCGAAAGTGTTTTGAATGATAGAGGTGAAAAAATCATAGCCGTACTTTCCATATGCCTCGTCTTTTATTTTTCCAAAGCATATAACTTTTTTTCAATCTTGTATCGAATAAAAAAAAAATTTAATTCGGGTTTAAGTGTTTTAGAGAGTTACGACTCACTTATACTCAAGAATGTTGATATCATGAAGAAATCAACGAAATAATTAAAACAATTACAATTCTATTCATTGTTCCATTTTCCAAACAATACTTCTGTCTTCTGAAAGACAGACTCAAAGCCTATTGCAAAGCCTTATTTAATGAATATGTGAAAAGAGTGGTTTTATAACCATATCCGTTCAAATGTCTTAGCTGTACATTTTCCAACAGAAAACAATACTGTAAGATGTTCCATCATGCAATAATAGAGTTACATAAAACGAAATTTTAATTACACATTTTATTTCACTTGATTGCAACAAACAATGGCCGACATCTTATTCAGTTATGAAAAAAAATCATGTAAATTAAGACTAATTGTGTTGTAACACATCAAAACTTTACAATACATTTACGTTCAGCATTTTTAATTTGGTTGAAGGCAGCGTTATAAATACAGTTTTTTTTTTTAATTCTAACGACATTACGGTCGATCACATTTCACTGTAAGAAATTGTGTGCAATGTTCGATATTCAAGTTATTGTTTTAGAAATTTCATTAAATTTCGCTAACTAATTTGGGTTCGATATAAACGAATAGATTGCTATTTTTTATTTATCTGAATACAGTTTCACTGATCATATTAATTTTTATGCAATCTAATAGAGAAATTTACAACGCTTTCAAAAAAATTACAACTATTATAGTCTAAATTTGATTGAGGCTTAGCAATCAAATGTTAGACTCTTAAGAAAAGTACTTTTTACGTTTTTCAAAAAAAATTGAAATTAAACCTACATTTTTTTTTTTGACGAAACAAAATTCAAATTAATAGTTGTTTTACTTTTAAATTGAATAGCATTTCGAAAAGTTATTAAAATATGGGTAAATGAAATTTTAAATTTTCTCAAAAAACCTACACGATTTTCTTGCAATAAGAAGAAAAAACTATGAACATAAGAAAAAAACAATTTATTTTTGTGTTTCGAAACCCAAAAGAATGTGAAAAAAAATCAAATATTTCTAAGAAAATAAAAGTGTGTCAAAGGAAAATATTAAGACTTGCTGCATCTTTATGTACAACGAAACGAATGCTGAACGTGGTGCGAGACACGGTAAGCAATACATTTTTCCACATCAAAAAAATATTGTTGCTCGTTTCTTTCACGACGTTCAGCCTTCGTTTCGTTATACATAAAGATGCAGCTAGTGACAAAGAGTGACGTGGAAAAAGGGGTGTCTAAAATGGCCCAGAAACGTGTATGAAGCATGGATGACACTTTAAGAAGATTTTTATATTTTTATTAAAGCAATATCATATATATTAACGTTTCACTACAACACTTGTTTAGCTAAATATATCAAGATCAAAGATATAAATAATGATAGCCAAACTCAATTTTTAAGTTAACTGTTATACTATTTATTATACGAGCAATATTTGTTTGTTTATTTGACTGTTTGTAAATACGTTTGAGAAAACGGCCCAAGCGATTTCGATGACACTTTCAATACAGGGGTTTGCGGGGGCGAAAAATATGTCTAACTAGGTCTTATATCTGAGAAAATTCGTTTACAGCGCACAGTGGAGTATTTGACAGATTTAGGCGACCAGCAGTCGTGCCAGCAGTAGGTAGTAGAGAGTCCAATCCCGAAAGCTTTTCTCGATCCCGGTATTAGTTCGGTATTGAAAATTTTGAGAAGTAAATAATTCAAAACGTTTTTAATACAATTTTTCACCCTTATTCTTGAATCCTTGTCGAGTAAATGTCGTCGTCGAGAGCTCACTTTCACCAATGAATCGTCGTTGAAGATCATTTCGACTATCAAAAATTTTAATATTTATTTGACGACGTTTGCTCAATAATTGAGTGAACAATTGCTGCAGATCTGGAAGTCAAAATTTAAAGTTTTAAAAATATAACAATTTCGTTTCGACGTCGTTTTAAGAGCGAGCGCGGGTTCAAGAATAAGGGTGATTATTTATTACTTGAAACTAAAGACTGTAAATTAATACATTTGTAAAACAACAAAAAGAAAACAGATTAAGGGTATTCACAATTGCGTTTTTTTTCAGTGTAGTTAACAAACACCGTGATATTGATACCACATGATATACATGAAATCTCTAAAAACCGAAAGGGTGGTAATTTTAAGTAGCCCAATTATATGTTTAAAGAACGTGGTTTTCAAAGTTCCATAAACAACTGATCGGTTGCCAGTTATTTTCTAATTTCAAAAATGGAAGAAGCTCAAAATTACTTAACTTAACTTGTTTATGCCATATTTTAATAAAATATATAAATTTGGATAGTTAATTTATTTGCATAGTAATAAACACTTATAGTGGGAGGTTCCCTACCAAAAGTTATATTTTAAAGGATGCTCATAATTGAAGTTTTCAACTATGGCAAAAAATCCACAATACCACGGTACCACACAATTTTAAATAACCTTATTGCTTATATACACAAAAAAACTTAAATAATATTAATAACTAGCAAATTGCATTAATTTAAAGAAAAAAACATATAAAAAATAAACTATAGATCAGTTTTAGTTATTATTATATAAATATAAAAAAATTTTTAAACACCATCTTCATTTTTTTTTTTTTTTTTTTTAGTTAAGACATATTAAGGTTCGGAGAGACTTTTCAAAATTAAATTTTTTTGTTTTATTTATTTTTAAAGTTATACATTAAGCCGTTCAACGCGTCTTATTTTTCATTAGAGAGTTTTATTCGGATATTATTACTAGTGTCCGACCGAATATTAAGATTCAGTTTCAGCCCTTTTTGTCAGTTTCGGCTAGTTTCGGCTATTCGGCCATATTGAGGTAAAAATTTCTTGCATCAGTCATGCAAGAATTAAATTAATAAAATAATAAAATTTATAAAATAAAAATTTTTACAACGTATTGTACAAAACAAAAATTATGAATGCGTCTATAATTTGATTTATCGTGTTAACGCAAAACATGAGTTCCAAAATGTGTGAAATCATATACGACTTTAACAGTGAGTTTGATCACAGCCTAATCACTCAAAGACTACTGAAGAGGAAATGTAGCAATTTCCGAAACAGACTGTCTAGTCAGCTAAGTGATTAACCCTTTACAGAGTTGTTGTTGTTGTCTTCTTAAAAACTTACTTGATTAAAGCTCGCAATTAAATTCATGCAAAACATTTTGGTTAATTTTATGCGTTCGATACTGTCATTTTCGATTTTATCATTTCTATTGCAATTAATATTAAAGTTTTATAGGGGTCCTGAAGCCAAAAATTGATAATTAATCATCCGAACGAATTCTGTGAGTGTGGAATAGAGGAAAAGAAAACGAAATACTTCTATTTTATAAAACTAAACCTTTAAAAAACAAACAAAAAAAATTTGTTTCGTAGTTCTATAAAAATGTACATTGTAGGTGCATACTATTTTGAGTGTGTACGGAAGATATAAAGTATGAAATACTTTTGCAATGAAAAATAAAATAAAAAAATTATCTCAATTATTATTATAGTAAACTTCAATTAACTCTTATATACTTCAATAATCAAATAATACTGTTTTATATTAAATTGTTTTCTTATGTGTACGAAAGTACTTTTGTTTGCTTTTAGTAAAAAATAAATATTTGTAAAAACTTAAATTTTCATATTAATAACCAGTTTCGGTTTCAGCCGAATATTATAAAATTGCCGAATATTCGGTTTTGGCCAAAATTCCGGTTTCTGAAAAATAGTTGTACGATAATCATAAGCAATTTGTAAGTTACGATCACGATTGCCTTCACCATAAAACAAAATTATTATTTTCTAAGTCAGAATATCTGACAATTTTGAAATACAAAGCTAACTTACCGATGTTGCAAGTTCTTGTAAAACTTTGTAAAGTCTTTGCTCCAGTGATTTACACTCATCGTCCTAACAATATTTTTTAGCCTCAATAAAAGGTTTTTCTAATTCTATATTCTATATTCATTCATGGTTGCATTTAAATAAATATTTGTAATAGAAATTTTTTCTTTAAAAATACCGGGATCCCGAAAAAAATCCCGGTATTTAAAGGGGCTTAAATCGTCCAGGATCCCTTTTCATTTGGGATTGACTTCCCTAGTAGGTAGCTAACAATCAGACTTAATTTTTCCCTTGAAAACGCTTTTGAATTGATACAATCACTCGATCAATTTACCATCGCTCAATTTACCAAGATTCTCTGGGAAAAAGTTCAAATGAGAAAGCAGGAAATTATTTTTTATGAACATTCTGCATCCTTTTTCTCCGTAGGCATTCAAGAACTCGTTTACAATGTCGACGTAATCGGCACTTTTTTGCTACCGACAAAATATTCACATAAAGAAATAAAACTTCTCCATGATCTTTTTTAACTTTATTCAATTTGTCTGAATACTTAAATCGTGCATGATTATTCGAATTTGAGGTCCAACAAATATGCCTGTTAATTGAAAAAATATATAATTGCTTGTAAATATTCTTTTCCGAGAAGAAAGCATTTGCCTTTTTTGATTTTGGCGTCACTTAGCTTAGGAAATACCGTTTTCAAATATAAAAAAGTTTTGCATTCTGTGTTGAGCAATTTTACAAACTGTGGAATGATGACAATAATTTCTTCCTCAATCATGAACAATTTTCGTGGTGGCAACTTACTGCGTAGTCCTTTGCACTCACAAAAAAAACAATAATACTTAGAATATCGTCCTTGCACTCCAATATTATACACTATATTATAGTGAGGACTTTCAGATCCGAGTCGATATGCCATTGATGTTTGGGTTTTCAACTACCCTCAAAAAATACACCAATTTAAACGGCATCATTGAACCGTACTTTTTCAAAAATAATGAAAATCACAATGTTACAGTACAGGGGGCAAAGTACCGTGTGATGATTACCAACATTTTTTTTTTGCCGAAAATGGAAGAATTCGACTTGGTTGGCATGTGGTTTCAACAAGTCGGTGTCACATGCCACACTGCACCCGATACCATGGACCTATTGAGAGGTAAGTTTGTTGAGTAATTTATATCACGTTTTGGAGCAGTACATTGGCCGCCAAGATCATGCGATTTGACCCCATTTGACTATTTTTTGCGGCCGAAATGCTGGGAAAAGTATGCCAAAATTAGAGCTTATGGATGGACCAACTCAGGCGTAGCCGCAGGCAACATTTACATGAAATGATCTTTAAAAAATAAATGACGCATTGATGTATCGCTCAAAATAATTATTTTATTCAGTTTTGTTCCAATTTTCCAGAACCAAACATTTAAAAAATTACCCTTTATTTCATTGGACGAACCCCCGAAAATGTTTGGCAGAGCATATCTTCTAAATGGGAGGACCGATTTTACAATTTTTTTTCTAAACTCTTCTACGACTCCAAAATTATTTCCTAACGAAGCCAAAATTTGGAAGCTCTTTTTAGTTTATTAGTTATTTGAAAAAAATATTTCCATATGTTTTATTGTTGTTGTTATTCGCTGAATCCAGTTTGCTTCTAGCTTACTGCTTCGTATTGCTTTTTTTGTGCAAAAAAAAACAAATTTATATAAAAAAAACAGAAGCGTCGCTGGGCACACGAGAGAAGCGAAGATTTTTCGCAGTTTCATAAGTTTTATAATTTAATGGTTTCTTTAATAAAAACCATTTTTAATTAAAAAAAATTTTAAATACCACTAAATAAACCATAATGTTAACTAAAAAAAATAATATTCTCACCAGTAAATTTTATTACATTACATTATAGGTATTACCTATATTAATATTTTAACCTGAATTGTCATGTCTACACAAATTGAAGCAATCATTCAAGCAAAAAACGCAGTATCTACATAAACAGAGATAAAAAAGTGGTATCTATAGGCAGATACTGCGTTTTCCCCTTTGTATTTGTAGTCAATGTTTTTTAAAATATATTTACATCTTTCTTTTTGTGTCCCAAAAAAAATTTTTAAATATTGATTTCTTTATACATAGCTTATTAATTTTTTATTAAATATCCTTGTGCAAGATATGAAGGTTCCAAAAATATATCATTTAAATATCATAAATATTTAAACAAAAAAGGTTTTTGATATATAAAACGTACAGTTGATGTAGATACGCTTTTTGAACTGTTTGTGGTAATTTAAACTTATAGAACAAACAATCAAAAAAGCTGCAACTGCAGTGTTTGTTCCACAGTTTTTGCATTTTAAATAAAATCGGGAGAAATATCATTAATATTGAAAGCAAACTGGATTTCACTAACCCGAAGAACCAAATATTTATAACCATTCAAGCCCTAATAATTTTTTATAAATAACTGTAAGTCGTTTATCTCAGAACATTTAAATGTGTAGATGCCGCACCCTTCCTTATGACGGCAGAGCATATCTCGGTAATGGACAAGTTGAGTGGTCTCGTCGATAAACCGTTAGAAAGACCAAGTCTTTCAAATGAGCCCTTAAGGGAGTTAGTTTTTCTGCTAGAAACAATAGTGTGAATCAAAGTAGTGAAGTATCAACTAACCCCGTAACCCCTAAGGGTGCAAATAGACCCACCCCTCCCATACGATTTTTTACTTAACTCGACCTCCTCTTTCATCTCCATAAATATTCGTACTTTTACACTCGACACCCTGTATACAATATATATACATATTTCTATACCTGCCAATTTTTCAAGAACTTAAAAAAAAACGGATTATCTTAGAAATTACACATTTCTTTGGCCGCCGATAAGTTTCCTAGGAAAAAACTCTTTCGAGAATGTAATTGATAGGCATTACCTAAATTGTCGAATTTTTCACGTACTCCCACTTTTTCCCCCATTTAGTCCCAAAATTAATGCTGTATTGAGAGTATTTGTTAGTTTAAGCCGACTTATTGATTACCATAGGTACATATGTATATACAGAGCAACACACAGTTGTCTCTTCTTTATTATATGTATATTATTATTATATTTTGTTTTTGTACACATGTATGCACATAAAAGGACTATGTTACTTTTTATTTTAAAATATGTTTTTTTTTTTGCTGTCAGGATAAAAAAGGAAAAACCTCCAAAAAAATAAAAGAACCAAATGCACCGACACACATACACTCACCCACACAAACCCACAGACGCACACTTGCATGCATGCAATAATCATCACAGCCATGTTCGTTTGGTACTTGCGATATGAATTTTGCATTCACCGTCACTGCTTTTACGGCAGCATCACATCGACCGTTGGTCCATGCACCAGCCTCGGAATCGTCTGTTTTTGTTATAAGTTGTAAAAAAAGGCCACGCCCGCTCTACTCTACTTATGTATTTAAATTTTGTTGTTCCTCTTTTTTTATGCATGTTTTTCTCTTTTATTGGGGGCTTCCATAGCACTTTTATTTTATTTTAAATTTTTTATTTGTTTTGTTTTGTTTTGTCTTTTTCGGCTCATGACGATGATTTTTTTATTCAAGCAGATAATTACATTTAAATAAAATAAAAATTTCATGATTCGAAATTTGTTGTAGTGGGCGCTGCAGTGGAGGTGCTTGACTGGTGCAGCGAGGCTTTTTAAGTTGTAGAATGGTTTATTTGTTTTTTTTTTTAATTGTGTAACTCATTTTGGTACATACTCGGACAGACAAGTGGGAAGTTGAGGCTAGCCATTAGTTGGCAAATTTCAAATTTTTAATTGTTGGTAGAGACCGGGTGTTTCCTCATCCCTTAGATTCAGATTACCAAGAGATAAGAGCGCAGCAGTAAGAACTGGGGAATGAGATGGCTGCATACAAAACAAAGTACTTTAGATTGAAAACATCTAAAATCACAAAATATATTTGAAACCATCGTTAAACCTTTTTGCTTTTGGTGAGAAGAACAACAGTTAAATGAATTCCAAGAAGATGCCATAGATATAGTGCAAAAGAATTAACGCAATAACACCCAGTTTTAGAGATTGGGAATGTAGTCTCAGCAAGTGGGACAGGCGGTCACCCATACTTTTCCTTGTCCACAATTCAACATATCGCTTGCAAGTGGCGCAGACTTTGTACTTGTCAACTGCAAGTTCCCGAAGTACACAAAGCATTCTAACAGAATTTTAATTACAACGAAATGGTAAAACATTTCAGCGAAGTGTCTCCCTGCAGCTGCAACTCGCTGCATTGCAATATTGCAGCAACGGCATCACGCACACATATTCTGCTGCAAACACACAGGCACAAGCGCCTCTTCAGCGCCTTAAAGTATGCTTTGGCTCTTAGAATATGTTTTATAAATGGACGCCTGCCGCTGCAGGCATTCATTCACCATAAACAGCAACAACACAAGAAGTGCAAAAACGTTTGTTCTTTGCGTTGATGACTTTGTTGTGTATCATTTTGTGTTTTTGTTTTATTTAGTGGTGCTTCTTTTACCACTTTGCAATGGATCTTCTGTTTGTAGATTGAAATGAACCAAATAGTCTCAAATATTTGTTGTTGCTGGGATTAAAATTTCCTCCCCTATGCTTTTAGAGACCTTAATGTTAAACTAAAAGATGATTCGATATGGTAGTGAAAAGTTGCTATAGATGTTTTTATTAATAATATCTTACGGCGATATCTACTTGTAAAGCCTGTACTACCTACTATTGTGAAGTGAAAAATAACCAGATACATCTTTTTATAAACAATATCGATCCATCTAATGAGAAATATAGTAGGGACATCAAAGATGACCCTCGCGATTAATTAATCTTGCTATATGTGTATACTCGTATGTATGTACAAATGCGTATATATCTGCTGTGGGGATATGTTTGCGAGTAATTTTGTAGCATCACCTTAACACCGACATCATTTGTAGAACGTAATCACTAAAATGACTCGAAAAACTCGCACATATTAAAAAACCTACCGGAGCAGAAAAAAATTAGCATATAAGCGCCCCTGATGACCACACCATAGCCGCAGTGTCGACCCTTTCCTTTTCACAACTTTTTTTTTGTTTGTAGAGCGCCACATGAGCTATGCAAAGCTAAAATAAGACCCATAGATGTACATACCTTTTGGGCGGACAATGCTTCACATTAGACACAAAGATTATCTAAACCTGCTCTTATGTGTGTGTTTATCACTCTAACATTGTACAAGTGTGTGTAATGGGAGCGCTGTTATGGCAGCCCCAAGCGGGCATGCAATTCCTAATAAATGCAGAGCTGCTGTCTGACGAACCCTTTTATTGAGTCGTATTTGTCAAGTCTTGCTATTCAAATTGGTCGAGTTGTGTAGAAAAGAGAAAACATAGATAAATTGGAAGAGAGAGGCCTAAATAATGGGCACTATATAGGTATAGCTGCACTTGTGCTGGAGTTTATATCTAAGAATGCACTGAACCCCTTCGCAACTGTACTGCAATTTAGCTGAATCGGAGTAATTGTCCTTTCCAATTGAAGTTGGAGTTTACACTGGAAAAAATATTAAAAGTAATGATTTGGATACATTTATTCATGATAAAGTTTGTGAAAACAAACTTTCCGTCTGATTATGCATGCTTGAGTATGAGAAAGTATAATTATAAGTTTTATATGATTATGGTAACATGACAGACACACCAAGTGTCAAAAAATTGCCCACTTCATATGCGCTTAAAAAAATTAAAAAAGATATGGAGGGAAATTTGTTAATAAATAAAAACTATTTAAACATGTATAAATCAACAGTTAAATCAAATTGACTGGATTTTTTGAATTTATACAGATTTTGCTATTATGATGAGAGGTAAGCGGAGTTCTTAGGCTTTTTTACCAAATTAAGATTATGGCAGGTATTTGCAAAATTTGGGACATTGTACTCATTTCTGTGAATTTTAAGGAGATTTTACCGTTTTTTAAACTGGGAAATGGGCGTGGCTTTCATTCGGCTTTTACAAATTTTATACTCAGAGTACATATTTACAGTCACCTTGTATGGGAGGTAGGCGTGGTTTTTATCCGATTTGGCATATTTTCGAACTTGATATTTTTTTTAATAAAAAGCTTACATGGATTTCATTTAAAAAATGGATAACTATTAAAATAAAACGTGAAGCTAGAATTATGGTTTCTTTATACTATTTGGCCCCAAAGTAAGTTAAAATCGCTTGAGGCCATACAGTATTACATCACGAAATTGATTTGTATTCATTTTGTGTATTTTGAGTGGTTACAGGAATGACACAAAATGTCAGAATTAGCTTTTGCTGGAATGAATCGTCTTTATTTGGAGATCACCGGCACCAGAGAAAACTAAAACTCTTTTCCGTATGTTTTTATAATTATTTTAAATGGCAGAAAACACACACGGTATACGGTATATATTTTGACCTTGTCATCTAGAGCATTTACAAATAAAAATTGCTGAAGCTACACTTTGATCGAGGACAGGTGACAGGAATAACATTTAAGCCTATTTAGGGCGTTTCCACCTGTAAAATTTATTTTTTAATGACCTTTTACAACATAAACTTAGAGAAAAAAACTTTTTGGAGAGCTGGAGTATTTTAAAGTACTAACAATTTTTTTTTTCTCTCAAAACTGTGAAGGCATTTAGATGGGCACTTTTGGCGGAATTTGGTACGATAGCAACAAAATTACGGCTGTAATCGTAATAACAGACATAACAGACATGACGAAATAGACTCAGGAGACTATACTGATAAAAAAATGTATAAACTTTTCTATACTTGCCACACCTCCATATCGGCATTACAAGCGTAGTGACAAAGTTAATCTACCCTTTGCGCAGTATATGTTGGTATATAAAAAGCAGCTTTTTCACTGAAATGTCACGCGGGGTAACATAGAATTCTAAATTGAACAGATTTCTATGTTTCGTCACGTTTTGGGTAATCAGATACATACGGTAGATTTTTTCAGTAAATTTCTATGTGACAATCGAAATAATATCAAATATCATATTTAAAATGGTATTGAAAAAATAGTGCTTTAATGAATGTCAAAATTGGATTTTAGTCTCAAATAAACAGATTTTGTATAAAGTGTTGATTAAAGCCGGTAACTTTATAATCTCTTTTGTTATAAAAAATTGCTGTGAAGGAATTGTATGTATTAATATTAAATAAAATCAGTTGCTTCAGAAGCCCAGATTATATTGAAATAATATCTGCAAGTATAGCAAAAAATAAAATTGAGGTTGCTTTTTTTGGACTGTTAAAAAATAACTTTGAGTCTCGTAATAGCATGTACATTCAATAATGAAGCTCCAAATTTATGAAGTAGTTGTATTTTGTGAACAGCTTTTAATATCTGAAAGAAATAACTCTACTTTGTCTTACAAAATGATAACAGCCCACGATCACCAATAAAAATTCACATCAGTTGATGTGTATTAGGTGATTTCCACCTAAATAAATTCTAATATAAATAGTCTAATGTAAATAGTGGTAATTAAATTTATCTTGTTGACAATTTTTTAAGTTGTGATTAAGTTCAAATTAATAACATTTCTAATATGCTTAATAGAATTGTCGATTAAGTTTTTATAAGCAATAATATCAATTTTAAGATCGTTGAAAATCCATTTCCTTTTGCTGCTTCTGACATGCACCATGTTCCGTTGGCCACAGAACTCGAATTTGATTTTTTTTTTTTCACAAATAAATACAATTGACAATGTGAAAGCTTTCAATTATAAATTATGTGATTTTAATCTTTTAAATAATATTTTTGTTAATCTTGATTGGGACTCTGTGTTTAACGGTGCTGATGTCTCTGAATGTTTTTTCAATTTAAGACCAATGTAAATGAGATTTGTAATAAAAACATTCCTCATATTCCAACTACTTCTGCTAAGCTGCCTAATGGCCTTAAAAAACTTAAAAACATAAGAAACCGATTTTTTAAGAAATACAAGCAATGTAATGATTTGGTTTTTTATGATAAATATAAGCATTATATGAGGGAATTTAATTTTTTAAATAAATATTTGTATAACCAATACATTTTAAGGTTTGAAATTAATATAAAATCTAACCCTAAAGCTTTTTGGCGATTTGTCAAATCAAAAAAAAATAGTGGTAGTATACCTTCAGCTGTTTTCTATAAAGGTAAAATTGCAATGAAGCGGCAAATCTTTTTGCAGAATATTTTCAGTCAAACTTTGAAACTCCTTATGACAGTGATATTTGTGATGATTTCCTCGTTAATATTCATTCATCTTTCGATTTTGGTTCGTTTGTTTTGTCCTCTGATGATGTCATAAAAGGAATTAAAAGTTTAAAACCATCAATGAAGACAGATATTGATGGTATATCTGCTTTTTTGTTAAAAAATTGTTTAGGATTAGTTGAAACCATTAAAGCCATTTTAAACAAATCTCTTGCTATGGGTAACTTTCTTGATGACTGGAAGGTTCCTTTAATAACACCAATATTTAAAAACGGTAACAAAAATGATATATCTAACTATAGGCCAATTTCTAAACTATCTACTTTCTCGAAACTCTTTGAAGGCATCATTAAAGACAAGCTTTATTTTGTAGCCAAACGCTGGATCTGTCCTAATCAACATGGATTTGTTACTGGACGTTCAACTGTATCTAATCTTGCTATTTTTTCTGATGATTGTATTGCGGCTTTTCGAAATGGATGTCAAGTTGATACAATTTATACCGACTTCTCTAAAGCATAACTTCGATAAAGTATCTCACAGTATTTTATTACAAAAATTAGCTAAATTGGGTTTTCATTCTAATGTATTGCAATGGCTACGTTCTTATTTAACAAATAGATCTTGTACTGTTGTTGTTGATAATGGTAAATCTGCACCTTACCTTGCTTCATCAGGGGTTCCTCAAGGGAGTATTTTGGGACCTCTTTTATTTATATTGTACATAAATGATATAAGTTCGTGTTTTTATAAAGTTAATTTCCTTTTATATGCAGATGACCTTAAAATATACATTGCGGTTAAAAATCAATCTGATTCTGATTATCTACAGGTTGAATTGTCTAATGTTTATGCGTGGTGCCAAAAAATATTAATAAATGCTTTCAAGTAACGTTTACCTAGTCGCAAAACATCCTAAATACGTGTTATCACGTTGGTACCTCTGTATTGCAAAAAGTTGAGAAAACTTCAGACTTAGGTGTCATTTTTGATACCAAATTAACATTCTCAAATCACTTTGATTTTATAATCTCGAAAGCTTATGCTATGATGGCTTTTGTTCGGCGTAAGAGTACCGCCTTTTTGGACCCATACACGCATAAAACTCTTTTTACTTCTTTGGTTAGATCTAGACTGGGATATGCCTCGTTGATTTGGAATCCATATTATGCTCTCCATATTAATCGCTTTGAGCGGCTACAAAAAGTCCTTACCCGTTACGCTTTACGATCATTATATCCTATTGAACCTCTTCCCTCATATAATGTTCGATGTTTCTTATAGATTTAAAAACATTGCAAAGTAGAAGAATAATGCTTTCCCTAATGTTCATCTTTGATCTTGTTAGTGGTGCTATTGATTGTCCGCGTCTTTTAGGGGAGTATCTAAAGAAATTTAAATTGATTTTTCATGCTCAAAATTGGTTTTAAAAAATTTGTTAAATAGCTTTTATCGTTAATTTGTTTAAAAGTATTTGATTTTAGTTATAGTATTATTGTGTTATTATTATTGAAATTTAATATAATTTATTTTTCTCGTTTGTTAATTGTAGTCAGTAAGGAAACTATTCCATTGATGAAGTACAAATAAATAAATAAATAAATGAATATGAATGAATACTAACCTTAGAATACTAACCTGTGTAAAATTAACACACTCCTTGTGAATAATTCTTAATTCTTTTTAGTTTAATATTTTTGTTTTGAATTTTTTATCTCTTTCCAATCGAATTTTATGTTTGAAGATTTGTTTTTCATACCATTGACTATCTATGTATATATCTTTAAAAGAGAGACTAACGTGTATTGATATGGGCATGGGCCTCCGTAGGATTTGTTCTTGGGGAGGAGGGGAGAAAGCATAAGGAAGTCTAGAATGCGCATAAAGAAAATTGAAACTACATAATTGTATTGTCTGAGATTTTTGTAGCTGATTTTGGTAACATGATGCGCACACTAGTAAAAATCTTTCTCGTATCATGCCCGAAACATTTTAAAATTTCATTTTTTTTTTGTCAAAAGCAAAATAAATAATGTGAGGTCTCCTTTACCATTAAATTAAATCACATTAGTTAATCCTGAATGACACTTCATTTTTTTGTCCAATTTTTACAATGAAATGACAATGTACAATGACAATGACAATGAAACTAGAGCAGTTGAAATAGTGCTAAAGCTAAAATACAAGCAGTGTAAGTGTATACGCATATAGTACGAATTGAAGAAAAAAATGTGGGGCAGACAGCATTTTTAATGCATTGTTCTTAACGTTTCTCACAATTTGTTACTCGTTAAGTTCCGATCAAATATTAAGTGTCAAAAACAAGCTTGAGCTCTTCCGCAGCCAATAAGAATAGAGAGATAAGATAGTAATGTTGCGGAGATGTGAAACACTGGAACGATGTTTGTTCAAATCCTTTTCCTGCAATATATATCTGTCTAGCCCACGCGTCACTTGTTTTCAGATTTAAAAATTCGACAAAATATTGAAGTTTCATACAGGCTTTACCAAGTTTTCAACTTTTTAAATAAGAATACAAAAATTTCACAATAATAAACAATATTTTTTTGTTGGAAAACTAAAAAAAAACAGATTTTTAGGCCTTTTTTAACTTTGGAAGTCTATAACTCCTAAACCAATTTCAGGTTTAGGAGTTCAAAATCCATATATTCTATACAAATTAAAAATTAGAGTTGTTCCCAGCAGGCTTAGGAAGATATTTTTGGCACCAATATACTATCTAGTAGCTTGCAAGTTTCTATAATCGAGTACTGAAACATACCTAGTATATGAATGATCAAAAGAATTTACTTTTTTCAATTTAAAACGTAAGAATAAATATATAAAAAGTACATGTATATAAGATGAGTTTTGGGTTCCATACATTTTCAAGGACATCAAGCAAGGCTTGATTCTGAATCCTGGATGTAAGGTAAGCACGTGACGCAAAAATAAGTCTAGTAAATTCTCAAATTGGGTGGGCACCGCTAAGAAACGTGAACTTGAAGAAGTATACAATATATGATTCGTACTATTTACGAATTAAAAATAACATTGGTAGATAAAATTCATTCGTAGGTTGTCCGTACGCATTATTCATAGAATGTATGAAGTATTAGTTGAGTTTAAAAAATCTACAACCGAAATCGTTCAGCCTGGATTGTTGAACAAATGCCGATTATAAGGAAATGTATGATTGCAAGGTGGCCGTAGCCTGCTGAAAGAGTACGTAGCCGTAAGCTAAAAAACCACCGTTCAAAGCCCAGCTTAGACAGAATGTTTTTTTGTTCGTTATTAGGTATAAGTATCATTCATCAATGTAACAAATGTATTAGTACGATATACATTTGTTTTTGTACGAATACAAATAAAATATTCCTTATATATACGAAACAACGTCCATTCTACAAATCATATTCGTGGCTAAAAACTACGAATAAATTTCGTTGAATGAACGCAGTTATAAGTAATATTTACATAAAAAATTTTTTGAGTGTAGGAAAACGTATTGAAAAGTGTCTGTGAAACAAGGATAAATGAAATGGTATCGTAACTTAACACAGCGACTGGTACAAAATACTATATAAAAATGTAAGTTACAAAAAACTTTAAAATCGACTTTTTATATGATTGCATGTATTGATCAAAATAAATGTTCCACTCCTACAACTAAAAACGACGTTTTTATTAACAAAGAACAATCGTCTAATATTATCTGTCAAGAACAATCGTCAAATATTTAATAAGCTTCACTAAAAGTGGTTCCATTGTGGTTTCACTCGGACTGAAGGCCAAGTGTGCAGCGGTATCACAATGTAACTTATTGGTCTTAGTAAGCGGTACGTGTTAGGTACGTGCGGTATGTAGTGTCCGACCGGATCCGGAATTTTGGCCGAAACCAAAACCGAAACCGAAACTGGTTATTAATATGAAAATTTAAGTTTTTACAAATAATTTATTTTTATTAAAAGGAAACAAAAGTACTTTTATGCACACATGAAAAAAATTTAATAAAAATTTGTATTATTTGAGTATTGTATTATTTGAAATATTATTTGAATAGTTGCAAGCTTCAGATCAAGTAAGTTTTAAAAAAGGCAACAACAACAACTCTGTATAGAGTCAATCACTTAGTTGACTAGACAGTCTGTTTCGGAAATCGCTACATTTTCCTCTTCAGTGGTCTTTAAATGATTAAGCTGTGATCAAATCACTGTTTAAATTAATATATGACTGCGCAGACTTTGGAATTCATTCTTTTGAATTGTATATCTGCTAATCATATGACATTTCAAAGCCGTAGGCTATTTATAAATCACCGCCATCAACTCTACCAATTTTGCCATCTGTTCTTGTTGCTTCTTTATTTATTTCATTATTATAATAATTTATAATAATTTATAATAATTAAATTAAGTTTACTATAATAATAAATGAGATAATTTTTTATTACAAAAGTATTGCATACGTTATATCTTCCGTACACACTTAAAATACTATGCACCTACAATGTACATTTTTATAGAACTACAAAACAAAGTATTTTTTTTTAAAGGTTTAGTGCTCGTATTATGAAAATAGAAATATTTCGTTTTCTTTTCCTTTGTTCCACACAGAATACGTTCGGAAGTTAAATTATCAATTTTTGGCTTAAGTACCTATAAAACTTTAATATTAATTGCAATAGAGATGATAAAATCGAAAATGATAGTATCGAACGCATAAAACATTTACCAAAATGTTGTGCGTTAACATGATAAATCAAATTATAAACGAATTCATAATTTTTGATTTGTACAATGCGTTGTAAATATTTTTTCTAAAGCAAACTTATATATTTAAATTAAATGACTGATGCAAGAGATTTTACCAAAATTTCGGCCTCAATATGGCCGAAACTATCCGAAACTGACGAAAAGGTCCGAAACTGGCCGCAACCGAAACCGAATATTCGATCGGACACTAGCGGTATGGTTCACGCACGTGTAACGGCTGTCGCCCCTGCCTAACCTAACGTATAGTGAAAAAAGGTTACTATTCTCGGGTTTAGAGACGATCTGACAATCGAGCTTGGTATCGACAATGAATCCACTCTGTGACATTAACAGGGTTGTTAATATATTTTTATCGGAATTTTATAGGAATTTTATGGAATTTTATCGGAAATGATAAAATCATTTGTGGAATGAAGACAAAAGCAAGAACAGTTAAACCTGCTTTTAACTAAGTACCTCCTGATCCTGCAGTTACAGGATGTCATCTACTGGTAACTGATACAAAAACCAACTATAGAGTTAACTTATCTCACTCTTTAACCACGCCTACTTTTTGGTAAATCATTAAAATTTACTACTGTGCCGTTTTCGCTGAGATTTTGGCAGTCGATTTGTTTCGAGTACGAGATAGTTTAGGACAATTTTTTGCCACACCCATTTTTACCGCCAATCAATAAAAATTTTATATTTCAGACGATTTTGATCGTATTAGACAAAAATTTAGTAATTTAGTTCATATGCTTACTTTCGGACACTGTATTAAAAATGAGCATGTGAACCTTATAGTTACGCCCACTTTTCAAAGAATAAGATTAAAGTGAAGTAAAGAGCGCCAGGAATGGAGCTGAACTTTATGCAGTCGATTTGTTTCGAGTACGATATGGTTTAAGAAAAAGTTTTGCCGCACCTCTTTTACCGCTAACAAATTAATAAAAATGTTTTATTTCGGATTGTTTTGATCGTATTAGACTAAAATTTAGTAATCTGTTTTCTATTTTTTGTGGGTTGTATGCAGGGCCATGATTACAAATCACGATTACTGATTATGATTACATGTATTCAGATTGCACAGATTACTCAATTTTCTAAATATTCAGAAAAATAACATTAAAAACCAAATAAAAATACTTTCAATTAAGTAATCATGGTAAGTAATTACATGAGATTATAAAAGAAAAAGTAATCATGCAAGGTGATTACATGGTTTTTAAAAAAATCAAGTAATTGTAACATGAAATTACATGATTTTTTAATAAATCAAGTAATCTATAATCAGACCCAGCTTTCAGTGATTACAGATAACTTCTCGTCAGACAAAAAATTCAAAATTTGTATGTAATTTTATTATTTCAGTAATTGCTATTTACCATAATGGTTTACCATAAATACAATTTTTTTCTTCAGCAACTATTAAAGTGATGTTAATGTTTGTTAGATTGGTTTTGTTAAAGAAGAGTAAAAATAGTGCTCAGAAACCTTTTCTGTATTTCACTTGTCTCAGTTTTACAGTTGAACCACATATATAAAAACAGATATAAAACAATGTATTAGTTAAAGAAATCTGCAATCAACGATTAGTTAAGCCTGATTACTGATAAATTTCTTAATCAGAATAACTCATTCATTACTGGAAATGTTTGATTACTTAAATTAATCACTGATTACTTTTGCATGATTACTGATTTCTCAAAAAAATCACTGAATACTTTAAAGTTATTAATGATTTTTTTTAAGTAATCAAGTACAATAATAAATTTGTGCATGATTAATTGTAATCACCAGGGCTAGGATTTTGATGACATATCATATATTTTCTGCTGCTTCTAAGACATTTCCTGGTTATCTAGAACGTCCATTTATGTTTCCTAAATTCCAAATATCAAAAGTTTTTAGGTCATTTTATCGTTATTGGTTTTAGTCCGGAAAAGGTCCGAAACTGGCCGCAACCGAAACCGAATATTCGATCGGACACTAGCGGTATGGTTCACGCACGTGTAACGGCTGTCGCCCCTGCCTAACCTAACGTATAGTGAAAAAAGGTTACTATTCTCGGGTTTGGAGACGATCTGACAATCGAGCTTGGTATCGACAATGAATCCACTCTGTGACATTAACAGGGTTGTTAATATATTTTTATCGGAATTTTATAGGAATTTTATGGAATTTTATCGGAAATGATAAAATCATTTGTGGAATGAAGACAAAAGCAAGAAAAGTTAAACCTGCTTTTAACTAAGTACCTCCTGATCCTGCAGTTACAGGATGTCATCTACTGGTAACTGATACAAAAACCAACTATAGAGTTAACTTATCTCACTCTTTAACCACGCCTACTTTTTGGTAAATCATTAAAATTTACTACTGTGCCGTTTTCGCTGAGATTTTGGCAGTCGATTTGTTTCGAGTACGAGATAGTTTAGGACAATTTTTTGCCACACCCATTTTTACCGCCAATCAATAAAAATTTTATATTTCAGACGATTTTGATCGTATTAGACAAAAATTTAGTAATTTAGTTCATATGCTTACTTTCGGACACTGTATTAAAAATGAGCATGTGAACCTTATAGTTACGCCCACTTTTCAAAGAATAAGATTAAAGTGAAGTAAAGAGCGCCAGGAATGGAGCTGAACTTTATGCAGTCGATTTGTTTCGAGTACGAAATGGTTTAAGAAAAAGTTTTGCCGTACCTCTTTTACCGCCAACAAATTAATAAAAATGTTTTATTTCGGATTGTTTTGATCGTATTAGACTAAAATTTAGTAATCTGTTTTCTATTTTTTGTGGGTTGTATGCAGGGCCATGATTACAAATCACGATTACTGATTATGATTACATGTATTCAGATTGCACAGATTACTCAATTTTCTAAATATTCAGAAAAATAACATTAAAAACCAAATAAAAATACTTTCAATTAAGTAATCATGGTAAGTAATTACATGAGATTATAAAAGAAAAAGTAATCATGCAAGGTGATTACATGGTTTTTAAAAAAATCAAGTAATTGTAACATGAAATTACATGATTTTTTAATAAATCAAGTAATCAATAATCAGACCCAGCTTTCAGTGATTACAGATAACTTCTCGTCAGACAAAAAATTCAAAATTTGTATGTAATTTTATTATTTCAGTAATTGCTATTTACCATAATGGTTTACCATAAATACAATTTTTTTCTTCAGCAACTATTAAAGTGATGTTAATGTTTGTTAGATTGGTTTTGTTAAAGAAGAGTAACAATAGTGCTCAGAAACCTTTTCTGTATTTCACTTGTCTCAGTTTTACAGTTGAACCACATATATAAAAACAGATATAAAACAATGTATTAGTTAAAGAAATCTGCAATCAACGATTAGTTAAGCCTGATTACTGATAAATTTCTTAATCAGAATAACTCATTCATTACTGGAAATGTTTGATTACTTAAATTAATCACTGATTACTTTTGCATGATTACTGATTTCTCAAAAAAATCACTGAATACTTTAAAGTTATTAATGATTTTTTTTAAGTAATCAAGTAATAAATTTGTGCATGATTAATTGTAATCACCAGGGCTAGGATTTTGATGACATATCATCTATTTTCTGCTGCTTCTAAGACATTTCCTGGTTATCTAGAACGTCCATTTATGTTTCCTAAATTCCAAATATCAAAAGTTTTTAGGTCATTTTATCGTTATTGGTTTTAGTTTTTAGGTCATTTTTACTAGATTGAGGGCATTTTTTGGTAATTTTTAGCGATTTTTGAGTTATTTTATTGTCATTTTTGGACATTTTTAATTTTAAGAGCATTTTCGAGATTTTAGGTCATTTTAACGAAATTTTAATAGAATATTTTTCTTTTTTTTCGTTTTAAAAAATGTAAATTTTTAAACATATTCCTTTAACAATAGAGTCATTTCAATCAAAAACATTACCTATCGAAAAAGGAGTAGCTTTGTTTATAGACCTCGATGAAAAAAACTCTGCGCGTGGTGAAACTGACGAAAGGGTATGTAGAAAGATGAAATAAGTGTTAGATAAAAGCTCAGGATATGCTAGTTTTAACTAACTCTATTTTTATATTCTATTTCTGAAGTATTAGGAGGTAAAAATATTTATATTCTAAGAAATTAGCAGAGGAACTTACATCTGATGACATATCGTCTTTTAAATGTTTTCCTTTCGTCAGTGCAGAAGTATAAGGAAGTTTTTCTGTTTACAAAAACATTTTTCCATACAATCGACGTTCCTTCAATTTAAATAACTTAAAAATGTACTTTGTCATATACTGTAACGCTATGTATAAAAATTTTATACAATAAATTTTAAATTTAGTAATCTTTAATTTTTAAAGCATTATTTTTTGTCAGTTTTTAGGTCATTTTCTGCAATTTTTTGGTCATTTTTGTCATTTTTTTAGGTCATTTTGCAATAATAATTTTTTTACTAAAAATATTGTGCTATTTCTGCAAACACAAAATTTTTGCCTTAATAAAGTCATTATTTACTAATGGTGGTACCATAAATAACATTATAGTTGAAATCATTACATCATTGAAATCGTCAACATAATATAATTGCCTTAACTATTAGTTACAACAAAAATTTTGTAGTTCTGTCAATCGTGATAAATGTAAATATTATTATAGAGACAAATAAACGAAGCAGAACATAACCAAAAATCGAAAGAATTTATGGTGTCTGAACAGTTTGCAGAAAAAAAGTTCACTTCATTGAGACACAATAAGTTTTATCGATTCCTGGCTATGTGCCGTTTCGTTTGACAACTGTTTAATTATTGTGTTTTGTTTTGAATCGCCTTATCCTAAAAACAGCACGCGGAAAAGTAATATTTTCGACTTTAATTGTAGCAAACATATCTTTATTTACCGTAAATATATTTCGCAATTCTGACCATATTTTGTTTATCTCACATATTGCTATTTTTGTGGCAATGCACTTAATGTACCATGTTAATAAATGGCATTAGTCAGTCGAGCGGTAGTAGCGGCTGTGGCCTACTGCCACAGTAGTAGTTCGTAAGCGAAAAAGCCGCGGTTCAAACCCCAGCTCGGACAGAAAATTTTATCAAAAAGATTTTTCAATTGAATTAATATTTCTGTTCAGCCCAGACAATGGAAAACCTCAGGAGATATCTTAATTAATAGCTATTTTCTATTTTCGACCCAATAAGAGAATAATATTTGTTTCAATAATATGTTGGTTCCTACAAAAAAGTTCCTTTTCTAAATATATTTGTTGTAATCATTTTATCATGATCAAAGAAAATATTATATGTTTAAGAACATGTTAGCAAAAATCATAATCTGAATCATACCATGATCCTCTTAAAACATGGTTGTTGTAACTATGTTTTTTCTGTGCGTGTGTATGCAAGCGTCGAAAACTAAAATCATATAGGATTTTTTGTGCGTTTAAATAAACAAATAAAAATTTAAAATCATGAATGTTGTAAAAAAAAATCGTATGTGATTTGTGCGAAAAGCTTATTCATTTTTATATTTATTTTATTTCGGCCATGGGGCTCGGGCGAAGGTGCTCTTTTACAAGGTTACTGCCACTGCAGCTCTGGTACGGTTCCACTTTTGAGCATTGTGTACAAACTTTTTAGTTGGCTTATATTCTTCATCATCCGGCACACATGAATAGCTCCAGATTCTTCGACAAATAATCGACCGGTGTCTCCACTATATCTGCACAGCTGCCCGCTTAAGCTTAGTCACTGAAACTCACCGTAAAATAAGATAAAATGTAAAAAATATATCATGGCACAAAACATATTCCTTACCTTCCAAAAATACACCACTTTTAATGAATATTCATTTCATCTGCGGTTGTTTAATTTTTTTCATTTCAACATTTTTGGCATTAGTTATGTTTTCACTAGTTATTGACATTTTTCATTAGTTATTGACAATGGCCGATTGAAAGCGCTCTTTTTTTGAGTAAATTTTTTGACAGCTTATATTTTCCATAAAAACTGTCAACACTACCTGGGTAATTCCGCTATGATCAAAAATTAGCTCTTTTCAGCTTTGAAAATGACCACCCAAATCCCAAAATAAAAATTTGAAGGGATAAATCTAATGAAGATTAAATTTTTTAAGGGATGAATAGAAGAAAAACTATCGAACTGCGTAAGAGCGATATTAATTTTGTCACTCCGTTTATAACGCCAATATGGAGGATTGACAGTTATAGAATATATATTTTTGATCAGCATTGCTGCATCTGTCTGTCTGTCGTCCGTCAGCTACAAATCATTCGATATATAATTCAACGTCATCAAAAGTATTGAACTTTTAAAACTTAGAATATACTAAAACATGGCTGCGAGAGTATTTTAACCTCGGCCCTGTCGAAAATAACTACTTACTAATATTTAATTCTTTAAAGTTTAAACATAACTTTCTATTTCGGCCGCCTCGTATTCGGCTCAAATTGTGCTCATTTAACAAAAATAAAACAAATCGCGGCAACACTGTCTGCGCGAAACTGCCAAAAACCATTACTTTACTATTTTCAAAGAAGTAAAAAATTATAACAATCTAACACAATTTTGCATGATTTTCATTCCTTTTAAATTTTCCACAAAAGCTCAAAAATATAGAAAAATATGCCTTGGATGGAAAATAAGTATTTTGACCAAACTGTACACCCATTTGTTGTACGCCAGTATATCCCTAAACTTAACCTAGAGCATTAGATAGGTAATGGTAATGGTGTGGTTGCTGCTCTTAAGCAATAGCAAAAAAAAGTATGAATTTAACTTATGTCATACCTATAGGCAGCAGAGCTCGCGACAAGTGAAACTTTCTCGGGGTAGAAAAGTGAAAATCCACTCTGGAATGAAAGGGGTTCAGCTAAGAGCCAAGGGTACCATGAATGCGCTAGCACCGAACTATTGAATTGGCACAGCACAGCACAGTCAACAATCAAAGTTGTAAAGTGAGCTGAAGGACGTGTTCTCCTCCGGAAACAGCACATGGGGGTTGATTATACCGTGTTACATGCACACACATTCACATGCGGACATGTGTTCACGTGCAGCAGCAGCCAGTGATGATCGGGCGAGTGCATGTCTAGTGGGATAACTTCTGCCACATCATGTGAGTCATGGCGAAATAAGAAAAGGAAAACAATCAAGAAAAGCTGAACTTGAGTAGATGAGGACAGAGCAAAGAAACCGAAAGCCATGCTCAGTGGCGCAGGGCGCTCGGCTGCTGAGGCCACTTGAATGAAACACTTTTCAAGCGAATGCATTTCAAAAGAAGACCCCCTGCTGTTGCATCGTCCTCATTGCAAAACGGCCTCACTCCCCCAGCAGACATGTCTGGCATGCTGAAGTGTATGATATTCTAGCGAAGTATGTATGTATGTGTGTATGCGAGTGTGTGATTATGTTTGTGTCTCTGAGTGTGTTCTTCAATAACTGCATCTTCTACTTCTTGCATCTGATTTCCTGAGCGCTGCGACCCCTAAACAGGCTTAAGTGCAAAGAAGGGACACAGGAAAGTAGATTTGCTTGTGGGTAAATAAGAAAGCGAAAGGATTTTTTAAAGTCAAGACAGTTTCTGAGTCATTGACGGCTAGAAGAAACACACTTGCAGGCAATACGTGGCTAAAACTATTTTCGTCGTGTGAATCTGACGCATCAAGAACGCATTTATGAACGCTTTTGGTATTTTCTAAGACACTAAAAACCTTTTGAATAACAAATTTTTTTCGTATTTAATGTGTTTCCAACCTGAGGGGGCGAAAACAACAACCTAGGCATGCAGCTGATCCACCACCAAACGAGTTTTTTATTTTAATTTGTAGTCGTGGTACAGCTTATCGACACAAACGAACAGACGCACACTATTTCGCCATGTAGCAACGAGCACGATTTTTTATTTTATAGATTTTCGCGCACGCATATCGCAGTAGCATTAAAATTTTACATCAACAAAAACAGCAATTCGATGCCTCACCCCCAACTATAGTGGTTCTGCCATTCTGCCATTCTGCCATTGAATTCCTCCCTTGGCATTCTAAGCATAGAAATAAAAAGTTATGTCGTGCACGCTGTCACATGGGGCTAACTCCAACGAGAAGTTCCCTTGGAACGAAGAGTTGGGTCGAGCTGGGCTGGCTTATGCTGGTGGTAGCGGAACGACAGAGGGCTCAGCGGAGGAAGGTACATCGAAAATTAATGTGAAGTGCAGAAAGATGAACGCCAACACATGTTCGAGGGAACGCAGTCTTACGAGAAGTGCTATCTCCAACTCTGTGCAATAAAAGACATTAGCCGGTTACACTTTTGCCGTTGTTCGATTAACCTTCTTGGCTCTGATCACAGTTTTATTGATTTTATAGCCTATCATATGTGTTTGTTTTGCAAAATACATATCAACAACAAAAACTAAATTTCAAGTTATTAAATAAAAAAGAAATTTAAACACAATCTTTAACCAAATTAGAATTTATTTGTTTTTATGTTATTTTAAGCCAATCGTAACAGTTCTTTCAGGTGGTGTTTAGTCAATTTAATATGGAGTTTAGGAACTCACGAAAATATTTTTCACCAAACATTAAAAATATTTAATATTCAAGTAATGGAAGAGCTTCAATGACATATCTTAATTTGATTCCAAAAACTTTAACCCGCCTGACCTTTTGTCGAAAAGGTTGTATTTTGGATATTAAAAAATTCATCTTAAGTGACTTTGCACAAAAATGGGTCAAAGAGGTAGTTTCAACCCAGTATGTGCGATATAAGACCTTATATTAGATTTTTTTTTAAAAAAGTTTATTACAACATTCAAAGTTAAAGCTAAAGTTAAGTAAAACGTAAAGTTCAACTGCAGTAAGCAAAAAAGGACAGCAACAAAAAAGTATTAAAGGGAGAAAAACTGAGAAATTGACACTGAAATCTCATCGCTTCTGTGGTGCAGTGCGCTGGCACAGCGACGACGCCCGGGTTCGATTCCCGGTGGTGGCTTCACAAAGATTTCATAGAAAATTAACATAATAATAAATAAGGTCATAAAGAAAACTTTCAATTGTAGTTAAAGGTAAAGTTAAACATTTATTAAAAACAAGGAAATGCATATGGTCATTTCCACCAAAAGGACTACCGCAACTGAAAAAATAAATGTTACTGAAAATTCTTTTAAACCTCCATAAAAAAGATGTAAATATTTCAATTTATATTTTGAGAGTACTGAGAGCTTATCTGTATTTGAATTTGAATAAAATGGCAACAAACATGGTTTTTCAACAAAAGTTGAAAAATGGTGTCAAAAGTTTAAAAATTTTAACGAAAGTTGGAATTTTATAAGTAGAATAAATACTTGTATAGGTAATACAAAATTTAATTCAATTTCTTTCAGTTTTCGATTTTTACTGTCCTGAATTAAACTTTATATGATTTTCTAGTGCAATTAAATAAATAAAACTAACAAAAAAATGTGTACTTCTTTGAAGGAAAATCTGTAGCGTAACGTATGTATCGTAACGTATCATATTATGCTTTGTATAATGCCCTTTTTTGTCACTTCCACTTTTTACACTAAATGTAGTACTACTTGAGTCAGGTGAAAAACTAGCGGGGGTAGGGGGTAGGCTTCCCCCTTACTTTTTCAGAGTCGGTCTAATTGTTATTTTTTACTGAAATTTGTTTAAAATATTGATTTTTATTAACAATAATTAACAAAATAGCGCATCAAAGTCAGTAGTACCTTTCATTGTTATTTTCATAACAAAAACCAACTTTTGTCGGCTATTTTATTTTAAGTCATACGCAAAACTATCTTCAGTCGGCCAATTCACTTTTACTCGCACCTTAAACGAACTTCAGTCGGACAACTCACTGTAAGTCGTATCAGCGTTGAATTGTTGTAAACGAATCCAGTGTTCCTTTGTGAAATTTTGATAAAAAAGTACGGAAAGTGTAGTGCATAGTTATGTAAAAAAAAAAAAGCTCTTTTATACAAAATTATAAAATATGAGTTTCCCAATCACCTCATAAAAATAATAATATCAATGATAAAAGAAAAAAAATGTGTAGTTACAGATGGACACAACACGACAAACAGAATATTTTATATACTAATTCAATATATATACTTCTTAGATTTTAAATAAATTAGAAATGTCCCTTGCTTTTGCTGACGATGTGGTACTATATGCACATGGCTATAAAATAGAAGATATCCAAAGAAACTTTCGAACTAAATTTAATTATTTCCAAAATTATTGTAACACGTTGAAACTTAAGATAAGCTACGCAAAATGTGAAGTAATATTATTTCGTTCCTCTCTTAGACGTGGAATCCACGATCTTCGTAAAAACTGGAAAAACTTGAAAATCGTTACTGCAAACGGCTATCAAATTCCAACAAAATTAAACGTTAGATATTTAGGAATTCATTTAGATAAATTTCTGTATTTTAACGAACATAATAAAATCATGTTAGAAAAAGCAAGATCTGCATTTATGTTTTTAAAAAACTTTTTTACTCACAACATCTGAAAAGTGATGTAAAAATAATTTGCTATAAGGCTTTTATAAGACCAATTTTAACTTATGCTTGCCCAATTTGGTGGAATATAAGTCCGTCATATATGGAGAAACTTCATCTATTTGAAAGAAAATATCTTAGAGCATGTATGCATATGTATCGAAGTCAAAATTCAAACTACATACATTATATATTAAACAAAACACTTATAGAAGCTTCTGAAATATCAAGAATCTATAAAACTATACTTGAACTGGTAAGAAATCATTTTGCAAGAGCAAACTAGCTAAAAATAATATAATTTCTGGAGCATTTTATCCAAATCCTTTGTATTTTGAAAAATCTTTGGAGAGAGGGTTAATACCACCAGAAGCATTTCTTTATCTCGACACACTAGGTTATCTATCAGATTCATGCAACATACCAATAATTTACTACGTTAATAGAAGGGCGACTGACAAAGGAATTCAACATGCTTCAATGATAGGCTCGAACCGATTTATAAATTGGAAATATTGTAATATACCTGAACGCGACAAATATAATAATGATCGATTAAATAGAAATAAATACTGGTGGCTTGACTGGCAAGTAGGTAACACTCAGCCTTAACATTTTTATTTTTTATTGTTAGGAGTTTTTTTATAACTAAACCAAAACCAAAATACACTTTTTACCAGTTTTTATTCCCTTTTTGCTGTTTATTTTAACATTACTACTGAAATAATAAAAATAAAAAAATAAAAAATTGATATTGATAAATTATAAACTTATAAAAAAAAAAAATATTGTATGTATCGAGTTTAAAGGCATTTACATAATTATATTTTTTTAGAGTAAGTAGTTATCATTGTTCTACTTGTTTGTCTTATAAATTGTTAATTTTGGGATTAATAAATTATTAAAAAAAAGTAATGTAAAAGAGAGCAGCGGACCAAATGCCAATAATTTACCATTTTTAGTCCAATTGGGAAACCGTGTCCTTGGGAAACCAAAAAAACCAAAAATAATATTTTTGTTTGAGCAAAAAAATTTTAAGGAAAAACGGATTTTTATTTAAGATTTAAAAGATAAAATCAGTAATCCGATTTTTATATCTATGCAAAAACTTGAAAATTATAAAATAATGATTAATGCTTAAGTTTTTTGAGTCCCTGATACAAATACCTTAATAAAACCATAAAAATACCATAAAACCTAATTCATACATTTTAGATTTTCTAATAAGGATCGAAATCTTTCAAAATTAAGTGGTTTGTATAATATAAGATACTGCGAAAACTCTTGGTAGGCAAGGATTGGCATTCAGGGGCAAAGATGATGATAAAGATGGAAATTTTAGACATTTTGAGTTCCAAATCTCAAAATGAGTTTCTACTGGTGTTCTAAATGGAGCCTAACAAAAACTTTCTGAGCTATTTGGTCGAAAGATACCATACATTCCATGCCGAGCACATCGTATGAATACTTTTGTAGAACACGGCTGTGAGTCTAGTCATATTATTGTTGATATTTTTTCAATAGTTCTGCTTTGTTTTTTTTTTCATCCAGTACAAAAACATATTCACCTTTAATACTTTCGGATATTGAAAATGCGTTAAAGTTGCGTAACTTGTCAAAAACAAGATGGACAGCGCGTGCTGAAGCATTGCAAACTATATGGGCATCGCTTTATGTCATTATTGATGTTCTTAACGAAATTTCCTAAAGCTCTGAAAAATATGACAAGTGGACTCGAAATGCTGCATATTCGCTATCAAACCAACTTGTTTCTATGGACTTTTTTTTTTTTGGATTCGCCCGGAGGTATGAAATCTTCCAAAGATACGTATACCCGTCCTATACGCATGCACGATTTACATTCTAAAATCTGCCCGAATCAGCCGGGACAGACAGAATGCACCTACGTACTAAAACATACCCCCTATTGGCAATTAGGATTTTCCACTAAGCACATTAATTGGCTTTTCAGCGGAATTTAAAAATTGAATATATTTAAACGAGTATTTAAGTATACTTGATTCTATATAAATAAGCAACATCGAATTAAATAATAGTAATTATCAATTTAAGGTACCCGAAAAACAATCAAAAACACTAAACTCATTTTAACTGGTTTGCGGCCATTGTCCAACCCAAGGACCTACGTGGAAATAAGATAACTCTCATATCCGCCAAATCAAAATCCCAATTAGTTGGATATGCATTTGGGCTAACGCAGGCATAAACTTGTATGGAAAAGAGATATACTCTGGCACAACAATCCAGGTGATAGTGTTAGTTCAGTCTAATTTCAAATTAGGAAACCACGTGAGCACGTAAATCACAATTCGATTTAAAATTAATATATTGAATAATTAAAAAGTAAGTTTTAAAAACGATTCATATTTGATGGTGCTTACTTTATAAAACATAATATCGAGACAAAAAAGAGAAACAGAACAATCTTAATTACCAACATTATATTGTTATTGACTTTTCTTGACTGTACATGACTTTATAATAAGTCTTGTTTTTATAGAAAATGTGCTAGTAAAAATGAAAGTCCTTACTGAATCTCTTAAAGCAGTTGAACTGAATATTTAAGATGCTACGAAATTTATTTCCTGTACCCTTAAATCATTTGAAATAAATAACAATTAAAAAAAATTTTAAAAATAAGCTTTTGTTTGAAAAAGACGTGAACTAAAAAGAAAAAAATTAATTTAAGTGACATTTGTCATATACATATGTAAAGAGTAGGTATATTCTAGGTGCACAAGAACCCCTCTCTTGGTTACTCATCATCATAATATAAGCGTACGTAAATTGGTAAGTTCTAAAAAATTAATTATGCTTTTCAATCATTACTAAAACCGGCTGTAACTTACCTGCTGTAAAGTAGCAGTTCTTAAAAAAATTCATAAATACTGATTTTATATGATTTAAATAGAAATTCAAAATGTTTGATAGTAAATCATATAAGCTCAACATAATAAATAACAGGTTCATTTCGAAAAAACTTTAATCAAATGGTAGAGCACGACCAAATAGAAACAAATAGAAAAATCTAAAAACAACTTCAGTAACCATGCTTTGTTAGTGGAAGACTTCCAACAGACTGTTGGACTCCATAATACTAACATAAGCATAAAGACTAAAGTAAAGCAAAAATACAACAACAAATATGAAATGGGAGAAAAACTGAGAAATTGACACTTAAAATCTCATCGCATCTGTGGTGCAGTGTGCTAGTGCGCGAATGCACGGTTGTCACAAAGATTTCTGATGAAGCCTTTAGCAGGCCCGAAATTGCAATAAAATCAGCTAGTGATTTTTTCTTTCTTATAATGAAAAAACGTTGTTGTTTCTTTGGAAAAGATTCATTTGAACAATAAATTGTTCTAACTTTGACTTAAAGCTCAATAAACGATTTTACACTATCAAACAACTAGAATTTGTATTTAAAATCAAGTATGATTTAAACTATCAAACATTTAGAATTTGTATTTAAATCATATAAAATCAACATAATAAATAACAAGGTCAATTAAGAAAAAACATTAATTCATAAATACTTATAAGAATTATATCCAAACAACGTTAATTTCGTAATTTTTTTGCAATTTAGGAAAGGATTAAATGTGTGAGGTTTGAAAAAATATTTTTTCTGAAAGTATAAGAATAGATCTTTCTTTGTACTTGAAAAATACAATTAAAATATATTTGAATTTCAGTGCTTTTCACCTTAAAATCTTCCATATTTTTTAAAACACATAATTTGGCTGACGTATCCGTTGAAAATTTTTTCATGTATCCATTTAAGAATGACGTTACAAAACGATCCTGGAATTGTTTATTTTTCGAAGTTTATAGAGTAAATACAAAAATCTCACAGAATATATGTTTTGTCCGATTAAGTTATTTATTAATTTTTTAACTTAAAAATTATTTATAAACCTTCTTACATCCCAAACAATTTTACTTAAAATGCAAAATAAATAAAAATTATATTTAAATGTACAATAGCCACATAAGTTTACTGCATTCTTAAAAAATATTCCTCCTTTTCATAATGCTATTTTTCAAAAATAAAACATTTAAAGATTTGAGCAAATAATATTTATGTTATGCAATATTGATATCGCGAAATATGTTTTCTTGTTTTTATTATGGTAGTGCACAAATACTAAATATTTAAAGAACCCATAAAAGTACTCCTCGATATTCGAAAATTGTGCAAAAACAATGTCCACATAATTTTTTACAATTGATAAAATCTTATAAGCTCATGCCTCTAATGTTAGCTAAAATTAGATTGGAGATGTTCGGAAAAACTTTGCCTTACTCAAACGAAGCTTTTGCATTTAAAAGTGGACTTAAAATTTATTTTATGATCTTAAAAAAATATTTTATATTTTGCTTAATAGTTTTTTTTTAATAATTTTTTTTTATAGTTTTGTTTGTATTATTTTTTTGTAAACACGGAAGTTTTGAATATGTTTTAAAAAAAACAAATTTTGTTATTTTTCCATCGAATAGTTTAAAGTTTTCTAAGCTATCTTTTTTATAAAGAAAATTACAATTATGAGAAAATATATTTATAATACTTTATAATTTCTTTATAACTGCTGACGCTTTGGAACATAAAATAACGCTATAAAAAGTAAAAGAGTGGACAGTATTTCACGAATGAGGCCTTTTTAGAACGGTTATTAAATAAATAAATCTTCAAAATTAAAATTTTAAAAATAAATTTTTTATATGCAATATATTTTGAGATTTGAATCAAATATCAAATCTAACCCGTAATCATTTTGGAACTTTATCCAGTCAAAAAGAGGTGGCTTGCAGATTCCCACTTCAAAGTTCTTTAACGACAAGCGCTCAGTTAGCATTGCTGACACAGAGAATATGTTTGCTGACTTCTTTAAGTCTAATTTTGTCGCTTACAATGACTTTTCAATTGATAATGTAGTAAACTCTGTCGTTGCTTTTACTGATATTGGTCTCTTTTCTGTCTCAGTTAATGATGTCATTATTGCCATACGGGATATGAAAACACCTTTCAAAGAAGATATTGATGGTTTTGAGTCAGTTCTTTTTGTTAGTTGCCCAAAAAAAATTGCCTCTATCAGCCCTGTTTTCAAGACTGATTCTAAAAGTAATGTGGCAAACTACCGGCCAATCTCAAAGTTATCAAATGTTTCCAAACTGTTTGAAAGTGTTGTTAAGTTGAAATTAAGTTTTTTTATTAAACGCTTCATCTGCCCTGAACAACATGGTTTTGTTGCCGCGCGGTCCACGGTTTCAAACCTGACTATTTTCTCGGACTACTGTGTATCTTTATTTGCATCTGGCAACTAAGTTGACGTAATTTATAAGGACTTTTCCAAGGCAAAACAGAGTTTCTCATAAATTGTTACTCTTTTTTGGGGTGGATAAAGTCTTATATATCGGACAGGACATCCACATGTATAAAAAACTCATGCTTTCTCCTCTATGCGGATGACCTTAAATTATTTATGAAAATATCTTGTTCAGCAGATGTTGCTGATTTGCAACATTTTCCTAGGCATGCCTTGCGGTGTCACAACTTTTATGATCCTCTGCCACCCTATGATGCTCGTTTATTGCTCTTAGGTCTAAAATCTCTTGAATCAAGACGCAAGATCGCATCTCTTATATTTATTTTTGATATTTTATCTGAATCAATAGATTGTCAATCGCTCCTAGAGCTTACAACTTTTAATATTCCCTTAAGATACTTAATCTTCACCTGGCCTCGTGGGGTACGTTCTTTCTCGTTTTGATTTGTTTGGATTTTTTTTTTCTAGTTTTCCGCATTTTTTATGGACGCTGATCCTTATTTTTTCGACTTGGACTATTCTAAAGTTTAAAGTGGTATCTAAAGATGATCTCTGAATTTTTTTGAGACAAAATAATTAATATTTAAATTTTTACAAAGATTTTAATCACTGGGGTTCGTATGTACCCCACGAGTCCAGGTATGTTACTTAGGATGAGCCAGATGAAGGTAAAGGAAGTCTAAACTGTCTTATATAAAATTTTGTAAAACTAATTACGCCTCAAATGAGCAAATTTCAAGAGATTTGACACTTTTTAATGAGCTAAATTTATCGTACTATTTTTATCCCTTTTTTTCTAAACAAATACTCAAAAATTTTGTTAATAGTATCTTTTTAACATAGCATTAATAGCATTAACATAGCATTTAATGCATTAATAATATTTTGTAAACTAGTATATTTATTTCTATTGTTAACTTAATCTGTAAGGACCTGTACTCCAAAGACTTTAAATAAACTAAACTAAATTAAACTATTTTGATAGCTAACACTTACCTCTCTGACTTAAAACTATCCAGTTAACAATAATAAATGACAAAAATACATGATTTTCCTGAGTAAATTTCATATCTTTATAACGAATCAACATAGGAAATTATTGAGCCTGCTTCGTACAAAGTGCTTTGTTCAAAGTGCAAATTTATGTATTTTAATTTTTTATAATATTTAATTATATATCATTCTTCTTTTATAGTTTTTATTTTGAAAAGGTTTAATTGCTATCAAAGAAGGAAAGGTTGTGAAGTAACTGACAACGGAATATAGTCAATAATTTCAAACATAGGTATTGTAAAAAAAACATGCGTCGTTGGACACACGAGATAAACAAAGCTTTTTTGCAGTTTCATAAGTTTGGTAATTTAATGATTTTTTTAATAAAAAAATTTTAAATACCAAAAAGTTAGCTAAAAAAATACACGTTAATATTCCCACCAGTAAATTTTATTACATTACATTATTATTTTACATTACTTTTAAATTATTTAAGTAAATGTTTTCAATTATTATTATGGAAATTCATTACTTAAATTATTGGTTTTTAGTATCTAAAATAGCAAACGCATATTATATAGATGTAATGTCGTCGATATTTCTAGCAAATATTACATTAACAGTTCTCTCTAATCGTGTTGTACAAATATTTGGATCGCATCATTTGGATTCACATCAGTGACTATCGCTGGAACTAGAATCAGAGTTTTATTTCAAAAACATCGTATATTTTGCACTTAAAAAGCGGTAGAAAATAAGCTGTTTTAAGAACTTAATTTTCCAAAACGCGTCATTCTGTCAATTTTCAATATTTTTTGTCTTTTTAGTTCCAGTCATAACTGCACTCATAGTGATTAATAATATTTTTAGTCTTTGTTTTTCAGATTAATAGAAAAGTCAAAATCTACAACACCGCCCATGCCCCTTTTTTTTGCGAGTGTCTTATTGAGCGTCATTTTGAACATGATCAACAATTTTTTAAATTAAAAAATAATATTTTTTATGATGAATGAGTGTTACAATATACCAAAAATCGTTAAAAATCGTTGTTCAGTATTTGAGCTTTTTTAAAAAATCCTAAAAATACCCTAAAATCAAGACAACCGGCCTTTATCTGCTATTATCTGCAGCAACATAGCTTCACGCATTCACATGTAGGATAGCTAATGCACAATCCTTTTAATAAATTCCTGTCATCTACTGCAACGTAGCTTCAGTGTATACTTAATATTGAATGAATCAAATCATGCCACAAAGGGTTTTAGAGTAGAGGTTAGTGTGTAGAACTCTCGATCGAAATAGTGTGAGTTCAATTCTCACTGTTTACGCTTACAAAGAAATATTTTTAATTTTATATCCTCTTGTTGTAATAGAAGCAAGTAAAAAAACAACAACAATTCTAAGAAAAAGGTGTTTGGAAAAAGTGTCGTTTTTGAGATTTCACTCAAGCAAATCACAAAACGAGAAAAAGCTTCGCTTCAATATTTTGGGTAATTTACACTTGTTATTTCTGGTTGATTACTGGTAGTTACAAAAAAACAAAAATGGAGATTAGTTTTGTCGATTTACCCTTCACAAAGGTTTTGCAAAATGAGTAGATCGGCGAAATCGATAGAAGAATGATGCATCTGGATCAGTGTGCTAGCCAACTGCTTCTATCTATGCAGAATATCTTCCAGCTAAGCGGTCGACTCCAGTGTTCCCTTAATTATTGTCGAACAAAAGGATCGTCATCATTTACTTCGGAATCTTCATCTGAACTAGTCACATGGTGCTATGAAGATGACCTTAAGACGTATATCTGGTTGCCCATTTCTAATGTGGCGATGGAAAAGAATGTTGACATCTTAATAAACAAAGCAATCGGCTGCGATAGCACGACTGTAAATGTGGGTACAAAAGCTGGTGTTCTTCGCTTATTCGAATTGTCTATGAAGTCTCACGTTCAAGGGCTTGTGTGTTAACAAACGAATTGCCATTACGGGTGTTGATTGGTGTGGTTCAAAAAATTATTTTTTTCCATAATTATCTTCTCATGGGCTAGATTTTTTACATCTTTAGTAAAAAGTATTCCGGCAAATTTTTTGGGTCCAAACTATTCTAAAATTGTGTGTTCACGGTAACTAAGGTTTTGCCATTGTAAGAAATACAAAAAAATTCAGGTTGAGTTGAAAAAATTAGTTATCTATAGAAAATCCACTATCATTATTTTTTGTTTCGTGATCAACTTAACCTTACTCATTGTGAGCAAACTCAGCTTCTAGGTTTTGTTCAATTTAGTGTTTTTTTTCTTTACAAAGGCATGGACTACTGCCCCTTTTGCAAAAGGAGCCCCATCAGGAGATCTGAATCTTTAGCTGCTTCTTTTAAAATTTAATTCCATTGATCCTGAAATTTCTGCTGCTGCCAGGTGTTCTCTTGAGCGTGACTTATGGTATCTTTCAGATGAAATGGTTGGCCTGGACCCGAACAATTTCACTTGACCAATTAGCGGAAAACTCAAAAAATGTACAGAAATGCAAGTTGTTCAGTTCGAAAGAATGCTGTTTCAAAAAGAATTGAATGATCATCATACTACTATGCTCAGTATCCACAATATATATCTGATAGATATTTGCAGAATTATTTCTACTGGTTCCGTACCAGAAAACTTTTAGCGTCGTGAACCAGGTATATATTGAAAAAACTATATGCCATCTGAGAGATTAAAATAAATATTTTTTTTATTAATAGATATTTATAGGAAAGATGTCTCATTCACGCTAAACGACGACTGCAAACTGCCTTTGCTACGTCTATATTTCTACCACAAATTCATCGCCTGCTTTGAAAAAACTCACAATATATATTGCGAGCTTACGCTCCGATAAGTCTACACATCAAGCATCATCCATCTTTTCTCAGCATGTTCATAGACTGATACAGTTGGCACGATTCCTCGTACCACTTGTGCCATCGGCATTAATGAAATCTTTCTGCATTCACCGGAATTTATATTTTACCCATCCTTAAAATATACTTTTAAAGATTGTAACGACGATTGAGAACCGATTCGCGCATTGGCGTGTCGCCGAATTCTGATGTACGAGTGCATTGATCGAAGCTCTAGTATTCGCGTTTGAGTATAAGATTCCACTTTTAAGCTATTCGTGCACGGACTATGTGAACATGATTCGCTGGAATAAAATTCCACCCAAGCAAACAAAACCTCCAATATAACGCGATCAAAAATAATCACTTTCAAAATTTAAAATCACTAATTCAAAATCAAAAGTGTAGCAGTGGAAGTGGTAAATTGGATATCGATCTACATACCGTGCCATTCTTAATCTTAAAAAAGGAAATAAGACACGCAATGTTTATTCAATGAAAGTTAATTGGGAAGTGAAATAAATTTTCAATATAATTTTCTATCACTTAAAGCAAAATCAGAAGTTATCTGATTCAAAACATTTACAAAATTCAAAGTGTTTTGAACAAGTGCTATAGAAAATATCGCAACTCTCCTTCTCAATAACAAAGCTTTAAGACAGCTTTCGAAATTTGCATATTTTGATTCGCTCTAAGGGCTTTGTTAGAATATCAGCCACCATGTCTTCAGTTTTACAGTACACATAGCTGGTTGATTTGGACCTCATTATTTGTCGAGTGCAGAAATACTTAACGTCGATATGCTTGCTCCTTGGACTTATCTTCTACGCTTCTATTATCTTCAAACATCTTTGGTTGTCATCGTAGATAAGAGTGTCACAGGTCTTGTACCCAAAGTCGGCTAGTACCTATTTCAGTCACATTGCATCCTGTGACGCTTCTACAAGTGCAACTAGTTCGGCTTCAGTTGACGACAGTGATACATTTGACTGTTTTCGGCTAGCATAGCTAATTGTTGCAGAACCAAGCATAAAAATATATCCGCTTGTAAATTTTCTGTCCTTGTATCTCCTGCCCAATCTGCATCAGAAAAACCAATAAGGGTTAAGTTTTCCTTTGTTCCGACGCATAACTTATAATATTTTATTCCCTTAAGGTACTTCAGCACTCTTCCGAACCAGTTCCGATTACTTGTCTTACTAACTTTTCGGGAAAATATTGAAACTGCTGCGGAAATATCTGGACGCATATTCCCAGCAAGATATAACGAAGATATCCTGTATCTAATGAGTTTTAGAAATGTACTTTCTATATTAGTTTCGGCTATTTTATGCTACCGAAAAACTTATCTTGGTTATATTTATTTATGAAAAAATCATTATATTTTTCTTTTTTATTGCTTATCTTTACTATATAGTTTTACTTTCTAAATCAAGTTTATGGCTTTGGGAAAGCGATATAAGTCGAAGTGCTCCTCCGCAATTCTGGTGAATGAGTTTTTTTCATCGCGAAGTCTTCTCCTAAAAATTCTTGGGTTTTCTCTATATAAATCATTAAAAATAATGTTGAAGTCATTATAAAGTATTTTTCATAAAAGCTTTGTTTAATAGACATTCAGCAACTCTCAAATGCTATTTACCAACTACTTTCCATTAGGCGAACAAGAATCGCGTTTTTGTACGCAGTGAAGTGAAAAAGTAAAATCGTTAAATAAAAACTCTTCTGAAACGCTTTCCTTCACTTCACTTTAACGCAAAACAAGAATTGACCCCCTGCTGATGTATATAGAAAATACCATCGTTCTGTATATCGATTTTGATGCCCAAATATAATTTTAAATTGCCAAGATGAGAAATTTCAAAGTGTGATCGAATATAATTAATAGTTTCTTGAATTGAATCCCCATCATCTGCGGCGATTATAATGTCGTTCACATAAATTAAAGGTAAATACATTTTCGTCCAAGTCTCTTAACATATAAACAGTTGTCGGCATTTCCCCTTCTGAATCAAAAATTTAGAAGAATTTCGTTAATTTTGAGATTCCAGCAACGAGCTGATTGTCTGAGACCATAAATAATTTGGTTGAGCTTACATACTTAACTCTCTTCTCCTAGCTCAACAAATCCTTCTGGTTGTCTCATATAAATTTCAGTGTCTAACTCACCATTTAGAAGCGCTGTCTTTACATCTATGTGTCGAACAATCAAATTCTTGAAAGATGATATTGCTAAAATGGTCCTCAGAGTTGTATGCTTGACAACTGGTGCGAAAGTCTGGTCATAATCCTCCCCATATTTTTGAGAGAAACCTTTTGCGACCAATCGAGCTTTATAGCATGGCTTACTTTCTACAATTCTCTTCAGTTTGTAAACCCACTTGCATCCGACTAATTTTCGTCTCTTGGTAATTCCACCAAGTCCCATGTTTCGTTTTCATGCATAGATTTTGATTTGATTTCATCTTGCATTGCTGCTAACCACTTGTCATTACATGAAGAATTTGAAGCTTTCTTGAATGAATCAGGCTCTTTTTCAACTGTTCTCATCATACCATAACGCTGCGGAGGAACTCCTTTTGTTAATCGTGACTAAACCCTTCGTTTTATTGAATCATCTCAATCTGAAGACGATGAATCCCTTTCAGCAGTCTGAAAACAAGACCTTTGTTTTCGTCTGAATTGACACCATTTGGTTCATTTCAGAACTCTTCAACCTGCGAAATTGTTTCAATATCTTCATGATCATTAACAATTTTACCTACATTTGATAAATTTAACAACTTTGGCCAGCTTCATCATGTAGTTTCGACAAGTCCCTACCTGCATTACCTTTAATAAAATCAACATATCTGCTGATATAAATTCGGTCGTTCGTTTCCAGTAAACGATACACTTCCAATTAAATTTTGAATGAAATTGATAAAGCATTCAATTTCTGACGTTTTTGCTTGTTAATATGAGTGTAAGCAACCGTTCCAAATATACGTGCGTGGCTAAGATTTGGTTTCTTTCAAAACCATTTTTCGAATGGAGTTACATCTGAAGAGCATGTGGTTAAGCGATTTTGGAGATAATTTGCCGAATATACAGCTTCAGCCCAATATTTAAAGTCCATATCCGTATCAAAGAGCATGCATCTTGCCATTTCCATCAGACTTCGATTTTTACGTTTCGCCACTTATTTTGCTCAGGGGTATACGGAGCTGTAAATTGATGAGCGATACCTTTATTTCCGAGAAAGTCTTCCATTTATTTGCCACAAAATTTACTGCCCCGATCAGTCCTAAACGTTTTCATCCTGTCTCCTAATTTATTTTTTGTAAATGCAGCAAAATCTTTCATTTTATCATTAACATGTTGTATTACGTTTGCAGCTTAAAAAATGTACACCACTTATCAGGCTCTTATTGACTCCAGCCTTGATAGCTTCTATATTTCAGTGCCCAAACCGTCAATGCCAAGTATGAATATATCAGATTTCAGTGAGCAAACCTTCTTATATATATGTTTATATAACATATAAATAATTTCTAAGCTTTGCGTTTGCATAGACTTAACTCTTGGATTCAATAGTGCAGTTATTACCAGAAAAATTTACCTTAAATCCTTCATCACAAAGGTTTCCTACAGAAAGCAAGCTTTCATCCAATTCCGGTATAAAAAGCACATTGCGTACTCAAATTTTCATCTTTCTGCATAACAATATAGCTTCTCCAACTTTAGAAGCTTTGACCCCAGTACCATCCGCAAGGAAAATTTTGTCCCGTTTACATCGGTCCAACTTGGTGAAAAAATTCTCATTGCAACTCATGTGGCAAGTTGCTGCTGAATCTATAAATCAATCTATCTTTCCATGGTTTTTCAAAGCTCCAAAACAGGTGATTCACGCTCTACGCTTAAGGTGCCCATGCTTACCACAAAAATAGCACTTTGGGTTCCATGTTGTTTTAATTGCACCAAGAGCAATTTCCAGTTCTAAGATGTTGCCATTTAGACGTTTACTCTCTTGAATGAGTTTCTCCTTAACTATATCCAGCGTGAGATCCGTCTCCGGGCGAATTTTCAGTGCCGACACAAGTACATTGTAGTTTTCTGATAAACTACCTAGTAAGAATGCCACAATCTTGTGTTCTTGAAACTCCTCGCCTTGCAGGCTATCAACGATATCCAAAAACTCACCTATATGATCTTCAATAGACTGACCAACCTGCATTCGTTTGGTGACTAACATTCGCAGTAAACTCACCCTATTCGTGAGGCTAGATTTCTCATGGTGCTTTCTTAGTGCTTCCCAATAGTTCTTTGCGTTCGTCAACTTTTTGATATGAATCTTCTGTGGTTCCTCGACAGTAAGACCAATCGCCGCACATAGGGACGAATAGCGAATATACGACGACAAACGTCGAAAATTTGTTTTTTCAAATGTTATCGCTAGTACGCTTTATGTGTTCTACATATATACCAGTCTGCAATCAACCCTTTTTATTTTTTTACACATCACAATACATCACAGTGCGTGTATGCAAAGTTGAATTTTCTATTCAAGCACCTATATCGGTAAATTGCATATGAAGAATTGCACAGCTACTACACAGTCTAATTTTTTTAAAAATGCAGTTTTAATTTTTTTTACATAGTTTCAAGCATCACGAATGTAGTTTAATTAAAAATTGTCATTAAAATAACAATTTTTTACAGTAAAGATAAAATGTACCGTTTCCTTTTGAAAATTATTGAAATAGCACAAATGGCGATTGAACTTTATGGTTGGTGCAAAATGAGTGTAACTGCTCATAAACTTTTATTTTACGGAGCTGATATCATTAAATCATTACCTATACCAGTAGGTCAACTATCAGGAGATGTAATTGAAGCAAGCCATAAAGACTATAAACAAAAAAGAATTATCACTCCAGAAAAACTCCTAGAGTCAACACCAACACTGACATATTTAACTGGATGCTGGTTTCCTGAGACCCTGTTGTGACGTATAATCAAATTGGTTTAAACTTGCTGAGGGTGCCCACTTTCTGTGGCAACGATGAAGAAGATTGTGAAGAGAACAATTAAAACTGCGAAAAATGTACATATATAGTTTGAATTTTTATCATTTTTTTAAGTATTTTACAAAAATAAAACCAATGAAGGAAATGTATTTGTATGTTTTTGCTTATTATGTTATTTTTTATGCTAGCTCGTTAAAAAAATTGTATATTACTAAAATATACTACCTTAAATTACTAACAAAAATTGTAATGTTAATAATACTATGTCCAATAAGATTTATTTAAAATAAAATTTCGTGTTCTGTTTTTCCATATATGTTTATGGTCACCGTAGCCATATGGGATTAACCATTTTGAATTTTCAAAATTAAATGTTGAATTCGTAATCAGCGACCTCACAAACTTATGGATACCAAGTTTCATTAAAGTATATGAAGCCAATTTAAAGAAAATAGTTTTTTCGTCGTAATTTTGCTAAAACTGTTTCAAACGGAGTGACAAAGTTAATATACTCATTTTTATATGCGTAAGGTTATTAAATAGCATTTAATGTGTATGTCTTATATTGGAAATTTTTTTATTAGGGTCAACCATAGTGCGCCGTCCTTATTTCCTTCTTTTCTTAAATTTTTTACATTAATTTTTAATGGTATAGCTTGGCAGATAATCATACATTATTATCAAACAATTAGAAGAAAATTGAGCAGAGCTCTTCATAGATTGAATTGAAAAATATGCATTTCACAAATTAATTTTATTTGAGAATCTGTACCAAATTAATATTTATATCGATTAAAGCAATTATTAAAACTGCATTTAGTTCGTATCTTGTTTTCACAGGGTGAATTCTTTGCTTTACAGTAACTTCAGACATAAACCACCCATTTGAAAATTCTTTCTTGGACACAAACCAACAAAAATGAAAGCAAGTTCCTTTTAATGAAAAGCTTTTCCGAGGCAAAGTTTAGATATGTTTCAGTGCTGCCACAACGTTGCTGTCATAATATTAAAATACGACCCCTTTTACATTGTTCAAGACTTGAAAGCAGGAATTTGAGTTCGTAGGACAAATCGTGTTGAGTTTACGTGAGTTTTGGTGACAAAGAGCAGAGTATACTTGCTCAGTACTGGCAACTTTTTGTACTAAAAAAAACTTGCTTTCAAGTCTTGAACAATGTAGAAGGGGTCTATGTATCTATAAATCAAAGAAGTACAATATAAGGCAAAGAAGTAACCATAAAGAAATGGTGTTGCTTAGGGGCATGTCACACTAGCGCGGACACGGACAAATTTGTTGTTGTTTTCGCGGGTAAATTGTGCGGGTAAAACATTCGTAAATTGTGCGAGCGAGACAGAGGGGGTTTTTAACATTTCTGAGAACCCTGGCCAGTGTGACCAGAGTGGAATATTATATTCCACTTTGGCATATTTAAACTTCGGGAAGCATATTTTTTTTATAAAAATATGCAGCATTTAAAGTGGAATATTTTTCGTATGATTTTATTTTTCAAAATTCACAAAAATTGCAATAAAAAATGTCTATTTGGTTACTAAATGGTTATTTTTTGGCTATCGACACTTTAAATTTTTTTATCGTCGTTTTTTTCGTCGTAATTTTGCTAAAACTGTTTCAAACGGAGTGACAAAGTTAATATACTCATTTTTATATGCGTAAGGTTATTAAATAGCATTTAATGTGTATGTCTTATATTGGAAATTTTTTTATTAGGGTCAACCATAGTGCGCCGTCCTTATTTCCTTCTTTTCTTAAATTTTTTACATTAATTTTTAATGGTATAGCTTGGCAGATAATCATACATTATTATCAAACAATTAGAAGAAAATTGAGCAGAGCTCTTCATAGATTGAATTGAAAAATATGCATTTCACAAATTAATTTTATTTGAGAATCTGTACCAAATTAATATTTATATCGATTAAAGCAATTATTAAAACTGCATTTAGTTCGTATCTTGTTTTCACAGGGTGAATTCTTTGCTTTACAGTAACTTCAGACATAAACCACCCATTTGAAAATTCTTTCTTGGACACAAACCAACAAAAATGAAAGCAAGTTCCTTTTAATGAAAAAGCTTTTCCGAGGCAAAGTTTAGATATGTTTCAGTGCTGCCACAACGTTGCTGTCATAATATTAAAATACGACCCCTTTTACATTGTTCAAGACTTGAAAGCAGGAATTTGAGTTCGTAGGACAAATCGTGTTGAGTTTACGTGAGTTTTGGTGACAAAGAGCAGAGTATACTTGCTCAGTACTGGCAACTTTTTGTACTAAAAAAAACTTGCTTTCAAGTCTTGAACAATGTAGAAGGGGTCTATGT